>JALGQJ010000035.1:2177500-2557085 GCA_023055345.1 Quercus wislizeni
TAGACATTTTTAGGTTCTTTAACAGTTCTAGTTTTTAAATCCATATAAAAAATTCATAACTTTCTTTTAATCATTGTTGAGGTGTGTTGGAGCATCTTAATATTAATTAATTAAAATGAATATATATTTTAACATCAATGTAAAGATGTGGGAGTGAATATGGAAGATGAGAAGTTAGTAAAAATGTTTAATCCCACATTGAAAAGGAAAAAGATTATTTTATCCTTTTTAATTGTGGTGATTAATAGGCTAATATGAATTGATTAAGATATTGAGTTAGATACGTGTGCAAGGGGGAGGTGAAGGGAGGAGGTGTAAAAATGGAAATGAACCAGCCTAATCCAAGTTACTGTAATATACACTAAAACAATAGAGAGGTTCTTGGCAAGAAATGGTGTTTTTTTTGCTGGAGCTTTAGGCTTGAATACTTTGTGCAGAGGTTGTTCTAACCATACGACATTTGTTGGGTTGTTGTATCTTGGGGAAGACAAATTAGAGGAGGCCTGCATCGGTTACAAAGTTTAGTCAACCAACGGCTTGATTCTCCTTTAAGAGAGCAAGTGTCGCACCTCAGTTCAAATAATATTGTGTATTTTCTAATCTCAAATTAATAATATTGTGTATTTTCTAATCTCAAATTATTTAGTTTTTTTTTATTTTTTTTATTTCCATTATTATTGTGTTTGCACCAATAAGGTATCATATTGTAACTTATGAATAACAAAAATAGTATAAGTGGTAGCACCTTGTGAAAGTGACGTTATACTAATCACAAATGAAATATCAGAACAAATTGTGAAAATAAATTGTGAATTTTTTTGTGCGTTAATCATGGCTCTCTGCAAATTTGTTACCCATTTTAGCTCTCTATTAGTTTGGATAAAATCCCAATTAGCTACGTAAAGGTTAAAAAAAAAAAAAAAAAAACATTCATGCTTAATGATTTGATGACTTCTTTTGAATTGATCATACTTTTTCCCTTTATATTAATAATTGGATAAAGGGGGGGGGGGGGGGGGGGGGTGGAGGGAAAAGGCGAGGAATGTAGAGTAGAATATATTAGAATAAAATAGAGTAATAACAAATATGACCAAAATATATTAATTTTATGTAACTTTGAAGAGATTATCTCCTCCGATGATAATGGATGAGTTTCCATCAATCCTATGACCACAAAAACCACATCCATGACCAATTTGGGTGGGCTCCTATTCCACTAGGCATACTGGCTTAACTTTCAATCCACCTAGGCACTACTAGTTTGAGTTATGCCTTCTTTAGTTCTATACCCGTGTTACTACATTACACTCGTTTTTTTTACTACCAATAATTCATGTTTTATCTCATGGAAAAAAAAAAAAAAATTAAAGAACAAAAAAAATCCAACAATGGACTATAAACGTTGTTGTTGTTGTTGTTGTTGTTGTTTTTTTTTTTTTTTTTTTTTTTTTTTTTTTTTAAAATAATAATAAATAAATAAATGGACATCAATGAACGGTGTTGTTTAAACTAATGAATATCGACATTTTATCAAAATGATGCAATAAGCCTCATTCCTAAGAATTTTCTCCGTAGAAAGACATCTCAAGATAACGATATATATGGGGTATTATTTTTTGAGAAAGTCAAGACAACTATATTTTTGAAAGTGTAAGGTCCTTTCTTTTAATATCAGGAAAATTATATTCTGCATTGAGGAAGACTTGGGTACCCAAAAAATTCTATTTTGTTTGGCGTTCAAAAAAAATATACTTAGGTGCCTTCTTTCTTTTTCTTTTTCTTTTTTTTTTTTAATTTATTTATTTTTTCCTTAAAGTTTAAGGTTATTTTTAATTTGGACATTCACATGAGTTTCAAAATTTTCAATTTTTATCCTTTCAGTTTAGTTACGTATTGTCATCTATTATGTTATTATTCTATTGACGTGTCTTAATAGATGATAATTATTTATCATTTAACTTTCTAATTACCTAGTATAACGAACTTATATGGATGACATGTTTTAATGGATGACACTTATTTATCACTTAATTGTAAGATTGCTAGTAAAAATGGATGTCATGGTTAATATGAAAACATGAAGGAGAAAAACGAAAACAATAATTCAAAACTTTAATTATATTAATTGCTAAAAAAACACACACATTTTAATTATACTCTCACACGAAGGTCAAAAATATACTTGAGAAAGAGAAAGAACTCTTTACTTCTTAATGATGCTTTCTAAAAAATAAAAAATATTACTTATAAACATGCATCATAGATAAACATCACTATGTTTATTACCAGATAAAGATGAGGATTCTTTGAAAGTGGTATTTATAATACATTATATATGAAGGAAAATTTGAGGGAGATTAGAATGACGTGTGTTCTAAGATCCCTCCTATTCATAGATAAGTATACCCCCCTGTCACGGAGAGTCACAACTCTAGGAAGAGTTTTGTTTAAGAACTACAATCCTTCTCCAAACAATAATTGTATTATGAAACAAACCATCAATTCATAGGTGGAATATTAATTTAAGAAAATGAAAGCATCAAAAATGAAATTTCGACCTTTTGTTTTAGGAAAATCTAAAAACACAAGAATGAATAGTGCACATATATAGCGACGAAGTTAAAAAGATGCCAAGAGATTGCATGAATTGATGTGACCACCCCTGCTACAAAACTTGATACAACTCACACAGCCATAAGAAGATGATGAGGTGACAAAGGAATAGATAGGAAAAAACAAGCAAATTTCTTAACCTAGGGGGAATTATATCAACCTATGAATCTCCACCTTAAAAGTCGCTATTTTTAAAGCAATGGTGGGGGGCATCATCCTCAAACCACACAAAATAGGATTTCCAGTTCGTGGTTCTTACAACACCAAAAAGTTCAGAAACAATTGATATTATCTCTTTAATTATTAATTTTTTTTAAATATAAAATTTGATAACTATGATAGCGCTATAATAGACATTTATTATAATAAATATTTATTACTATTGTATTTGTATGTGAAACTACCCCACACACATGCGCGCACGCACACACACAAGCGCGCGCGCACACACACACACACACACACACATATATATATATATATATATATATATATATATCTAGATTCAGAAGAAGGATGTACATTAGTTTCTCAAAAAAAAAAAAAAAAAGATGAAAGATGTAGATATGAGATTATAAAATTAAAACTTGATTAAAAAATTTATATTAAAATAATGACATGAAAAAATATTAAATTTCAAAGTTTGTGTAGCAACATTCAAAAATGTAAACAAAAAGTAAAATGATTTAATTTTATATATAGAGATTAATTTCTCATTATTAATTTCATTAAACTTCTATTAGATATTCTCTCATTATCAATGATTCTGATTTGTTCTTTCAAAGAACTAATTATTTTTTTCCCTTTTTAGTCATTAATAAAGTACATAAAAATTACCAGCAATCTCTATGTACCGATTTTCTCAGAAAGTGTAATTTCCAACCTTCTATTCTAAAAATGTGATAGAATTGGTGAAATTCGAATTTTGTAAAACATTTTTTGATGAAAATTTGTGAAAGCAGCATTGTTATCAAATAAAGGCAAAAAAAAACCCTATCTTAATTCAGTTATTGAGTGGAAAGTGTTTTTTTTGGTTG
The DNA here is from genome assembly GCA_023055345.1 of Quercus wislizeni. Lineage (NCBI taxonomy): Eukaryota > Viridiplantae > Streptophyta > Magnoliopsida > Fagales > Fagaceae > Quercus > Quercus wislizeni. The sequence continues at coordinate 2,181,151 of JALGQJ010000035.1, forward strand.
AAGAAACCCCCCAAAAAGAAAAAAGAAAAAAGAAAAAGAAAAAGAAAAAGAAAAAGGGATGGCATTGCCAGAAAGATGAGAATTAGGGTGACAAAAATGTTGGCAATAGAAATACAGTTAGGTTCGGCCCATTGGCAAATTTCTTAGATTTCTTCACTCTGCATGATTGGGTTAGTCCTTAATAGGCGCACGGCCCCCGTTGTTTTAGCTGGACCTGGCCCATTTCTTATTCCAGTCAAGTCAAGTGCCGTACTCTCTTTCATGCTATAGTCATTTGAAATTTATTTTTGCTCATCATTCTGCTAGGATAAAAACTATTAGACAGATGCTGTTACATATACACCGTTACACATGTATTTTTCGAACTGAAGTCATGAGTTGAAAACACAATTTTCGTTTTAAAATCTTGTTTTCTTCTAATAATTTTAGTTCAAAAAATGAGTGTGTAATTAACAAACTCTACCCTTCATGTTATGCTACGTCCCCCTGATGGTTAGCCACTGATATCTTCTTCATTGTCTATGGTTGTTGGATATTTCCTATGATGAGTCAGCAGTGAATTTTGCAATTAAATATATTTTTCAATTAGCCAAAAAAATATTATAAAAAAATAAAATTAAAGAAAGCAGAAACAAAGGAACACCTGCATGTATGGCCTATGGGATATTGTCGGTCACATAATACTAATAGTCTCTCTCTCTCTCAAAGTTGGCAATGTTGCACATCATATTAATTGAATACATCCACATGCTGGCAATGTCAACAAAAACATAATCGGTTCCCTTTCCGCCACCAGATCAAAGTGAAAGAGTTTAACTTTACTTGCGGCGGCCTGTGCGTTTGTATTGTTAGGAATGAATCATTAGGAAAATAATGGAAACATATTATTGAAGAGTTCGATCTCGCAAATCATAAACATATTCCAAATTGAAATGAAAATAATTACGTCATACCCAGTTTGATTTCTTTCTGGAAACGTCAAACATGTGAGGGAAAGCGATGATCATTAATCTTGTTCTTTTGGGTCATTATGAAATGTATCGTCTTCCTTTTTGTTCCCACTTTTAGTAGAAGAAAGGTTCCTTGGTTTGGACTCCAACATAAATAAGCATTAAAAAAATATTTCATAATAATCCTACAAGTCTAAATTATTTTGATTAAATAAAAAAAATTACTTTTGATTATTTTAGTAAATTCACATGCAAATGCATTATTCTTTAATCAAAATTGAATTAACCAAAGGAAATAAATTTAGTAATATTTAATAAATTGAGAGAGAGGTGATAGAATAAGTTGAAAAATTAAAACTGACATAAATCTATAATAAATATTTTACACTTCATAGTTGTTCACAAACAACAAGTGTGGTGCATTGGTCATGATGCTGGACATGAGTCTTAAATAAGGCATAGGTCTCAAGTTCTGAACTCAATAGCTCCCATTTCTCTATTTTTAGAAAGTAAAAGTCAACTCTTTAACCGGTTGAACCGGCCCACGATTCGGCCGATTTTTTGGGTTGAACCCCGGTTCAAGAGGTTCACTGAAAATATTTAAATACCTAGTTTTCACACATAAAAAACCGGATTTGTGACCGGTTCACGGGTAACCTGATTTGGGTCCAAAAACCTTGGTAATGAGTGAGGAGTGATGAAAATTAAGTGAGGAGTGATGAATGATGAAAATAAATAAATAAAATCCAAACAGAGCCTTATATTCTGCATTGAGGAAGACTTGGGTACCCAAAAAATTCTATTTTGTTTGGCGTTCACCAAAAATATACTTAGGTGCCTTTTTTCCCCCCTTAAAGTTTAGGGTTATTTTTAATTTGGACATTCACATGAGTTTCAAAATTTTCAATTTTTATCCTTTCAGTTTAGTTACGTACTTTTCATATAGTCATCTATTTATGTTATTATTCTATTCACGTGTCTTAATAGATGACACTTATTTATCATTTAACTTTCCAATTACCTGGCATAATGAACTTATATGGATGACACTTATTTGTCACTTAACCGTCAAATTGCCAATAAAAATGGATGTCGTTGTTAATATGAAAACATGAAGGGGCAAAACGAAAACAATTCAAAACTTTAATTATATTAATTGCTAAAAAAACACACACACACTTTAATTATTCTCTCACACCAAGGTAAAAAAATACTTTAGAAAGAGAAAAAACTCTTTACTTCTTAATTATGCTTTTAAAATATATATATATATATATATATTACTTATAAACATGCATCATAGATAAACATCACTATGTTTATTACCAGATAAAGATGAGGATTCTGTGAAAGTGGTAATTATATTATATATGAAGGAAAATTTGAGGGAGATTAGAATGACCTGTGTTCTAAGATCCCTCCTATTCATAGATAAGTATACCCCCTGTCACGGAGAGTCACAACCCTGGGAAGAGTTCTATTTAAGAACTACAATCCTTCTCCAAACAATAAATTGTATTATGAAACAAACCATCAATTCATAGGTGGAATATTAATTTAAGAAAATGAAAGCATCAAAAATGAAATTTCGACCTTTTGTTTTAGGAAAATCTAAAAACACAAGAGTGAATAGTGCACATATATAGCGACAAAGTTAAAAAGATGCCAAGTGATTGCATGAATTGATGTGACCACCCCTGCTACAAAACTTGATACAACTCACACAGCCATAAGAAGATGATGAGGTGACGAAGGAATAGATAGGAAAAAACAAACAAATTTCTTAACCTAGGGGGAATTATATCAACCTATGAATCTCCACCTTAAAAGTCGTTCCTTTAAAGCAAAAGTGGGGCATCATCCTCAAACCACACAAAATAGGATTTCCAGTTCGTGGTTCTCACAACACCAAAAAGTTCAAAAATAATTGATATTATCTCTTTAACTTTTTTTTTTTTAAATATAAAATTTGATAACTATTATAGCTATAATAGACATTTATTATAATTTGGGTTGGCACCTATTCCACTAGGCATTCTGGCTTAACTTTCAATCCACCAAGGCACCACTAGTTTGAGTTAGGCCTTCGTAGTTCTGTTCCCGTGTTACTACATTACACTCATTTTTTTACTTCCAATATATATATATATATATATATATATATATATTTGAGAAAGTACTTCCAATAATTGATGTTTTATCTCATGCGAAAAAAAATCCAACAATGGACTATAAACGGTGTTGTTGAAAGAACCAAATATGCGTATGAGTTTGGGAGAAAATAATTTCCACAAATTAACATAGGTGTTTGTGCATTTACCATAAATTCTAAGAATCATGATCAAACTACGTAATTTAGACTAATGAATATCTAACATTTTATCAAAATGATGAGATGCCTAAGAATTTTCTCTGTAGAAAGACATCCTAAGACAACTGTTAGAGATATATTAGACATATTAGCCCAATGTAATAGGCCCAAGTTCACTCCTGCTTGTACTAGTAGTCTAGGGTTTAGTTGCCTATATATATTTATGTTATGATTCATTGTAACACAGATTATTGTACTACACTCTTATACAATAAAGATGTAGCCCTAAAGGGATTCCTCGTGGATGTAGGCCGACAAGGCTGAACCACGTAACCCTTGTGTTCTCGGTGTTCCTATTCTATACTTTCCCTTCCACATCTACTATAGTATATACAACATGGTATAACACATCGCGTTGCTAATAATCCTATATTTAACAACAACGATATTTGAAAGTGCAATGTCCATTCTATTAATATAAGGAAAATGATATTCTGCATTGAGGAAGACTTGGGTACCCAAAAAATTCTATTTTGTTTTGCGTTCCCAAAAGATATACTTAGGTGTCTTTACTTCCCTTAAAATTTGGAGTTATTTTTAATTTGGGAATTCACATGAGTTTCAAAATTTTCAATTTTAATAATTTAAGTTTAATTACGTGCTTTTCATATTGTCAACCATTTATGTTATTATTCTAGCGGTATGTCTTAATAGATGACACTTATTTTATCATTTAACTTTCCAATTACTTGTTTCTCAAAAAAAAAAAAAAAAAAAAAACTTTCCAATTACTTAGCTTAATGAACTTATATGGGTGACAAGTCTTAATGGATGACACTTATTTGTCACTTAACTCTATCAAATTACCAGTAAAAATGGATGCCATGGTTAATATGAAAACGAAATCAAACATGAAGGGAAAAGATGAAAACAATTCCAAACTTTAAAGGTCAAATATATATATATATATATATATTGAAAAACAAACTAATTGCAAAACACACACACATTTTAATTATACCCTTTCACCAAGTTCAAAAATATTCTTTAGAAAGAGAAAGAACTCTTTACTTCTTAATGATGCTTTAAAAAAAAAAAAAAAAAAAATTACTTATAAACATGCATCATTTATCCAATTTAATTTAGTTGGAAGATAAACATCACTATAAAGGAAAATTTGAGGGAGATTAGAATGACGTGTGTTCTAAGATCCCTCCTATTCATAGGTAAGTATACCCGCTGTCATGGAGACTCACAACCTTAGGAAGAGTTCTGTTAAAGAACTACAATCCTTCTCCAAACAATAAATTGTATTATGAAACAAACCATCAATTCATAGGTGGAATATTAATTTAAGAAAATGAAACCATCAAAAATGAAATTTCGATCTTTTGTTTTAGGAAAATCTAAAAACACAAGAGTGAATAGTGCACATATATAGCGACAAAGTTAAAAAGATGCCAAGTGATTGCATGAATTGAAGTGACCACCCCTGCTACAAAACTTGATACAACAAACAAAAGTCGCTACTTTAAAGCAACGGTGGGGGGGCATCATCCTCAAACCACACAAAATAGGATTTCCAGTTCGTGGTTCTCACAACATCAAAAAGTTCAAAAACAATTGATATTATCTCTTTAATTATTATTTTTCTACATATAAAATTTGATAACTATGATAGCTACTATAATAGACATTTATTATAATAAATATTTATTACAATTGTATTTGTATGTGAAACTATTTATTTTACCCCCCCACACACACACACACACACACACATATATATATATATATATATATATATATATACTAGTATATATAAGAAGATTTTTCTTTTTTAACTGGACTTTTATGTGGTTCAAAAATACTCTCATTAATGAAAGATAACTTAATTTAGAAATAGAATCATAAATATCAAATAACAAATTTTATTTTGAATTAGAATTCCTAAAATTTAGGATTTCTTCCCCTTCACGTTCAAAAAAGAAATTACAGTTACTGCTTATCTCTAAAGTTTATCATTTTTATTTGTTTGAAAAATAAAAATATATATTTCTAAATTATAATGGGATGCAAATTATTAATTTTTACCCCAAAAAATAGAAGAGCCTTTGAGCACGTGTGTGAGCGTGCTCAGAGGATAGTGTGTGTGTGTCTATATATATATATATATATATCAAGATTCAAATGAAGGATGTAGATATGAGATTATAAAATTAAAACTTGATTAAAAAATTTATATTAAAATAATGACATGAAAAAATATTAAATTTCAAAGTTTACGTAGCAACATTCAAAAATGTAAATAAAAAGTAAAATGATATAATTATATATATATATATATATATATATATATAGAGAGAGAGAGAGAGAGAGAGAGAGAGAGATTAATTTCTCATTATTAATTTCATTAAATTTCTATTAGATATTTTCTCATTATCAATGATTCTGATTTGTTCTTTCAATGAACTAATTATCTTTTTTTCCTTATTAGTCATTAATAAAGTACATAAAAAATACCATCAATCTCTATGTACCGATTTTATTTGTAAATCATAATATATATAAGCCCTTTTTTTTTTTTTAAAATTCATACCTATCATTTTAAATTCGTATTCCCATTTAAATTGTCTATAAATATTAAGTATAATAAAAATCAATTGAATTTAATAAAAGTTTTGCCAATAGATCGAAGAAAAGAGAAAAAAAGAAGAAGATAACGGTGCATAACACTGGTTATAGATTAGTTAATTACTTATTTTATAGTAAAAACTATACTATTTTGAGAAACTTTTATTGAAAATTTTCTTAGAAAGTGTAATTTCCAACCTTCCATTCTAAAAATGTGATAGAAATGGTGAAATTCGAATTTTGTAAAACATTTTTGGATGCAAATTTGTGAAAGCAGCATTGTCATCAAATAAAGGCAAAAAAACTATCTTAATTCAGTTATTGAGTGGAAAGATTTTTTTTTTTTTTTTTTTGAAGAAACCCAAAAAAGAAAAAGAAAAAAGGGGGGATGGCATTGCCAGAAAGAAGAGAATTACGGGGACAAAAATGTTGGGAATAGAAATACAGTTAGGTTCGGCCCATTGACAAATTTCTTAGATTTCTTCAATCTGCATGTTTGGGTTAGTCCTTCATAGGCGCACGGCCCCCCTTGTTTTAGCTGGACCTGGCCCATTTCTTATTCTAGTCAAGTCAAGTGTACCATACTCTCTTTCACGCTATAATCATTTGAAATTTATTTTTGTTCATCATTCTGCTAGGATAAAAACTGTTACACAGATGCTGTTACATATACACTGTTACACATGTATTTTTTGAACTGAAGGCATGAGTTGAAAACACAATTTTCGTTTTAAAATCGTGTTTTCATCTCATAATTTTAGTTCAAAAAATGAGTGTGTAATTAACAAACTCTACCCTTCATGTTATGCTACGTCCCCTGATGGTTAGCCACTGATATCTTCTTCATTGTCTCTGGCTGTTGGATCTTTCCTATGATGAGTCAGCGGTGAATTTTGCAATTAAATATATTTTTCAATTAGCAAAAAAAATATAATAAAAAGATAAAATAAAAGAAAGCAAAAACAAAGGAACACCTGCATGTATGGATATTGTCGGTCACATAATTCTAATTCTCTCTCTCTCTCTCTCTCTCACAAAGTTGGCAATGTTGCACATCATATTAATTAATTGACTACATCCACTTGCTGGCAATGTCAACAAAAACATAATCGGTTCCCTTTCCGCCACCAGATCAAAGTGAAAGAGTTTAACTTTACTTGCGGCGGCCTGTGCGTTTGTACTGTTAGGAATGAATCATTAGGAAAATAATGGAAACATATTATTGAAGAGTCTGATCTCGCAAATCATAAACATATTCCAAATTGAAATGAAAATAATTACGTCATGCCCAGTTTGATTTCTTTGTGGAAACGTCAAACATGTGAAGAAAAAGCGATGATCATGAAATCTTGTTCTTTTGGGTCATTATGAAATGTATCGGACTTCCTTTTTGTTCCCACTTTTAGTAGAAGAAAGGTTCCTTGGTTTGGAGTCTAATGATAGCATATTGTTGTTAGAAGAGCACCTTATCTCTTATCACAATGTAGATGTAAACAAGTCTAAATTGGGTCTAGAACAGCTTGGGTACAGAAAAGAGTTAAAGAGTCAAAAACATCAGTCTTTACACTCCAAAACACGTTGAAATAATACAATGTAATGTGATACCGTTCCCACTTCATATACAGAAACTCATCAGATCAGAACATGCGTATAGCCTTTTTCTTTTTCCAATTGAAAAAGTTGGTCACTAGACCTAAGAAAGTGGCATGTAAAGACAAGAGAACCCTTTTTGAGCTTTGAAATTGAAACCCACACCTTTTTGAATGAGAGCTGTTTGTGGCAATGTGTTTGATAAAACAGTGCTTCGTGGATGCTTCATGTGCAAACTGCAAAGTGGTTGAGAATGAAAAGTGAGGTAGAGAAGCAAAGGGGAATAAGGCAGTGATGACAAACATGATGATGAATAATGATGTAATCACAAAACCAAAATGATAAACAAACTAGGGGACCCTTTAGTTATAGAACCATATTTTTCTTTACTATGAATCATGTTTATATACGCAAACGACAATATATTAATGAAACAATAAAAAGTATAGAAATTTATGGTAGTTCTAAGTGTTTAACAATAGGCTTGCGAATCTAAAAAACTCATTTCTCTCGGCTGGGCCATAGACATTTACTAATTAATTAATTTTTATGACCTCATTTTTTGAAGAAGGGAGCAATATTGGTTGAGTTAGCCAACTATAATTGCGAACAACTTTCATACAGGTTCCTTTAGAAAAAAGAAACTTACGTACAGGTTTCAATTTTTGGACCAAAATCTTCTTTCATAAGATTTAATTATTGAAACCCAAAAATATTTATATACAAAAATTGCATATTACGTACTGATGATATTTCTTTTTCATCTGATTTGAAATTTTATGAGCTTAAAGCAAAAGTCAGCCTCGAGATCAATTGAAGAAATATATTGGGCCTGATTGAATTGGTTTTCAAAAAACAAAAATGAAAACTGTACAAAACGTGTGTCTAGTCTAGATAGACGTTTTTAAAAATAAAAATATATTAAAAAAAATTCTAGGAAACATTTTCTTAAAACTATTACTCAAATCTATCTTCCGATCCTTAATAATAATAATAAAAAGCTGTAATTCAAAAATCACTTAGAAGAAAAATTGTAGGAACATCAAAATGATGTTCTTGGCTATTTCTAAGATGTTGCTCCTGAAAATATTGGCTTGAAATAAAAAACCGGAGTTAAAGTTTTCAGTCTTTTGACTCACTATATCAGGTAGCAATTTCTAGGATATGTCCTGCAGTGTCAATGCTAGACACATAATACAGGCAAAAAGTACTACTATCATGAGGAAATTACAAATTTCAACACGTAATTTTGGATATTTGTATATTACTTAGGTAATTCAATTAATTGAAGAAAATATGGATGTTTTGAAGCAATTTGGACTATTTTTGTTAAAATCTTGAAAAACAATATGTTTCTCAATGTGGCTTCATCACAATAATTGAAGCTTTATATTTGCATTTTCACTTAATTTTATATGTAACCGCCACTATTTCATTTCATTGACAAGCGCAGTTCCTGCAAATGATCATTAATTAGTTCCATTTACATTATCTTAAATAGCCTTCTACATGACTTAATTGTTTTAAAACAATTAAGTTATATAATTATAATAAATTCCTGTTTTTTCTTGTAATTAATGAAAATATTGATGATGAAAATAATAAAAATTGAAGATTTTATCAAATTGTTTCCGGCTTGGGAAAGTAGGATGCTTTTGTTTAGGTAGAGAAAGGAATAGATTAAAATAATAATAATAATAATAATAATAATAATAATAATAATAAATAAATAAATAAATAAATAAAAAACAAATTTCATTATCAACATCAAATACAAATGAAATCCAACAAAAAAAAGAAAACAAAAAATACAATACATCTCTCATATTTCTAGCTATATTGACATAAATTCATCAATGTCCAAACTCTCTGGAATTTCAAACTTCAGCAAGTTGCTGCAGTGGCTGTCTCTTTCATCTTCAGTGCTGCTATTAATGAATGTGGATGATGAATTTAAAGGAGTAGGGCTAGATTTTGGTGTTGACACAACAGAATCAAAGGAGGAGAAGTTCTGATAGCTATTGTTTAGTGATTGAAATTTTGGATTTTCTGCTAAATCGGGAACTATAGGATTAGAGCCACAATACATAGAGTTTGGCTGGCAAACGAAATCTTCATTTAGGTTCGAAGCTATTGAATTTTCTTGGGAATTACCAAAAGTTGCTACCTTTGACAAAAACCCTTCCACATTGGCTTGCATGAGTTGGTTTGACTCCTCGGATGAAAATCCTTCTTGTATTGGGGCTTGATATTGATTGGGTTGTAATGGCTGTACTTGGTTTTGCAATAAGAAGTTGCAAAGTTGGTTTTCTTGGAGATTTTGTGGAAAGGGTACTTGACTTTCTTGTTTCAGCGATAAGATAGTTGTGGCCAGCCTTAACAGTTCTGGATTCATGAGGGCTTGTGTACCTAACAAGTTTGAAATATTAAGAATTGACTGGTTACACAAAGTTGAGCTGAGGATGGAGGACAGGTCAAGAAGATCTATGCGAGGAGCATGAGTCACAGGATCAATTCCCATTCTTAGCAGCCTTTTTCTAATGTGGGTGTTCCAGTAATTCTTGATTTCATTGTCAGTTCTTCCAGGCAAGCGAACTGCTATGGCTGACCATCTGAATTTGGAAAAAAGAAGAAATTATTATTAGAAGGTACAAATCAACCAATCTAATGAAGATGGAGGAGAAAAAGAAAATACATAGAACATGAGCAACTATTATGCTTCTTATTAATAAAAATGCAATATGAGGTTTATCTGAAAAAAAAAAAAAATCAAATAAAACTTAGTGGAGAGTAATAATCATACTTGTTTCCTAAGATACTGTGTAGTTGGATGATTGTCTCTTCTTCCTCGAATGAAAATCTTCCTCTCTTTATATCAGGCCTCAGATAGTTAGTCCAACGAAGACGGCAACTCTTTCCACATCTTTGCAGCCCTGTACAAGTAAAGCATTAGAACCAAAAAAAAAAAATTCATATGATGAAGCATCAAAACATTGAAGCCTAAAAACAAGAAAGTGATGAAAAAAGTTTAACATACCAGCATTCTTTGGAAGGTTTCTCCAATTGCCTGGTCCATGGAGCTGAATATAGCTGATGAGCTTATGATCTTCCTCTGGAGTCCATGGACCTTTCTTGAGTCCAGCTTTGTCACAACAAGGTGCTCTTCCCATTGGTAATGTTATGTAATACAGATAGTACGAATGTAAAAGAGTTTCTAAGATAGTAGTGAACAAATTAAGGTTATAACTTATCAAAGATTGAAAGTGGCTTCTGAAACAAAAAGTGCACTTGTGGTTGATCCTAGTGGCTGTGGATGACCTCCATATATATAGTAAGAGGGAGAAGTTTGAGCTATACATGGAAGTCAAAAGGATTTGGTGCCGCCCTCATGCCGCGTGTCTTTCTCGTTACGTAGAATACATGTATGTAGATGTTATGTATAACACTTTGGGCACATATTATTCAATTCAATGGCACATATAGTTTATCATGTGTCTCATTGTTCACAATATAAACTGACAATACGATTGCCATGCATGTATTTTATGTATGTTAGATTGTTATCCATCATGCATGAATATAAGTTGACACGTATCCTGATAATGGGAGCGATTATTGCGTGAAGATGCAAAAGAAGCTAATTGTTTGACTAGGATCACAGTGAGAAATGAAAACTAAGTTTGGGTTTGACCTTTTTCATACATCACCTAAATAAGAATGATTGGACGGTAAGGTAGTTAGGTTAATTACCTTTCAAGTTGAAGAGAATATTGTTCCACAGTAGTTTCATTCATTGATTCAAAATTTTTCTCTTCTTTTTTCTCTATCCATTTTTGTTGGGATGAAATAACGTGCACGCTATTTTTATCATTAACAAGTCTAAAGTTAAGAGCTATTACAATTTTAACTTTCAAGTCTAATCACATATTGAATGTTGGGTCTAAATCAAATTGATTATGTTGGCTTTACCCATAGTACTAATCACTGATTAGGAAGAATAAAATTGTATTATGCTTTCGAGAATATATTATTTAGAGATTATCCAATGATTTGATTAATTGATTCAAGTTCTGACTTGAATCTTGCAGATACGTCGATTCGATCAAATGAACATGGAATAGACCAATTCCATTAATTGTTAAGAAACTGGTAAATACAAAATTTTAGTGTTATATTACTAGGTTAATGCTTGAGTATTAATACTCCTAATAAATAATAAATTACTTTTGAACCCTACAAATATAAAAAAATCTATTACTGAATACTGATTAGCTGACACAATGAGCAATACATGATTGTTTGTTGGTAGTATAGGAGACGGGTCATAGTTTAAGTCCTATTTTTATGCGGAACGTACCACAAGGATACAAAACACTTACTTGATGTATTATTTTAAGACTTATATACGATGTCGATCACTTGGAGCCTGTTTTGCACAGAAACTGCACGTAAATCACACCAAGGAACTAAAATCATATATTTTTCTGGGGTTTTGATTCTTTCACATTCATAAAGTACAATTATTAGTTTATATTTTTTGTTCATGTAAATTGTACACATATACATGAACAATGTACAATATTATATACTATTCATGCAAATATATACAATGTTGTACACATTTATTTAAATTATAATGTAAAATTTATATGAACAATAAAATGTAAACTAATAATTTTTCTTTTTTTAAATGGGAACAATCTCGCTTTAATTATGAATTTACATGTGAAATGGTAAATTAATATAACCTAATGTGAAAGAATATTTAGCCTATCTGCCTTGGCCTACCTCAAAACAAACAAAAGAACTCATTTCTCTTCCTTTTATCTTCTTTCCATTCCCACCCCCCTTCCCCCAAGTCAGACATATAATGTAAAACATGAGCTAAAATCAGGTACTATTTATTATCCCTAACCCCTTCCTCCATTTTCCTTTACTTTACTAACTTTAATATAATTGTCTAATAAGTGAATATGATGAAGTGTCACTCCTTTAACACGTCTTCCTATAAGCCGCAAGCTTTCCAAGCTGGAACCTTTTTGAATTGCGCCACTACCATCGAGCCACGTTGCAACTAGTCATGAAATGTGTCCTTTCTACCACCCAACAATAAAAGTCAACCAGCCTCTCTCTCTTTCTCTCTCTAATCTCAACTAAAGCCATCTCACTTTGACAATTGTCCCTTGCAGAAAACAAGCACGTTGCTTTATCTGCGGAACCATAGAAGCCTTACACTCCATCTGGGAAACCAAATTCAAAGTCATTAGAAATCAGGTACTGCATCTCATCCACCTCTATCTAACAAAACAGGTATTGGTCAAATACTATTATATTCAATGACCCGCTCTATAGAGATAAGCCTTCCGGTAAAAATGGTGTTGTTTAATTACTTCTTCTTCTTTCTTTTTTTCTTACTAATGGTATTGTTTGCTTGCTTATCCTGCATTTGACCTTTTGTTATTGCTTCCAGAAACACTCTAGTAGACCACAAATACCAGGGACGAAAACAGCTAGAATTTCAATTTTTGGGGCAAAGCATGTTCCAAAATTTTCTTAAAGTTTAAGAATAAAAAGTATATTAAGATTTACAAATAAATTAATAATATAAAAAATAAAAATAGCATCCCCTCAGTGTTAACAAAATAAAAAACTGAAATAGTTGTTTTTCAACACATTTCTAATTAATCAACGATCTATCAAAGATTCAAAATAGAACTTAGAAATCTTTTAAATCCTGAAAATCATATATATTGATTATGTGCTAAATTTCCCAATGATTTCCATTTCAATGTAAAAATTCAGCTAGTCCCTTGAAATAAATTTTTTTAGCTTTTGTTGCAAAACCTAATTTGATCAATATTAATGACTGAAAATACTCATTTAATAATGAGGAAGAAATAGTGGAAGAATAAGCACAAGTACAAACACTCATAATGAAATTAGTTTAGAAAAGAGTAGCATTGCTTGAAGGTCATTAATCTCTTATTTCTTTGTTGGTCCTTAATTCATCCACGTAAGGATTTTTATTTACTAATGGATTTTAGCCGTATAAAATACTAAACACATTACGCAATTGTTAATAAAATGTTTTATGATAAAATCTCTCTCTCTCTCTCTCTCTCTCTCTCTCTCTCTCTCTCTCTCTCTCTCTCTCTCTCTCTCTCAACGGACTACCTTTTTGGACTATAACTGAATTGTTGGGGTTAGGTATGTTTTTGGAGCCAAATTGTATATATTTATATAAATATAAATTATAAAATATGTTGGGGTTTTTGGTGTCCCTCCCAAAACAACAGACGTGTCTCATTTATACAGTTTCGATGTTACATTCTAAATATTATAATCACATGTTTTCAAAAACACAACATACGTACATAATATATATATATATATATAGACACTAATATTAATTATTCAAGTACTAAGTATATATGAAGCAAATCCTAATCTTTAACATGCATGCCTCCCTGTTTGGTGTCCAGAAGACATCCATCTCTCTTTCAATTATCATCTATAAGACTTTAAAACTGTTATAGATTTCAAAACTGTTATGGCTACGACGACACATATATGGGTGCATTTGAATTTATATAAATAATTCTGTAGAGATTATGATTCTCTTTCTTCATTTTCGTGGCTGCTATACCACCTCTAGAGCTCCGTGTGGAAAGTAATCCATGCAATGTTTCGTCAACATAATTGCTATTTTAAGTATTTGATAAAGAATTTGATATATGCTTACATAGCAATGCCAATTGAGGTAATTACTTGTCGCAAATCTAAGGTTTGATTGTGCATGGCTTATCCTATATAGTCATCAAGGTCTGCAAAGTTGACTTAATTTATTTTATAAAATCGTGGTAGTTATATATTTGTTAATTTGTTGTTGTGAGGTATCCAAAACTCGAACAAACTTTGAATGTTACTGCTTTTGTTTAATATGAACATGGCGTATCAATGTAAGAGTTCACATACTATTAAGATTCATAAGATACGTGATCTTAGTATAATAGTATGTAAGTTCTTCATGCGCATTTTATATACGACGTAGGTTGTATACAAAGATTTAAAATCCAAAGTTGTACGACAAAATCTCTAATTTGTAAAAACTAATAAGAGAATTATATAGTTGAGAAGAAAACCCAACTTGGCTATCCTGTCAGTTGTTGGATAAATGTAAAGAGTGACACGTGGTGTAGTATTGTGGAGCTGATTTCTGGCTTGAATGGAAAATTTACACGTAGAGTTGTTGGTGACAATAATGGCGGCGCGCGGCGATCCTCTTGTTTCGATCCTCAGCCACCATGCTGCCCCTTGATATAGTGTAAGGGATATTATCATGTGTTTGATGATAAGCTTATAGGTTAATAGGTGTATTATGAGATCAAAATGGGCATTTGCCACTTTTACTCAAAAGATGCAGTAAAATACTCATGTTCTGAAACTATCTAGCAAAATGTCTCTGTTTTGAAACTTAATTTTTAAAAAATCAAGTTTCAATGTTGAAAACTTGAATTTGTGTGAAACACAAGAACTTGTTTAGACTCTCAATTAAAAATTACGGCTAGATTGCTTTTACTCTTACTTAATCAAAGTGAAGAAACAAGAGTAATTGTGTGCAATGAACTGATACTACTAGTGCATAAACATGAACAACAAACAATAAAAGTAAAGTACAAGAGTAAGGGAAGAGAGATGCAAATACAAGATAACATCTCGATATGTTATTGAAGAGAAAACCGAAGAACTCAGCGAAAAACCTCTCTGCCACCCTCCAAACGGTAAATCGACCCACTAGAGAATAAAGTTGGAGTACACGAATAACAAAAGACCCTCCAAGCCCAGTCTACCAAATGTACTTGAGCCCTCCAAGCTCCTACTACCAACTAACTTAACGAAACCTTATCTTCTCTAGCTCTCCAGATCCTACAATACGTCCGATTGCATCTACCAAGCCTCACCAACTTCTTTTAGCAAATCCCCAAAACTTCTCAAACTCCAAAACACTCTCTACACTTTGATAAGGTATTGGGTTGTATTTGGGTATAAATCTCCTCTCAAGGTATAACAATGAGAGAGGGATGGAGAAGAGGTTAAAATGATTTCTCACTAAGGATGAGTAGCTCTCTCTTTAAAAGATGGGTGTTTGTTGTAGAAAACATATCTAGGGTTTTTCTCTTTGAATGACCTCCTTATAATTTGTGCGTAATGAGTGTATATATACATATATATATATATATATATATATATATATATAAAATATGAGTGAAGGGTAAGAAAGTCACACTTAAAAACCTCCAGGCAGAATATTTCGTAAGTACCTTACAAGAAGGATTTACCCACAAGACACTCACGAAACTGACAGCTTGGCATGACTCTTTAGCTTCCAGTCATGTGCTTCTCACGTAGCTCTTTCGCGGGTTAGCTTCTTGCGAAATCCACTTGATCTTCAATTAAGCTTGAGTCTTTACCAATTTAATACTAAATCTAATACAATAGAATCCCACAAAATATAAATAACAAAATTAAAGTAATTACAACACTTTTTGTCATGGAATAAAGTCAACATAAAACATAGTTGTAAATCTCAACTTTACAATCTCCCCATTTGGCTATTTCATGAAAAAACACCCTATAACAGACTTTAGACTTAAACGTGAGTTTGGGAACAATGACAAAACTCACTCACACCTAAATCTAAAACATGTGATAAACTTGGAACATATACTTGTAACTTGAAATACTTACACAAAACACATTAGACCCTCAAGGTAAATCAAATGATAAAAAGACAAGTATAATGTAATAAGTAAAATGCGATCAAGTAAATATATTGTGAAACATATAAGCAACTTGATCAAACACAAAAACAGTCATATGGAAATGAACACAATGATCATATAACAAAACAAATGATTATCCGAACACGCAACCAATAAAGCTTAATAACATAAGGATGTATACATGTCTAACACATAAGTATGATGTAATGAGAACAACAAAGTATAGATACTAAACATAACTCAAACCACCATAAAGCAACGAGAAAACAAGAATAAAGTAAAACAAATAAAACAAGGTTTTCTCATAAAATGATGTTTTCTCCCCGTTGGAATATGCATCTCCCCTATGGCTTTCTCCCCCTACAAATATGCACAAGTTAGAATTTCTCTCCCTAAGAATATGCACATGAGTCGTATGGAAATGACGATACACTTCGGTATACTCTCCCCCTTTTTGTCACGAATAGACAAATGAATAAAGAGAAATGAGGGAAAGAAAATAAGATATTAGCAAGGGTATGATGCATGAGGGGTGTAAGATGAACGAGAAAATGAAGCTCAAACGAAACACAAAAGCATAAAAAAAATGCTACAAAGTATAAAGTAAATATAACATGCTAAGGATGAAGAAACAAAGTATAGACCAAGTCATGACATAGACACAAGAACATGTTATATGTGCTAAAAGGTCTAAAAAAACTTAATTAGCATGAGTGAATGCAAAACATATCAAATGAAAGTGTGTAAAACTGTGCATCTAGTGTGCATCTAGTGTGTATATGAGATGCATGACCAATGCATGAGCAAGGCCCTCACGAAGCAAAGTGTGTAAAACACACAACCAATAATCAAAACATGATAAACATGCATAATCATGGTAATCTCCAAAAACTGATACTCATCGAAGTCCAAAACAACAAGAAAATGTCATTTGGACATTTTATCAAACACTTAGAGTGCACACACTACACATGTATGTTAAACAATGCATGAACATATGAAAATCTTGCCTAAATACATGTTATTTTTGCCACAAGGGGCCAACATCCAAAGCAAATCAACATTTAAAACAAAACCTAATAAAAAATATTGACAAAAATTAAGTTTTCCAACTCTCATTTGAGAAAATCCCAACTATGAATATAAAACTCCCCAAAAACATAATTTAAGGATCAAAATCAATGAAAAGAGTTAAAGATTACCTTAGAGATGTTTATGGAATATAAAACACTTGAAATTAGTTGGGTTTTGATGTTAAAGCATTAAAATAGGAGTTTAGGAGAAGATTGGAGAAGTTTAAAATAAATGTCCCACGAAATGTCCTCTAAAAGCTGATTTAAAAATTTTTGTTGGTAAGCTTACCGTGAAATTTTGCTAGTAAACCTTACTCACGAAATAGTAATGAAACTCTCTGTCTAAAGTTGAAAAAATTGAAAATTGAACCATTTAACTCACAACTAAGCTTATACATGAAATAAGTCACGAAAACACCTAGAAAACATGTTTTTCGCATAAAAACATCTTGAAAAACTTTGAAAAATATGAATGATACAAATCACTTTCAAAAGAAAACAAAAAGAACAAAAATCTTTTTGGTTTGATCCACATATAATTGAGAACACACACATCACATTTGAACATGTACAATCATATAAATGAAATAGACATTCATTGAACATTAAATTTGTGTGTTATGTGTATGTATCAAATGTAGAATAGTCCTTAGTCTAGAGTGAAATTTCAATAATCAATTCAATCAAGTCATACACAACTAATACTAAGTCAGGTGGTCTATCTCAATTATAGAAATAATCATATATGACCTTCCACAAGAAAATGATTACATATTTTTGAAGATTTTCATTTGATTTCTTTATAATTCATAACATTTGATTATTTTTTATCTTTACATCTTATTTTGAGATCGATGCCTGAATTTTTTGATATTTCGATTTGTGAGTAAGTCTTTAGCTTTTTTGGTACCATACATTTCAATACAAGTCGCTTTCTCTTTTTCTTAGTCAAATACTAGTATGTGCGATGGTTTTTGCAGTTTATTATCTCTTTTCGAGATTTGACATTTTTTAAGCTATAAAGCAAAAAAAAATAAAATTTGTGGGAAGATATATAGGTACAAGTCTATGCATGTATCAAAATCATCAAGACTATTGACTAATCATTCATGACAAGCTTAAAAATCGATTTACAACAGTCACACATAGATTTTAAGATTTTTCTCACAAAGATAGATGTGCATACATAATAAGCTAAGCTTGTAAATGCACTACGTCATTAGTACAAAGATACTAGGCCAAACTCATATGTGATATGTGCTCAAACATATACGATCAAACTTTTTGAATTTTTCACTTTTTGTGTGGTTTTGGATTTTTACACAGACAAAACAAAGACATAAAAGTAAGATAAAAAACAAAAACAAAAATAATACATATGAAGAGATGCATGATGCATAAATGCATAACAATGAAACATCTAATACATGAAGGGTCCTACAAAGATCAAAAGAATAAGATCAAGGACCAAAAAAAAAATAAGTTCAACCATAAGAATCCTTCCTCAACCAAACAGAACGATTGTTTGGAATGATTGTCTCAAGAAAAATGAGACGAGAGTTGGAAGAATGAGAATTGGAGATGCACATAAATAAGGAGGTAAGAACATCAAAAACTTTCTTCAACAACTTACCATTTTCCCCCAAAACTGGTTTTGCTCTCATAGCACAACTTCTAAAAAGCTCAAGTTTCTCTTTTATTTTAATTCTTTTAAGAGCTTGAAACTTAGAGTAATGAGGTCTAAGATGATCAAAGACATCACAATGGTGACAAACAATGTGTTTAGGTCTACTAGGCTTTCTGGAAAGGGATCTAGTAACATGGTTTTGTTCTCTCTTCAACTTTGGATATTGAGGTCTTATATGACCAATCACACCACAACGGTGACAAGTTGGAACGAACTTAGATCCATCCAAAGCCTTAGATTGAGGCCTAAATGAGGCTTTGGCTTAAGAATTTTTCTCTCCACCTTCTGATTTTTTTTTGTATGGTGGAATGTACACCAATATGTCTTTTAAGGTAGAACACACAATAGGTACACAATCAGATATCACAACATGATTGCAACAAATATTTTCATCCTTTTTAACAATAGGTTTAGCAATCAAACACTTGGCATGCATTTTAAGAGATTCATTATCATATTTTAGCTCATTAACTAGTTTGTTAAACAAAACAAGTTTAGCATCCAAGTTCATATTCAAACATTCAAACTCTTTCAACTTTTCAAGAGAATTTTCAACAAGCTTCTTATACTTTTCAACCAATTTATTTGATTCATTTAACTTAGCAATCAAATCTTCCTTTCCACACTGAAATTTGCTCAAATTCTTATGAAACTTCTTAGCTTCTTTCTTCAAGAGTTTGATGTTTGGAATACCAACAACACCCAAAGATTCATGTAACATGGCATCACAATCATGTGGATAAACACTTATAGAGGCATTTTTACAAACACATAGCATGTTACAATCAACAACATCCATAGAAGCGTACAAAGCATTATCCATGGCAAAACACACAAGGGGTCAAGGATCACACTTAGGTAATGAAACCAAAATAAGTATATCCGCTCTGATACCAATTGAAAGCTCGAATCTGTGTGAAACACAAGAGTTTGTTTAAACCCCCAATTAAAAATTACGGCTAGATTGCTTTCACTCTTACTTAATCAAAAGGCAGAAACAAGAGTAAATGTGTGTAATGAACTGATACCACTCTAATAAACATGAACAACAAACAATAAAAGTAAAGCACAAGAGTAAAGGAAAAGAGATGCAAACACAATATAACAACCTGATGTATTATCGAAGAGGAAACTGAAGAACTCAGCGAAAAACCTCTCCACTGCCCTTCTAGACGATAAATCGATCCACTAGAGAATAAAGTTAGAGTACACAAATAACAAAAGACCCTACAAGCCTAGTCTACCCAATGTACTTGGGCCCTCTAAGCTCCTTCTACCAATTGACTTAATAAAGCCTTGTCTTCTCTAACTCTTTAGATCCCGCAATACACCTGATTGCATCCGTCAAGTCTCACCGACTTCTTTTGGCAAATCTTCAAAGCTTTCTAAGCTCTAAAATACTCTCTACACTTTGATAAGGTGTGGGTTTTGTTTGGATATAAATCTCCTTTCAAGGTATAACAATAGAAGAGGGATGGAGAAAAGGCTAGGATAATTTCTCACTAAGGATGAGTAGCTCTCTTTCTAAAAGATGGGTGTGTGTGTGTTGTAAAAAATCTATCTAGGGTTTTTTCTCTCTGAATGACCTTACAATTTGTGGGTAATAAGAGTACATATATAGTATGGGTGAAGGGTAAGAAAGTCACACATAAAAACCTCCAGGTAGAATGTTTCACGAGTACCTCGTGGGAAGGCTTTACTCGTGAGACACTCACGAAACTGATAACTCGGCGCAACTCTTTAACTTCTAGTCATGTGCTTCTCACATGGCTCTTTCGCAGGTTAGCTTCTCGTGAGCTTGATAGCCTGATACGACTCTTCAGCTTTCAGTCATGTGTTTCTCACATGGCTCTTTTACGGGTTAGCTTCTTGAGAGCTTCTCGTGAAATCCACTTGATCTACAATTAAGCTTGAATCTTCACCAACTTAATACTAAACCCAATACAATAGAATCTCACAAAATACAAGGAACAAAATTAAAGAAATTACAACACTTTTTGTTATGGAATAAAGTCAACATAAAATATAGTTGTAAATCTCAACTTTACAAATGTAAAACTCAATTTGATGAAAATCGAGTTTTTTGAAAAATTCACATGGAACTCGAGTTCCATAATATATATTTAAGTTTGATTGCCTATAACTCGATTTTCTAAAAATCGAGTTTCAATGTAAAACTCGATTTTTAGAAAATTGAGTTTCAAAATAGGGGTATTTTACTAAATAGTTTCAGAATAAGAGTATTTTGTTACATCTTTTGCGTGAAAGGGGTAAAAGCTCATTTTTACCTATATTATGATATAATAAATATATATTCTGACGATGGTAAGTGCAACTTTGCAAAGCCTCATTACACAAAAAAACTCTAATAAGTAACGAAAACTTCAAAAATTGGTAAATAATAATAATACAACACTGCTAAGTAGAACTTGCTAATTAAGGAATGAGAAAAAAAATACTTGAAAGGTGAACAAACTCTTCCTTTCGCTTTATCGAAATTGAAATAGGAATCAATAGTTTTTCATTCAAATTCATTGATCCCAACATTCATAACAAAAAGATATTTAAACATAAGAAAAGTCTTCATTCAAAGTAGTCAGCTTCGACCCCAAAATGCATTTGAGCCAGCCCTATTTTTGGCACTTCAAATGATTTCAGTATTAGTTGATAGAACAGGAACATAGAACTAGACGAGGGTTCTATCATATATAATATATGAAAGTCGACCACTATCAATTTTACTTTCAAAAGAAACTTTTCAATGTTATATTATAGATAGAAATGCCATTTTGGTCCTTATATTTTCAGCTAATTTCCATTTTCATTGCTACTTTTTTAACTCTTCATATTTTGGTCCCCAAAAATGAAAAATCATTCACAATTTAATTTCTATTGTCATCTCACTAACAAAAATAGCTTATATGGCAGATAGAGTGCATAACATACTTAATTTTGACTTGGCCACTAAAATAATATTAAAAAAATTATCTGACTTTTAAAAAATTTAGCGTCAACATTTTAATAAATAAAAAAGCCATTGGAAAATTAAAAACAAATAAATTTTAAAAAAAACCTACAATCTAATTAAATAATTTTTTTTTCTTTTCATTATTTTTTTGGGAAGAACATTCATGTTGAACAGTCATGTTATTTATGTTTTTCTCCAAAGAATAAGTTTGGTTACTGAAAGCTCAAATAGTATGAAAACACAAGTTTAGATTCCCAAATAAAAACTAATGGCTAGATTGCTTTTACCCTACTTAACTAAGTGCAAAATAAGAGTAAGTGTAATGCAATAAAATCGGAACAACTCTCTAAAGCATAAGCATATACAATAAAAAATAAAAGTAAAGCTTAAAAGTAAGGGAATAGAGATGCAAATACAAGATAACACCAAGACGTGTTATTTAAGGGGAAAACGAAGTATTCAGCGAAAAATCTCTCTACAGCTGTCTAAACTAAAATTGATCTACTAGTGAATAAAGTTAGAGTACATGAATATCAAAAGACCCTTTAAGCCTAATCTACCCAATGTATTTGAACTCTCCAAGTTCCAGCTGCCAACGACCTTCACCAAGCTATTTCTTCACTAGCTATCCGAATCCTGCAATTAGCTCCAAATTGCATCCGTCATTCAATAGCTTCTTCCAATGCTTTCCACACTGCCAAATCTTCTCTTAACACTCAAAATGGGTGAGATAAGTATTTGGACTTAGGACTTCTCTAGGATTTGTAATTAGAGAGGTAAGAGTAGAGGAAAACTAAGAGAGATTGTGTAGATGATTGTGGGTTTACAATCTCTAATTCTCAAGTGTATTGTTAGGGTTTTCTCTCTTAAAAGCTCCTTACAATTTTGTGGGTAATGTGGGCTTATATAGTGTTGGTAAAGAAATGAGAAAAACACATTTCAAAGAGGTTTAGGTAGTGGTTTCACGGGTCACTCGCGACTTGGCCTAAGTCGCAAAGTGACTCGTGAAATACAGCCTGTCAAAAACTTTTCAGGTTCTAGCATATGCTTCTCATGTGGCCTTCCACAGGTTGTTCACTTGCAAGCCAATCACGAACTTCACTTTCTTCACAAATTTTCACCAAACTCTCACACCCAACCCTTACATTAAATCTCAAAAAAATACAAGAAAACGGTTGAACAAAATACAATCAAATTTGACACGGAATTAAAGCTAACAAAATCATAGTTGTAAATCATAACTTTACGGTTACCTTAAAATTAAAAATTCAAGATTTTCTTTTTCTTTTTCTTTCTTTTGCATTTACTTAGCAACCAAATATGCAAAAACACATACAAAACCATGATCAAAACCAAATCAAGACATACCCAACCACTCATGATCAAACTGGACAAATTCTAACATAATGATCAACAAATTCATTTTGAACAAATAATCAAACCCAGAAAAATTACTCGGACCCAGAAATCCCACACTTGCAAACCCACAAAATCATTGAAATAAACTGACCCACTATCCCAACCAGGTGCTAAAACAAAGGGCTCCTAAACTGCCAACTTCTAATGTTACAATAACGTAATATTTATTCAAATAACAAAATAATCCAACTTAAAACAACTTTTCTTAATTCGCATTACAATGGAGTAAAACTAGCACAACAATATTCGTGTTTCTTGCTGAAGTGGCATTTTTTAAATGCCAAAAATATTTTTTTAATATTATTTTAATGATCACATCACATTTAGTGTGTTATTGGAGCACTTCATCTGCTACGCA
This sequence comes from Quercus wislizeni, assembly GCA_023055345.1. Lineage (NCBI taxonomy): Eukaryota > Viridiplantae > Streptophyta > Magnoliopsida > Fagales > Fagaceae > Quercus > Quercus wislizeni. Next base: position 2,204,924 of record JALGQJ010000035.1, read on the forward strand.
TGTAATTTTCATTGGTAAAATAATGATAGAGACTAAATTGAGAATGATTTTTCAGTTTTGAGGACCAAAACAAGAAGATAAAAAATGTAGGGACCAAAATGCGAATCAGCCAAAAATGTAAAGACAATAATGCTATTTTCGCCTATATTATAAGTAGTAGTACAATCTCTTGAAGTATGTATCTAAAACTAATCTTATATGTTCAATCCTAGTTAAAGTTGTTATATAAATTTAATCTAGATTCATTCTATCTAATTTCTCTTTAAATGCATGTAAAATAATTCTATATTTACTTGGATTACAAGCAAAGCAATTGTATTCACACTTGTAGTTCTAGTACTGCTAGTTTAGTTAGTTTGTGATTTAACCTAACATAAATAGCTATCAATATATTCATTTTAAGGAGCCTAATTATAAATATGTAGCCATTAAGGGCTTCTTGCTATGGATGTATACCTATTAGGCTGAACACTGTTAAATTTCCTATATTTCTCATTCTTACTTTCTCATGCACTGATTTATCATTTGACCTAAGTTATCTCTTATCTTTTCTAGTTTGGTTTCGAACTTTGTTTTATCTTTTCTAACATGGTATCAGGGCCCATCTCATGTGACTTCCATTAATTATCAATCCTAGTTATTTGTGGCTTCTGCTTATCCAATAAGCATATTCAAGAGCCTTTGTATCAACACTACTACCAGCCACTTTACAGGGTCCATCACAATTTATTTCTTATCATGGATAGTGTCTAGATTAGATTTATTTATTTATTCTTTTTATTTATTATTATTTTTTTTTATAATGCATTCTATATGATTTCAACTACATGGGCACATTTTTCTATTTTTACACTTGGGCCACTTGGTTTTCAGCTTTCCTTAAAATCAAGCATTTTCTATCAATTTTCTTTCTAGTCATACATCCTCATCTTCATATATGCCACGCTTCTAATTAGTTGCCTCTAAAAGTATGACATGCATTGTTCTTAATTAGCATTCAAGCCTAGAGCATTGTACTTATCTGGCCATAATTCCAATCTTTTATCTGCACTTCATTTAATTGGGTGGCCAGCTTGGTGAACAAGTGAAAGTGTGCGCAAAACAATATTAGAAAAGCCTTTGTTAGTCTAGGAGCTGGGGATTTTAGCATTTTACCCTCATTTTTTTAAAAATTTAGCAATAAGTCCCTGTTTTGAAACTATTCTAGCTACATTTTTATTTTCCTATAGTAGCATTTTAAATGGAACTCGAGTCCCATGCAATATATATATATATATTTTTTTCAAGTTTGATCGGGCCAAACCTATAGCTACGTTTTGATTGTCCTATAGTGGCGTTTTATATGGAACTCGAGCTCCATGAACTCTAGTTCCGTGCAATTTTTTTTTCCAAGTTTGATCGGGCATAACTTGATTTTCTACAAATCGAGTTTTTCATTGAAACTCGATTTTGAGAAAATCGAGTTTCAAAATAGGGGCATGGATCTAAATAGTTTCAAAACATGAACATATTGCCAAATTTTTTTAAAAATGAGGGTAAAATGCTAGAATCCCCTCTAGGAGCCTACTATAAATAATCATAAATGCATGACTTCATTGTTTAGCATTCACATCAAAAATGTAAAAAATAAAAAAAATAAAAAAATAAAAAAACATTTTGCATTACTAAAACTAACTTTATTGTATTTTACATAACCATTTCAACAATACACTTTACAACCCATTAATCATTGTAGGGGCCTTTTTTGTATTGTGCGTTGGGCTGGGCTGCCTTCTACGGTAATAGGCCCGAGTATTCTGAGTAATGGAGTTAAGACCAGTCTAGCTGTAGCTCAACTTGAGCTGGCTTGTGCACAAACTATGTCTCGTCTGCCAGGAGTGTGCATATGGCAGGCAGAGCTATTTCAGATGAGTTATGGCAGGCAAATATAATAATAACAAAAAAACAGAGTCCTCCGTCTTTTTAATCGAAAATGACCGAATAATCTCTACTTGTGAAACATAATTACAATGATAATGATGACTTTTACAAGGAAGATAGAAGAGTAAGTAATAATAAGAGTTAGTCAAGAAGAAATATAAATCAAATCAAATTTGGTCCACAGAAACAGAGAAGAAACCAAAGAGGAAGAACGCTTCTTCTCAATGCAGTTAATCTCCCAGGAAAAAGATCCTGCCGTGAGGATTAGTGGATTTGAGGGAATCAGACCTGAATAGTTAATGCCCAGATAGAAAACCTTTCTTTTTCTTTTTGGACGAGAGTAAGATTTTGAGGGGGAGAGAGGGAAATCGACCTACTGGTGCATGCCCACCGTATTAACTTTCTTTATTTTTTCGTTTTCTTTCTTATCTTTTTTTCTTTCCCTTGCTTTTTTTACTTTCTTTCTATTCTATTTTTCTTTTGTGTTCTTCCCCTATTTTTTTGACCCCTGTTCAGAGCACAATAAAGGTCTTCTTATAGTGCCTGCCGTGACCAGATTTTACTATTTTGCCCTTTAACCACTTTTGTCAGGTTTGGGTGTACTTGCCGACCACCACTGGTTTGTCTGCATCCCCTTCCCCAACTCCAGACAAAGAAAAGCTGTTTTATTTATTAGCCTGCCATGGCACCCTTTCTTGCCACGGTGTAGGTGTTTACTCTCTCTATCTCTCACGGCATGCACCTAACGGTTCCTCCCTCATCCTTCCCTTTTTTGGGTGGTCTGTCATCCCAGCAGGATGTACCTCCCAAAAGAGCTTGGGTAGAAGCCGCAAAATAGGTCTTTTCCCATCTCCCCACCACCAAACCATACCCCCTTACCTCTGACCCATGACCCCACCACGTCCCATATTGGTTGGGTACAGGCTGGTGGTGTCTGGGCCTCATGCGTGCTTTCCCTTCATGTATGTTCAAAATTTGTCTGCCGCTCATGCGTTTGCCGCGGCCAGGAGGCTTGCTTTCACGGTCTGCCGCCCTTCTTTGTCCTTTTATGTGGGCTATTTTATAATTTTCTGCTTACCTTAGGGGCTGGGCTTCCTTTGATACTGGGCTTTACATTTCTTCCAGCCCATTTCTTGATTGTCCTTATGTCCTACCATATCAATCTGTCATTCCTGCTGTAATGACTTGATCCTGCCGCCCCTTTTTAGGCCTGCCGTGTATGCTTTCCCCAATGGCTTAACACAACCATGGGCTTTCTTAATTATGGGCTCCTATGTCCCTTTTATTTTCCCTTAGGCATCCTTGGCCCATTTGCTTACCTTGGGCTTCCTCGGCCTTTTTACTAACTTTGTATTCCCATGGACTTTTACTAACTTCATTGGGCTTCCCCGGCCCAATTACTTCATACTTATCCTTGGGGTTTATAGGCCTGCCATCAATCCCCTACTCTCTTTGCTTGCATTGCTTTGGGCTTGCCGCGGCCCATTCTTACTTTTTTTCACATCATACACTGCCCATGGGTTTGCTACTCGCTATTTCTCTCTTTCCGGGCTCTTTTGAGCCCACTTGCTTTCTCAAGACCCATTTACTTATTTCATGGACCTGTGATCCATTATTCCTGCCGCTTGGACTTAATGGTTTTTTGTTCCTTGTTTTTTGCAAACTTCTCTTCGGTCTGCGTTGCTAGGTTGGGCTTCCTTTCTTTCATTTTTGGGTTTCACAAAAAAAAAACCCTCAACATTTAGCCCCTTGAACATATGGAGCGTTCTTGCGGTCCATATGTGAATAAAAGACCTTCGTGTCCATTCCACCTCTCTTCTTTCTTTTCCTTTGCGGGTTTTTTTTTTTTTTTTAAAACTATGGAACCTCTTCTCATATATATATATATATATATATATATATATATATATATATTTCTTTTCCTGCCGTGAACAGTAATGACTCTTCGAATTTCCCAAAATGGCAGTTACTTTAAGACACAACCACTGCTTCATTTATTTCATTCTCTTCTTGATGGTTGACCCGTCGCCTCCCTTCATACCAGCATTAATGACCCAAGCATTTAAGGAAAGAGTCCCTTTGCAATCTAAACATAAACTTCTTATTTTCCAAAATATTCTATCTGTTTCTCTTCCTCTACCGTTTTCTTCTTTTCAAACACCCTTACCCATTTTACTCCGATCAAACCCTCACACTATGGTGCCAATGAAAAGCTTAGGATCTTCTCGCCGTAAAGGGAAAGAGGCCATTTACGATCCTCCTGTGGAACAAAAGACGGGCGAGGAGGCTGTGTACTCTGAATTGGACCACTCTGATGAGGAAGAGGCGCGACATGACCTAGACAGTGAGTACACCCCTCTAATTGACCCTTGGTATGATGTCCATTCTTCTTTCCCCAAGATTCCTGGTGACTATGTGCCACTGTCGCCAAGCCATGTGTGGCTCACTCTCTGTCTGCGAAACATCAATGCTTCTTGGGCCCTGGTGTCTTCCTCCATCTCTGATCTAGTCATTCGTCAAGGCATTTCACTCCCTGTGCCTATACATTTTGAATTTGGGTCGGGTACCGCCAGGGTTGGAAGGAGTGGGTCGATAGCGAGTTATTTGATACGGGCTTCATGGATCTACTTTAGCAGGCCGGTGTTCTGAAGGCCATCTTCCTATCTCGAAGCCTATCCAACTTCCAAGACCTCTACAACCTTCGCCATTTGGTTCACTGGTGGTGCGCCACCACCCACACATTCTTCTTTTCTTGTGGCAAACTCATCGTCACCCTTGAAGACGTGGCTAATCAATTACTTTTGCCAATTCTCGGTGATGTTGATCTTGCCATCATAGAACTTCCTCCGGAAGAAGAGGTTATCGAAGTTGAGTTAAAGAAAAGGATGACCGGAAATGCGAAGTTATCGTATTGGGTTAGTTCTTCTTCCAAATTTTTTATAGTTGTTCGTCGTGCTGCTTTCGTTGCCTTTTGGCTTTGCAAGTTTGTCTTTGGGTCCCACCCCCATTATGCCATAAAGCCTTTGTATTTCCCTTTGGCCATAAAAATATCTGCCGGGGTGAGTTTACCGTTGGCCCCTATGTTTTTGGGGCATTTGTATGTCCAACTAGATATCCTGCGAAGTGACGAGAGTCAGGCTGATTCCTGCCACATAGTCACTTCCTTTGTACATAGCACCATCCTGCAGTAATTGTTATTTGAGCGTTGTGGCCAGTACTTAGCGAAATGTAGGCCCCTTCGCTTTGCTAAAGAGAAGTATCAATCCTACCCGAAGGTAATTACTGGCTTTTGTGGTAGGTTTAAGTATGATTTTCCTCTGGCTTTCCGTTGGTCTGGTTTGAAGCCTATTGATTATTCTGTTGTTGAGTCTTTTGATGAAGGTGTTGGTTTCTCCTGGAGGGCTTACAGACATTTGAGTACAGGTTATACATGCGTGGATTCCGCAATGGGTTCGTTTGTTGATACTGTTGGAACTACTACTCCTCTAGCCGATTTTGATGAGATAGGAATCACTTATTTGGCAGCCACCAACACTGGATGGTTGCCCTATTTAGCTGATGAAGGTGTCAGGTTTGTCCATTATCCTGCCAACCAAGTAAGAAGGCAGTTTGGGCTGAATCAGGACATTCCTGATGACCTTTCCTTTCTCATGGATTCCCCCACTTCGGTTAGGCTTTTTCTACGACATACCGCTTTTGATTTTTGGAGGCAGCGCTTTAGTGCAGTCACAGTTCCTGGCTCGCTAAGGGAGGGCTTTTGCACCCCTGCTATGCATGGATATTAGTAGGCCGTAATGACCTCGTTTGAGCAAGAGTTGGTAGGTAGTCGCGGTTTCTCTCTCATTCCTCCTGAGGGGCTCGGTATGGTTGTCTCGCCTAACCCTCGATTGCTCCTGCCTTCCAAGTCCATGTTGGCATATGCTAGGAAACAGAACCGATCCACCATCTTTGAATGGGATGAGGAGGAGAAGGGATGGTATTGGCAAACAAGTGTTTATCCTCCAAGTTGGGAAAGGAAGGTTAAAGTAATAAATGTCCCTGCACCAGTCAAGAAAGGTCCTACCAAACTCAAGTCTGCCAGCAATCCCAAGTCTGCCATTCCTCAGCCACCCGTAGATGCTACTCCTGCCAGCAGAACACAAGGCAGTAAGAGGAAGACAACTCCCCATCCTGCACTTGCCATTGAGCAGAATGTATGTCACTGTTAACTTTGCTTTGTCCTTCAAATAAATATATCTTTTTGACTTTCCCTGTGGTTAAATCTGACATGCTTGCTGACTTCTTTCTTTGATTCCATCTCTTGTTCCCATTTTCCTTTGCAGTCTAAGCATAAGGAGGATACGTCAGCCACCCATCCCATTGTACTCAATGAGCCTGAATTGGAGGTACATTTCCTCATTCACCAGTCTGCCATACGCTTTTAGTTTCCTCATTCTCTCAAAAAAAAAAAGGTTACTTTGATCTTCATATCTCTTTCCCCCCCCCCCCCCTTTTTTGTCTTCTACGATGAGTCCCTGCCTCTTTCTATATATCGTCCTACTACCGAAGAGCTTTCTGTCCCCATGGGCACACCATGGAGGGCCTTTTTGGTGGGGCTGAGTTTGCAACACCTGCCACCTCTGCAGCCATGCATGGAGTTCCTTTTGAGACTTTCACCTCTCCCACTGAGCCGGTACCCATAGATGAGGGTACTCATACTGGGGAGGTTAGTGAGATCACTGCTCCTCTTGCCGACACACCCTCTGTTCAAAGGGGAGCCACCCCTCCTGCTGCTACTCAGATTGAAACTACCCCGGTTACGCCTTTCGTCATTTCCACCAGTGACCCCTTCGCTGCTCTATCTCAGGCTATGAAGGATGGTTCCTCCTTGGTAGTTACTCCTTCCTCCATCCCAATTTCTGCCACCCGTGGGCCTGACTCTGATTTGTCTTCTGAGGAGTCTGAGGATATTCTTGAAGATCCTGACGATGAGCCCATCCTAGGGAGTAGGATTTCTGAATCCGAAGAAGAGGAATTCATGGGTATGTGCTTTCTTTCCTCCCCCTTCTTTCTTTTCTTTTTCTTTTTTGCTAAGTTCACACTTCCCCTTTTATTTGTATGCCCATTTCTCTCGTTTGCAAAGCCCTTTGAGGGGCTAGGACTTGCAGCAAACGTAGGGGTGTCTGAAGTAACTACTCCTGCCGCGCCCATAACACCCATTCTTGCCGTATCTTCTACACCAATTTCTGCCATATTTGCAGAGTCTATTTTCGCCGTTCCTTCTATGCCTGTCTCTGTTCTTCCCACAACCCTCATTATCACTGGCCCTGGTAAGCTCTCTTTTCCTTTATTTCTTTCTTCATTTCTTCCCCGTGGATTTGTCTCTCCCCCCCCCCCTTTTTTTTTTAGGTTTCTCGTCTTATGCCTTGTGCTTTCTTGATAGGCCCTCTTCCTACGATGCCCTTTCAGTTTGAAATGGGCAGCAGTTCTGTCACCATTCCTGACCCTACACATGAAGCTGCAGCCTTCTTCACCCGATTTGATCAGCCTAAGGTCAATGATCTGGGTCTTGCAGATTTCTGGGGCTCTGGGCCTCCTTATGCAGATTTCCATGGCTTCCAAGTCCCCGAGGACTGCGTTTCTCACTTGGTGATGGTTCACAGCAACCGTGGTGATTTTATGCAGGGGTTCCGCCTTAGTCGTTCTGCCAGAGAGCATTTCTTAAAGATGCTGGGGAGCGCGATGAATGACATTGAGCACAATTTTGTTGACACTGTCTCCATCGAGAGGATTCTGCAGTGGAGAGCCGCGATTCAGGAGCTTATCAGTGTGGGTTTCGCTGTGGAGTTTATTCTGGATCATCTCCGTGAGGTTGCCCGAGCCATTTTCATAAGGAGAGTTCAGCCAGCTGTTGATGCTATTGATACACGGATTGAGACTCTAAAGAAGGAGGTGGCAGACTTAGAGGGCCGTCGCGAGCGTCTTATTTCTAGCATTGGTGGGCCTAGCCGTTTTGGAGACCAGACTCTCATTTCTGGACTTCGTTGATGATGATGTAGTTTCCTTATTTCTTTCTTTTGTTTTTCTTCTCTTATTACTTCACCTAGTACATTTATATGTTTCCTATAGCACTTATTTGGCGTGTTTTTGCCACATTTTGGGTTTATAATTATGGTGCTACACTTTACTACTACTATTGCTATGATATAGTGCTAATACTTCGTACTTTTTTTCATTGCATACTCATGAAAGCACTTTACAATTTTTGTCTTGCGACATAGTCACTTGAAAGAAAGAAAAAAGAAAGGTAAAGGAAACATAAAAGCTTTTAACAAAGCAAAGGGAAGGAACAACCACATAACTTTTTTTTCTTAGGCATAATAACATTTCAGCCACTTTCTGTTGATGGGATCCATCAAGTCCCTGTCATCCATCTGGGTTAGACAGTAATACCCACTTTGATGTGCTTCCCTTATCACAAAGGGTCCTTCCCATTTGGGTACAAACTTAGATGGTCCTGCCATACCTCTCCTGACATAGTCTGCCACCTTTAGCACAAGTTGTCCTTCTACGAATACTCTCTCCTTGGTCATCCTGCCATAGGCTTAAGTCATCTTTTGTCTGTATCTACAGCTGCGCTCCTGGGCCTTTTCTCTCTTTTCATCAAGTCATTCCAGATCTTCACACCTTTCTACCGCAAAAACTTCTTCTTCCTTCTCCTTTTCCCGCATTTGCATTACTCTCAGGGATGGAGTTACTATTTCTGCTGGACTTACTACCTCAGTTCCGTAGACTAAGGAAAAAGGTGAGAAACCAGTGGCTGGCTTTGATGAATTTCTATAAGCCCAAAGAGCATCTGGCAGGTGCACTGCCCATCCTCCCGTATACTCTTAGCTCATCTTACTGATAATCTTTATAAGGGTCTTGTTCGTTACCTCTGCTTGCCCATTTCCTTGAGGGTAATAAGGTGATGAACGGTGGTGTTTAACTTGGTAGAACTCTAGCATCTTCCTCACGTCATTGTTGACAAATGGTGTGCCATTATCACTGATCATCTTGTGGGGAACTCTAAACCTTATAATTATATTTTCCTTGATGAAGTTTGCCACTGCTCCTCCCGTGGCTTTGCGGAGTGGTACTGCCTCTACCCACTTAGTAAAATACTCCGTAGCTACTAGTATCCATATGTATCCATGCGATGGTGGGTTCACTAGTCCAACCAAGTCGAGCCCCTAAGTGTGGAAGGGGCATGGTGTGACCATGCCTTGCAAATTCCGCGGATGGGTGTGGATCAAATCGGCTTGTATTTGGCAACTGTGGCATTTTTTTACAAATTTTGCTGCGTCTCTCTTCATGGTAAGCCAGTAGTAGCCCATTTGCAGCAGGCATCTGTAAAGATTTTTCTTCCCTTGGTGCTCTCCACACTCTCCTGAGTGTACTTCTTTTATCATTTCTCTTGCTTCTTCAGGACCCAAACATCTCAAAAGGTCCCCATCATACCCCTTTTTGAAAAGGACTGTAATGCAAAAAGTAACATGTTGCCAACCTCTTAAGCTTGTATCTTTCATTATGCTTTTGTGGCAAGATGCCTTCTGTCAAGTATTGTATGAATGAGCTTCTCCAATCTTCGTTGATGAACACAGCATAACTTTCCTCTCTGTCTGCCGCAAGTTGGCAGGCCCCGCACTGGGTTTGGACTTGGCTGCTTCTTTACCCATGCTTGGCCAATAGAAGCCTGCCCTTTGAAGCCTACGGTAAAGGCTGACCTCCCCGCAGGATCCACAAGTCTTGTCATGTACATCTTTCAATTTTCTCTAGGCTTCCACCCGTCCCACACATCTGGACAAAACTCCACCTGGCATCTTATGGTACAGTTCTCCCCTCACTAGGGCATAGTCTTTCCGTGCCCTTAGTTCTGCGGCATCTTCTTCCTTCATCAAAGCTTCCTTTATGGAGATCTGCCAATCCCCTTCGCACAGTTTCTCTTGGAACCTTTGTTTCAGCATTTCAATTATAGATTCTTCCCTCTTGCTGATCTCTACTCTGGTGCTATCCCCTTCAAACATTATCTGTGATCCTAGTGTAGCCAACGCGTCGGCAAACCGATTTTCGTTTCTTGGAGCATGTTTTATCTCGAAAGTTAAAAACTTTTCTTCCGTTTTCTGGGCCATTGCTCTGTACAGGGCTAGGCTGGGTTCTTTTAGGGAGAAGTTTCCCTTGGTCTAGCAAACCATTAAGTTCAAATCACCCAGTACTTTCAAATGCTTGACTCCCATCTCAAGGGTCGTGGCCAGCCCGGTTAGGTAGGCTTCATATTCTGTCGTGTTGTTTGAATAGAGGAATTCTAGCTTGAACGATAGTGCTATTGCTTTATCTTATTCATGGTATAAAACTACTTCTACTCCTCCGGACTGGGAGGTAGAGGACCCATCAAATTTCATTTCATTACCCATTGTTCCCTGACCTCTTCTGCCATAGCTACTTCCCCTGGAACTTCATCGCCCAACGGGAATTCTTCTTCTCCTGGAAACTGTGCCAATAAATCTACTATAGCCTGGCTTTTCACCGCCCTAGGTGTCCCCGTTCTCAAGTCGTACTGTGACAACTATAACAACCATTAGGATATCCTGCCAGAGAGGATAGGTTGCTGTAACAAGGCTTTAATGGCATAGGACTTGGTCATCAGCCATACTTCGTAGGCCAAGAAATAATGGCGTAACCTCTGTGAGGCATACACAATAGCCAAACGCGCACTTTCTGCCCTTGGGTAACGAGTTTCTGCATCTTTTAAGGCGTAATTGATGTAGTACACTGGTTGCTCAACGCCGCCTCCATCTTCTTGGGCGATTAATGCACCAATGGCATACAAATTGGTGGCCATGTAAAGTAGCAATGGTTTTTTGTGGATTGGGGCCTGCACCGTGGGGAGGTTCATCATGATTCGCTGTAGCCTCTTGAAGGCTGTCTGCTGCACTTCCCCCCATTCAAAACTTTACCCTTTCCTGAGCAACTTGGTGAAAGCCGGCGTGATTGATGCCAACCCAGGGATGAATCTCCAGATATACGAGACTTTTCCTAAGAAGCTTTTTAGTTCTTTCACCATGGCTGGAGGTCTCATAATTGCTATGGCAGTGGCTTTGGCTGGGTCTACATCTATTCCCCTGCTGTGAACCAGGAAACCCAAGAATTTCCCAGAGGATACTCCAAATGCGCAATTAAGAGGATTCATTCTCAACTTAAAGGCTCTGCATCTTTCGAATAACTTTCTCAACACATAGAAGTGCTCTCCTCTCTTTTTTGATTTAACCACTATGTCGTCCACATAGTCCTCTAATTCCTAATGCATCATATCATGAAATATGTCCGTCATCGCTCGTTGATAGGTTGCACCTGCGTTTTTTAACCCAAAGGGCATTACAGTGTAGTAAAAATTGCCCATGGGTGTTTTGAAAGTAGTCTTCTCTGCATCCTTTGGTGCCATTCTGATCTGGTTGTACCTGCTGAAACCATCCATAAACGAAAACATGGCGCTTCCTACCACAGAATCTATTAGTAAATCCATGTTTGGCAATGGGAACTCGTCCTTCGAACTGGCTTTGTTGAGATTTTTGAAATCTACACAACATCTTATCTGGTCATTCTTCTTCTTTACTGGTACTATGTTGGATAGCCAGCGCGGGTGTTGAATAGGCTTGATGAATCCTGCGGCCAGCAATTTCTGCACTTCCTTAACTATTTGCCCTTCTATTTCTGTGTGAAATATCCTGGCAGGCTAGGCCACTAGCTTGGCCTGCGAGTCCACATTCAACGTGTGTGCAATTAGCCCAGGGTCTAACCCTGGCATTTCACTGTAGTCCCATGTGAAGACATCTTTGAATTCTTTCAAGAGCAGTACCAGCTCTGATTTTTCTTTTTCTGTCAAACTTGCACTAATTGAGATAGGCCTTGGTTCCTATGAACCAGACCCTAGGTCGATTTCCTCCAACTTTTCTTCTGCCACAACCTGTGCATCCTTTTCTGCCATAACTTCTTCATCCTTTTCTTCCTCCTTTTTCAAACTTTCTTGAGCTATGCAACACGCCAAACTCACGAGTTGACATCCTTGGGTGAGGCCTGCTCGTATCTCACTTGTGGGCCCCGCGTACCTTCATAACTTGTACACGATCCTGCCATCAGGGCCTCAGACCCTGACGCATTGGGGTGTGTCATTTGATTCTGCGGCGGGCGCTTCTCTCCTCTTCCTCTTTCTTGCCAATAATTCTCTTAGATCAGGTTCTAGGTCACCTTGGATGTATTCCCATTTAGGTACGAAGGTACCTCGTGGCTTCGATACTGAGCTTTCTCCTGACAGGGCCCATTGGTCGTAGAACATAGTTTATACTAAATGGGCTTCTGCCTGCTCAAATGGTAAGGGGTTTGCGGCTATGCGTATCATCCTGCCATTCAATCTTCCTTTTACACACTGGTGATAAGTGGATAGAACCAATCGGTGTTTGTGCAACCATGGTCTTCCCAAAAGCACGTGATAGGATACTTCTGTTTTCACTAAATGGAACCGAGCTAGAGAAGCTATGGGGCCTACTTTTAGCCACAGCTAAATGTGGCCCGCAGTGTACTCGCCTCTTCCGCCGAATCTTGTCACTTCCATCAGGCACCCCTGAATATTTCTTTCTGAAATTCCTGCGGCTTGTAAAGTGCTTAATGGGATGAGATTTACAGAAGCACCTGTGTCTACCAATGCCCTCTTTATGGGGATTTGATTTATGGATGCTGCTAAGTATAAGGGTCTCTTGTGATCTGGGTATCCCACCTCCATGTCCTCATCACTAAACGTGATTTCTGTTGACTCCTGTAAGAAAGCCCTATCTTTTGGGATTTTTGCCGACAAGCATTCTACCCCTGCACTAGAGGCGATGCTTACTAGAGCCTCTGTGGCTATTTTCCTTTCCTTCGTTGTGAGCCCCAGCTGGTTAAATAAATTTTTGAACTTGGAGCTCTACTGTAAAGTGGTAATGGCCGCTACAAGCAGGGCTGGGTTTTCTTCCTCGTCCTCCCCTGGGTCCGCTCAAATTACCACTACTGCTACACCCTTCCCTTTGTGGTTTAGGAGCGGGTTTCTCTGAACTTCTTGCTGGGACAGTTCTAGGGTCTCTCCCTTGATCCTACGATGTACTAGCCTGCAGAGCGCCTAACATTCTGCGGTAGGATGTTGCACGTAGTTGTGCAAACGACAAAAGTGAGGGTCCCTCCGCTCTTCCTCTGTGGGTTCCCTAGAAACCTAATTAGGCTTGAAGACCCCATCTGCTATCCACTTATCTAGCAACATATTCAACTCTTTTGGAGTGCATGGTATTGGTGGGGGAGTATCGTACTCTCTCCCATCGGTCTTTCTCCTTCGCTCACCAGTAGACACTACTATGGCTTGCAGAGCACTTCTTTTATCCGCGCTTGGCTTCACGGACTGGGCAGTTTTTCTGGCTTTTTGTAACAACTGTGCAAACTTGGAGATTTCTAAGTTCTCCAAGACTGCCCTGTATTCCCTGATCATGTTCGTCATGCACATCTCTACCAATGTCCTTTCCTCACAATGATCATAGCAGTCAAGTGCTATGTCCCTGAACCTTTTGATGTATTCCATCAAGTCTTCACCACTCCTCTGCTTGGTTGCTTGCAGAGTTACAAGTGTTATTGTTTCTTCTCCATGGAAGTATTTTGTGCAAAATACACCCACCATGTCATCCCTTGTTGGGATCGATCCTGGCTTTAAACCAATGTACCAGGTGTAGGCCTAGTCACATAGTGATTTGGAAAATTCTCGAAGACATAATTCTTCGTTTGCAGCGTAGGGGCCAAGAGTATCAATGAACTTGCTTACGTGCTTGACATCACTTCCCTTCCTGCCATCATACTGCGTGAAAGCACGCGGCTCATACCTCTCCGAGTATGGTTTACTAAGCACCCTTAATGGGTAAGACGGCCTTCGTGCATAGAATCTCTCCTTGGGTGTTTTGGCTCTCTCTTGTTCTAGGAGAGTCGCTACTTCAGCCATGGTAATAAAACGTTGTTCCGCATTTTATAGGACACCTCCTGCTGGTGTCTCTTCTTTGTCAGTCGCATGTTATGGGTCATGCTGGCTTCCTTTTTCCTTTGTCTTGTCCTATCCGTCTTTAGCTGACGAATCTCTTCCATCATTTGCTGTTGCGAGTGCTGTAGGGCCTGTAACACCTCAATGAAGGTGTTGGCATTGTATGTGGGGATTCTCGGATGAGGTTGGGGTCCAGCCCCCATTCCGTTGGCGCCTTCTGCCTGATTAGGCTGTTGTTGGTGAGGCGTCGTTGGCCTAGATTCTGCTTGTGAGAGTATAGCACTCATGTTTCGCGTCGTCCTGGACTTCGAAGGCATTTGTTCACGAGGGCTCTTATCCCTATCTGTTCCTCAACTCCCCAGTAAAGTTGCCAATTTAATGTAGGGGCCTTTTTTGTATTGTGCGTTGGGCTGGGTTGCCTTCTACTGTAATAGACCGGAGTATTCTGAGTAATGGAGTTGAGACCAGTCTAGCTGCAGCTTAACTTGGGCTGGCTTGTGCACAAACTATGCATCGTCTGCCAGGAGTGTGCATATGGTAGGCAAAGCTGTTTCAAATGAGTTATGACAGACAAATATAATAATAACAAAAAAAACAGAGTCCTCCGTCTTTTTAATAGAAAATAACCAAATAATCTCTACTTATGAAACATAATTACAATGATAATGATGACTTTTACAAGGAAGATAGAAGAGTAAGTAATAATAAGAGTTAGTCAAGAAGAAATATAAATCAAATCAAATTTGGTCCATAGAAACATAGAAGAAACCAAAGAGGAAGAATGCTTCTTCTCAATGCAGTTAATCTCCCTGGAAAAAGATCATGCCATGGTGATTAATGGCTTTGAGAGAATCGAACCTGAATAGTTAATACCCATACAGAAAACCTTTCTTTTTCTTTTTGGACAAGAATAAGATTTTGAGGGGGAGAGAGGGAAATCGACCTACTAGTGCATGCCCACCGTATTAACTTTCTTTATTTTTTCGTTTTCTTTCTTATCTTTTTTTCTTTCCCTTGCTTTTTTTACTTTCTTTCTATTCTATTTTTCTTTCATGTTCTTCCCCTGTTTTTTCAACCCCTATTCAAGGCACAGTAAAGGTCTTCTTTTAGTGTCTCCGTGACCAGATTTTACTATTTTGCCATTTAACCACATTTTGTCTAGTCTTGATGTACTTGCTGACCATCACTGGTTCGTCTGCATCCCCTTCCCCAGCTCTAGACAAAGAAAAGCTGTTTTATTTATTAGCCTGTCGTAGCGCTCTTTCCTGCCACAGTGTAGGTGTTTTCTCTCTCTATCCCTCATGGCATGCACCTAACGGTTCCTCCCTCAACCTTGCTTCTTTTGGGTGGTCTGTCATCCCAGTAGGACGTACCTCCCAAAAGAGCTTGGGCAGGAGCCGCAAAATAGGTCTTTTCCCATCTCTCCACCACCAAACCATACCCCCTTACCTCTGACTCATGACCCCACCACGTCCCATATTGGCTGGGTACAGGCTGGTGGTGCCTGGGCCTCATGCGTGCTTTCCCTTCATGTATGTCCAAAATCTGCCTGCCGCTCATGCGTTTGCCGCAGCCAGAAGGCTTGCTTGCACGGTTTGCCGCCTTTCTTTGTCCTTTTATGTGGGCTGTTTTGTAATTCTCTACTCACCTTAGGGGCTGGGCTTCCTTTGATACTAGGCTTTACATTTCTTCCAGCCCATTTCTTGATTGTCATCATGTCCTGCCATATTACTCTGTCATTCCTGCTGTAATGACTTGATCATGCTACCCCTTTTTGGGCCTGTCGTGTATTCTTTCCCCAATGGCTTAACACGACCATATGCTTTCTTACTTATGGGCTCATGTGTCCCTTTTGTTTTCCCTTGGGCATGCTTGGCCCATTTGCTTGCCTTGGGCTTCCTCGGCCCTTTTAGTAACTTTGTATTCCCATGGGCTTTTACTGACTTCATTGGGCTTCCCTGACCCAATTACTTCATACTCATCCTTGGAGTTTATAGACTTGCCATCAATCCCCTACTCTCTTTGCTTGCATTGTTTTGGGCCTGCCATTGCCCATTCTTACTTTTTTTCACATCATACACTGTCCATGGGTTTACTACTTGCTATTTCTCTCTTTTTGAGCTCTTTTGAGCCCACTTGCTTTCTCAAGGTCCATTTACTTATTTCATAGACCTGTGATTCATTATTCCTACCGCTTGGACTTAATGGTTTTTTGTTCTCTATCTTTTGCCAACTTCTCTTCGGTCTGTGTTGCTGGGTTGGGCTTCCTTTCTTTCATTTTTGGGTTTCACAAAAAAAGACCCTCAACAATCATATTAAAACAATGTTAATTTATCCCAAAAAAAAAAAAAAAAAAAAAAAGGAGAGAGAGGACATAGAGTATGGGAGAGGAGAGAGGAAGAGAGAAATAAAAAATAGAAAAGAATGATATGCATAAACTACAGTGCTTATGTAAAAATAGATGATTTTGTAGTATTATGTAAAAATTTGAATTGTCATCATAACTTAATGTAGGTGTGTTTTTGGTGATTTTATGCTACAATATAATCTAAACTATATTTATATGCATTGTAATCTAAACTATATTTATATGCATTTTGTATAACTGGATGTGAGTGCTCTACTTAGACCTTAATTGTAAAGATATAATCATCAAGGGAATATCTACTGAAATGTATGTCTAGGCTCAATCACATTTATTCCGTGTTTTTTTTTCTTCATATTTTTAAATATTTTTTCATGAATCTCATTATGGTGTCAAAATTATGTCATATCTTTTCTAAATTGGTATGGGAGTTATGTTTTATTCTTTGTTATATAAGTAACGAGTGGATTTATAGTGGCCACATTGTATTTACAAAGATTATGGTGGCATGTGAATTTAATGAATGGTAGGAATGGATATGTAAGGACCATATATAATATTGTTGGAATTAGAAAAAATGACCACATATAATGCCTTATCCCCCCTTTTTTTTTCTTTTTTTTTCTTTTTTTATTAAGATACAATAAAAGTGTAATCCATGATATCTACTTTATGATAATTGCTCTTTATTATAAAGATAAGACATCAATTAATTTTTTTGTATATAATGAATTTGAACCCTAAATTTCTTATTCGATGATATTTGATGATAAGAAATTTCACCAATTAAGTTAGTTAGAAACAATGCCTTATTGGTTACTATCCAACACATCTTAAAAGGCATACTTATTGTGTGTTTTTTATTTGTGAAAAAATTAAATTAAATTGGGGACAATCATCCAAATTAGCTTTATATTTTTTAATAAAATCATTATTGGCAAGAAGGGAAAAAGAAGGCTTAATTCATATCAATCACAAGTCACAACTTCACTTTTTTTTTTTTCTCTTGTAACTATCATATTTCTAATCTTTTAAAAATCTATTTAACATTTAAATAAATAAATAAACAAATAATCTTCTATTTAACTTGCTCATCTATATATATATATAAAACCGAAGCCTCTGAAGCTCTCATAATTTTCCACATCATTATTTTAATTTATAAAAAATTTTAATTTTTAAAACTAAATAGTGAGAGAGTCCTAACAGGAGTCTCTTTTTTATATATATATATATATATATATATAAGAGACAAAATCTTTGAAAACCCTAAAGCAACCTCCTCTGTCCGTCTCCACTAAGAGAGAAAACCCTAAGCTTCAATTTATTTGGTACACTTTCTTTTGCTTTTTCTCTTTTTTGTGAATAAGTTTTTTTTTTTTTTTTTGCTTTTGTTTTGTGTCTGGTGGAGGTGATCTTGCGACTGTCTATTCTTCCAGGCCCCATGGGATTTTACATGACTTTCATTGGCGATGGAGTAATACTTTACATTATATAGTATAACTACAAGTATTGTAGTAAGTTTGCTAACTTTTTGTGTGGTTCAAAGATGCTATATTCTATATTATTTTAGATTATATAACCTTAAGCTTTACATTACAGAGACCTATGTTAGGTTGTCTCACATCAGAAGTAGCTTATTGCATTTATTGTACAAGTTTTCAAATCCTTTTGTGTGGATATTTTTTCACAACTGTGGAGTAAGGTCTATGCACTATATGTTATCTTATGTTTTCTCTTATGGTGTCATGCTTCTTTGTTTATTAATTAAAGATTATGTTGGAAGCCTATATTATTTGCACCTTCAAAGTGTTTGGAAATGTTTGAACCAAATTTTTCATCAATTAGGAAGAATTGGATAAAAAAAAACTTAGAAAAGCTTTCCATCCTTACTGAAATTGTCTCACAATATTGACTATTTTTTTGTTTTGTTTTGTTTTTATAATTTGTATGTTCTGAATCTTTTGATTTTTAATTTTATTGTCTTTTGAAAGTTTGACCATCTAAATTTTTAGGTTCAATTTTTTGCAATATTTGAAACGGTTTGGCAAATTTCAACTGTTATAACTATGGATTATTCTATTGAATGTAACCTATCTTTCTCTTATATTTCTCTATTTGGTAGTCATATATATTTTGTTTTGTTTCAATAATTTCTAGGCAATGCCAGTAAATTTTCTATTTTTTTTTTTTTTCCTTTCGGAAGTTTTAACATCATAATTTTTTAGTTATTTTCTTTCAATATCTAAATTTGTTAGCTAGATTTTTTGCAACCCATTGCATGTTCAAGTAATGGCTTATTCATCAAATTGTAACTCGAAAAGATAGGAGCAATTCATGCAATAGTATAGTTTCATAATTAATTTAAAATTTTAAAAAATTATTTTAATCTATTATAAATAGGTAAGTTCGGGTTTCCGACTAGTGATAAATATTTGCGAATCTTTTCCAAACTTACAACAACTGATGGAAGACTGTAAATTACCAAATTACTTGGATTGAAATACTTTTTCAAACGGATCCAATCCTCATATTAAAAAAATAAATAAATAAAAAACCAATCCAAGTATTGAAAAAATAAAAAATAAAACCTATGAGAATCCATCAACCTAACAAAAGTCGGTCGAGTTCATTACACACCTCTTTTTAAGATGAAATGGCTGTTCAACTGCCGCTTTCGTGAAAAGATGAAATTGTCTGTTGAATTGTTGATTTCAAATGTGGTACAGTCTCTTCACGTGTTGATTTAACGCTGAAATTAGCTCTTCAAGTGCTCATTTTAGCATTGTTCCTCTAAATTTTATTTTCTTTGAAACCCTCAACAAAATGTTAAAAACTTAAAATTTAATCAATATTCCGCCAAAACCATCGTGCATGGAAGATGTAAATAACATTCCCATTAATTTTAGTATTTATCAAGTTAGTGTTGTAAAATAGTAAAAGCTCAAATTACCAAGATTGATTGTGAAAATATTTCAGACTTAAGAAAGACCTCCAAACAAACAATAGAAACGAAGAAAATTAATCCAAAAGAAAATAGACACAATACACCAAGATTTACATGGTTCAGCAATGGTCTACATCCATGAGCGACAACAAACAAATTTCACTATGTCAAATTTTGGGATAATATAAATTGATGTATAAGCATTCTCACAAACCCGAATCCCAAATACACCCAAATAGCTCTCTCTCACAAATACAAAACAAAGAACCAAAGGTTCACAAATACCAAATACGAATTGCACACAAACCAAAGAGAAAGTTACAAAGCAAATCCAAAAGTTGTAACGCACCAAGAGAGAGCAAATCACCAAACTGCAGAACCAAAACCAAGTAGCAACAAAACCTCTCTCACAATTCCAAATTGCAACCCACAAATATCAAATAATTAAACCAAGAGAGAGCCTCTTTTTCTCACACCCTCTCATCTCTTTCTCTCTAATTTTCTGTAACAGCACTATACTTATATAAGAGACTTGAGTAGGCTAGAATATCCAAAACAAAAAAGGACTAGAATTTTTTTTCACGCACAAAAGGAGAATCACTCCTATTCCAAATAAAACTTAAAATCAAGTGGTAGACAAGACTTCTAATAAAACTTGACAACTTCAAATAACAGTAACCCAAAAGGAATAAAATTTCTTCCTTATCCAAATCCAACAAGGAGTCGAACTCCTAATTCAAGCCATATTCTACAGTTAGACTAATCAAAATGGAAACTTTTCGTATATTAACAGCTTCCCCTTCACTTACTAATAACAGAAAAACAAATTAAAGCAAACCTTCTGCCCAAGGGCAATATGGAACAATCATTGAGCAAAAGAACAGAGGAACAAATCAGTTTCCAAGAAAAGTAACAAACCACAATTGAAAAGAAAGGAACTGATTTATTTAGATAAACACAAAATACGCTTGCAAGACATATGACTCAGATAACATTGCTACATGCAGCTGTGTAGCTAGACATAAGCGTCCATATCAATGGAGAAAATTTAGGCTTTGTTCAAATATAGAACTGAAAGTGTCCATTGCAGACTTGGTTAGCAACAATCCAATCTCGATGCCATCTTTCTCATTTCCACACTCAGCAAGAGAAATGTTCATTGGACGGGTCACTACTTCGGCTTTCTTTGGTCTCCCCCACCCAAAATCACTCTCATAAAAGCCCAAACTTGGTGACCCACTAACAGTGCAAAGACGCCCAAGTTTTAACAGATACATTAAATCCGAAATCCATCTCTCAGCACCTTTTAATGGTTCACTTTGTATCATAGAAATTGTTTTTTCTATAGCTCTTGCTGCTACAACCACACCATTTTCTGCCAATAGCTCACTCTTCTTGGCTGCTGAAACAGAAAGAGCTAAGCAATTTCCAAAGTACGTCATGGGCACTGGAAGCTCGAGGCGTTCTCGGCAGTCAGCTGGAAAGACAAAGTGGTAAATCTCATCAACATCATTGGAACTAATAGCTCCAATTTGATCTTGAGTCTTGATCAAGCAAACCCATATGAAAGCACATGTTGCCACAAATCTTGATAAATGTTGTGGGGTTGAACCATTTTCATTCTTTCCCTGAGCGAGCAGCCACTTTTTTAGGCTTTGGATTTGTGCCCGACTTAGTACAAATGTTGCCTGGACATGGTGTAATGGAAGAGCATTGGTGTTACCTAGAATAGAATCTTTCCACGTTGATCTCAATCCGAAATACTCATTCATCAAAATGGCCTCCACACCATTTATGTCTTTGATCACATCCCTATCATAGTATGGTAGGAACTTTTCAAGACGAGTCATGATCGATTCTCCTCCGGCACTTACAATTGACGCCCATGATTTCATGAAATTGAGAGAGGTCCATCCATCAACTACGTGCAGATTTGTAATTCCAATGCAAATGCCAGAGTTGGGAAAAATGGTAATTTTTAAGGCTAGAAGAGGGAACACAAATGTTTCATTGGAAAGTTGAATTGGTGATAACTTTGGAACAAGATGATCTAATTCTATGATATCTCGCGGATGGTTCCCAATAAGGTGGTTGAAGTTGTTTGTGGACTCTACAATGGTTAATGGGATTGAGTCACCATTGTTGTATAGGATATAAGGTTTGGTGGGAGGTGGGGGGCACAAGAGATTTCCAACAAGTGGGTAAAAGTGTTGGAGAGTGAGGGAGAGAGAGTGTTTGAGAGTGGGGAGGATAGTTTGTGTGAAATGTTGTGTAGGGTTGGAGAACTCGTAGAAGTAAAGGCATTCCACGTGAATATCACCAACCCATGGTATGTCAAAGAATGTGAGTGGAAGAGAGGTTGTGGGAACTGAGCCAGGAGGCGGAGAAATCTGGCAATGTTCAAGAACCTCATGTGTGCAAGTTGAAGCCATGGCACTGTCTTTTTCCCTTACTAATTCTTTGATGAAAGCCCTTCTTTTATAGTCCATTTTCAAGTATTTTTAAAGCAATTTATGAAAATGATACATTCCTAACTCTTGAATACAGCGCTTCTCTTACGATGCGTACAATTGAAATTTGATGATTCCACCCCAACTCTAGTGAAATAATAGCTCCAATATGATCTATATCTCCAACAATGTAATACTTTGCTAATTCCTTTTGTACGATGCATTTAAATTACAATCTAAGGTTTAATTCAAAGAAACTAATATATTTGGAACACGTTGGTCACTGCAGTTGGCAAACTAGGCCTAACCAATCCAATTTACAAGCAAAATTAAAAGATCACCGAACTCAATAAATATAGGACATTTCCCCCCAAAAATTGAAGTTGAATCCCCTCAAGAAGGGTAGCAGGTTTTTATGGGTGAAAATCATCGGAATCCCAATTTTTCTTGGTAGTTAGGTTTTCTATTAGATGTAAAGAAATTAATTGCCACAATTTACAGCCCAAAGTTAAAGCATTGGTATTAACTCACCAAATTCTCTCTATTTCAAGGTAAGAACCTACTCTTTTTTTTTTTTTTGGAAATGCTAATGAGTGCCCTTAGAACATTGATTAAGAATTCAGTTAAAGAAAGTTTTTATGGAAAAAGAAAAAAAAACAATTAATGTTTTGACAGTTTTTTTTCATTTCCTATAAAAGTAACGTCAAAACTTTCCTAAAATGAATTTTTAGCTAACTATTTCTTTTTATATAACTCATATCCAATTTCCTATTATGAATCTTATTTCATTTAAATGTCATTTAAAAAAAATTGTTATTATTTCTCTCAATTTTCAATATATTCACTTTTCGTTATCGTAGTTGTCAAGATATAAAAACTATAAAATACTTATTTTGGGAATAAACAATGCTAAAATAGGTAAGGATAGGTAGTTAGATGTGTGTTGTTTTTTGGATTTATTTATTTATTTATTTATTTTTAATATTTGCTTCCCTATTTTCTCCTCTTACGTATTTTAGAGAATCTAACACCAGTTTTCTTCCAGATTTCTTAAAAGAGCTTCTAAACACATAAAATCTAAAATTTAGATTCATATAAAGTAGCCACCTAAACATTTATAATCAAGATCTTTTTATGTTTGGTGCTTGTGAATGAGCACATTTGGGGAAGAGATTCCTAACAAAAGGGATGGGCATAATTAGGGATGGTAATGGGGTGGGGCGGGGCCGAAGGATTGAGTCTTTATCCCCGCCTCGCATAGTTTTATCTTGCCCCATCCCTGCCCTGCCCCACATGATGGAGACAACTTTCTCACCCCATCCTCGCCCCTTGGGGCCCCGCAAAGACTCGTCCCACTCCGTAAAACTCTATTTTTTATTAATTTTCCCTACAAATAGTACAATTTTTTTAATAAAAGATATTTCATTAATAAAAATATACTTGAAAGTACAATTAAATTTATTCCATCAAATCAAACAATTTTTAGAAGAAATTGAATAATATATCCAAGTATTTAACAAGACAATCACAAAAGAATAAAAAATCTCATAGTATAACATATAATAAAATAAAGGCAGAGAACCACATTAGATAGAATAGAATAAACTAATATTGATACGTTTGTTTAAATAGTAAGGTTTTAAGATATGAAAAATTTACAATTATAACCCTTAGTAACATGGGGCGAGACGGGGACGGGGAGGGGCATGGTGGGGTGGGTCTAAAAAGTCTAAATCCATCCCCTCCCCGTCCTGTGATGCGGGGTTAAAATCTTACCCTAACCCCACCTCACTTTCATTGTATCACACAACTATGAGGCCAACACACTATGAAAAGTAGGATGTACATATCAAGTACATAAGATAATTATTAATTAGCATCATGCATGGCAATCATTATTGGCTATTATAATGTGTATTACTATTTTTTTATGGTTAACTACCTCTTTACAATTTTATATTTTTGATGGTTGGCCATAATAATAGTAGCTACGAATTTCATCATCACTAGTTATTCAAAATATATATATATATATATTATGTAAAAGACATGCAATGCTCCCCTCACATAAAGGTGGGACCAATCCTATGTAATAGAAGACATTTACCTGTTATATTATATTCTCACTTAGTCAACAGCTATAATATCAATTTTAATGGGTTGGTATGAGTCAGTTTTATCGTAAACCAACCACTTCAATCAAACCAATTAGGTGAAACCTCGCAATTAATATTGTAAGAACCTTAATTATGTGTTCAAGCCATGGCCACGTATCTTAAATACAACCCTTCTTTGATGAAATGAAAGCCCTTCTCTTAAAGTCCAATTTGGCAACAAGGACATATGTGAGCAAACCATGGCCACAAATTGTTTTTCCCTTACTCTTTGACGAAATGAAAGCCCTTCTCTTAAAGTCCAATTTGAAGAAATTTTAAAATAAAAAATTAATAAAAAAGAGACCATCCCTAACTCTTAATAAATACAAGGAGATCCCTTCCTTTTATCTATTTATTATGTGTATGGAGATGTTGGGTTTCCTTATCTCATAAAAATGTGATACAAAGCTATGGGATCCATGAGAACTTCGAGAAATTTTCCTGCGTTTTTGCATTTTTTTTCTTTGTGAATGACCTGATATTATTTGCCAAAGCAAACATGAAAAATTGCTGCAACGTGAAAGAAGCCCTTGACTCGTTTTGTGAACTCTCTGGTTAGAAAGTAAGTCTTAATAAGTCAAAAGTTTTTTTTTCCCCCAACATCGACTATGAGTTTCGTAGCGAGATGTGTCAACATTACCTAAATAAATAAATAAAAACCAGGTGTAGTGAGTAACCTCACGTGTTTGCTAAAAAAATCCCTCTAACCCACCCCTAGGATGCATGCAAAAGCCTTCAGTATAAAATAAGTTTTGTTTAAAAATAGTCCCTAACGTAAGGTGGTTAGGCACTATTAACGTGTATTAGGGTATGTGGGCTTTAGGCCCACCTTATTTACTTGTATAGCACACTTACTTGTATTACACACTTTGCCTCCTATATAAAGGCACTCATGTATATTTTATGACTTGATAAAATACAATACAATCTTTCAGTATTTCCAACATGGTATCAGAGCCATTGCTCTAACTTTCTTGTGTCTTGCAGTCTTATCTTTGTTGGTATTTTCCGCTGCCTCGACTTCATCGGTCAGTAAACCTTTTCCGTGCCCTCTCCTGACTGCTCCACCGCCGTCAGAGGTGCCAAGGTTGAATCTTCACCGCCAGAAGCTCGATCACCGCCACCAAGATCACTGCCTCCGTTGGATCTTCCACATAGGATCTCCAATGAAGACATAAGACATATCACCTGGTAGCTTTTCAACCGATCTACACAAGGCCGCCGGAATCATCATCATCTGACCATCCATGCGCCGCCACGCTCCAGTCAAAGATTCGGCAGCTGTTCCACACGCCTCACGCGCCATCAATATTGCTCCAATCAACTCACCGCCGCCATCATCGGAATCGTCTTTCTCCGATCTACATCACCGGAGAAGAATTGGCCTCATCGGACAGTCCACGCGTTGTCACGCGTTGCCCTAAGCTTCGGCGAAGTTAATCCACGCGCCGCTGGGTTTACCTGCTAACGTCATCGCTGACGTCATAACTGCCGTGTCAACCCTAGTGACATCACCTGCTGACATCATCTCCAGTCACTTGCTGACGTCATCATCCAGTCAGTTAGCTTGCTTACATCAACCTCTGTTGATCGTTGACTTGACCAGCGTTTATCGTTGACTTTGAGCTAGAGTTGACTTTTTGCAGTCTAGGTGCTCCTTACCCAATTTTTCGCGTAGATTTCATTTTTGCTGTCCATTTTTGCACATTTTGCTTCTAAATGAAGAATAAGAACAGATCTTCTTCTTGTTGCAATAATTGTCGCCGACAATTCAACAAACGTTTTTGCAATTTTTGCAAACGTTTTGGCCATAATTTTGAGACTTGCTATCTTCGCAACAAATCAGTTGTTTCAATTTCTGCTGCTACCGTTGTTAACACTAAGAGTGGCCAACCAATGGCTCCTGTCTCTACACAATCTCAGTCTTCTGGATCCACTTTCACCATTTCCAGAGATAACCTTATAAATATCATTGCTAACGTCATTCGTATGGTTGGTAATGCATCTTATTCCTCTTCTCTCTCAGCTTTATCTGGTATGTCTCCTACCTCTTGACTTATGGATTCTGCTTGTTGCAATCACATGACACCACACTCGTCCTTATTTTCTGAACTTAAACATGCACCACACCCTCTTAATATTCGCACAGCAAATGGTTCCACAATGTTTGGTCATAACATAGGTTCCGTTTCAACCTCCAACCTCTCGGTTCCTGGGGTCTTTAATGTTCCTGACCTTTCTTACAATTTATTCTCTATGGGACAATTATCTGAGTTGGGTTATCGCATTATCTTTGATTATTTTTGGTGTATTGTGCAGGATTCAAGGACGGGACAAGAGCTTGGGACCGGTCCCAGAGTTGGGCGTATGTTTCCTGTGGACAACCTTTGTCTTCCACTTGTTGCTCCTGTTTCTGTTGCTACAGCTGCTGCAATTTCTTCTGTTCCTTCCCTTGCTCTTTGGCATGCTCGTCTTGGTCATGCATCTTCCTCTCGAGTACAACAATTGGCTTCCAGAGGTTTGTTAGGTTCAGTGTCTACAGAAAATTTTGATTGTGTCTCATGTCAATTAGGAAAACAACCAGCTTTGCCTTTTAATACTAGTGAATCAATATCCACTGATATCTTTAACCTTATTCATTCTGATGTTTGGGGGCCTTTCTCTGTCTCTAGTATTGGTGGGTCTCGATATTTTGTTGTCTTTGTTGATGATTACTCTTGTTATAGTTGGATTTTTAATATGAAACATCGTTCTGAATTATTGCAAGTACATTCTAATTTTGCAAAAATGGTTGAAACTCAGTTTTCCAAATGCATTAAAATTTTTCGATTTGATAATGCTCTTGAGTATACTCAATATGCTTTCCAAGCTGTCTTGCATTCCTATGGTGCTGTTCATCAACTAACTTGTCCAGGTACCACTTAGCAAAATGGTAAAGCCGAACGAAAACTTTGTCATATTCTTGACACTATTCGTACTCTCTTTCTCTCTGCCAAAGTTCCTGCTCCTTTTTGGGCGAAGCTACTCTTCATGTTGTTCATGCTATTAATCGCATTCTAAGTTCTATTATTCAAAATCAAACTCCATATGAGCGCCTTTTTGGGTCACCTTCAGACTATCACCACTTTCGCTCCTTCATTTCTGCTTGTTTTGTTCTTCTTTAGCCACATGAGCATAACAAACTTGAGCCTTGGTCAAGGCTTTGTTATTTTCTTGGCTATGGCGAAACTTAAAAGGGGTATCGGTGTTATGATCCTGTCTCCCATCGCCTTCGTGTCTCCCACAATGTTGTGTTTTAGGAACATCGCTCCTTTGTCGAGCTCTCTCACTTCCGTGCCTCCCTATCTTCCTCATCTGTCTTAGATCTTTTTCCAGAAGATGCACATATTCCTTCTGTAGCTACTCCTGATTCTCCTGTAGTTGCTCCTGATTCTCCTATAGACTTCTTTGTCCAACCTCCAGATATCCTTGATCCCTTTCCTAGTTCATCCTTTAATGAACAGGTGGAAGATGAACAGGTTGAAGACGAGCTACCTAACCCTGAGCTTAGGTCCCCTACTCCTGCTCCACCTGAAGATTATGCACAAGACATTCCACCTCATCACTCAACTCGGGTAAGATCTATTGCTGCACATTTACTTGACTATCATTGTTACACTGCCCTTGCTACACTGCACGAGCCTCACACCTATCGTGAGGCTTCCACTGACCCTTTATGGCAGATTGCAATGAAAGAGGAACTTGATGCATTATCTAAAAACCATACTTGGGACTTGGTGACTCTTTCCCTTGGGAAATCTATGGTTAGTTTTAAGTGGATCTACAAGATTAAGACTCGCTCTGATGGGTCCATAGAACGCTACAAAGCTCGTCTTGTTGCAAAAGGTTTTACACAGGAGTATAGGATTGCTTATGAAGAGACATTTGCTCTGGTTGCTCGTATCTCATCTGTTCGTGCCCTCTTAGCTGTTGCTGCTGCCAGTAAATGGGTCCTTTTTCAGATGGATGTCAAAAATGCATTCCTTAATGGGGATTTAAGTGAAGAAGTTTATATGCAACCTCCTCCTGATCTCTTTGTTGAATCAAATAAGGTTTGTCATCTTCGACGTGCACTTTATGGCCTTAAACAAGCTCCACGAGCTTGGTTTGCCAAATTCAGCTCTACCATCTCTTGCTTGGGTTACATGGCCAGTCATTATGATTCTGCCTTATTTCTTCATCGTACCGACAAAGGCACTATTTTACTTCTCCTGTATGTGGATGATATGATCATAATTGGCGATGACCTTAGTGGCATTCAAGAACTCAAGGATTTTCTCAGTCAGCAGTTTGAGATGAAAGATCTTGGACATCTCAACTACTTCTTGGGTCTTGAAATCACTCATTATACAGATGGACTTTATATTACTCAAGCCAAGTATGCCTCTGAACTATTGTCTCGAGCTGGACTCACTGATAGCAAGACTGTTAACACTCCAGTTGAGCTTAATGCGCATCTGACTCCCACAGGAGGGAAACCATTGTCTAATCCCTCTCTTTATAGACGCTTGGTTGGCAGCCTAGTTTATCTCATTGTCACTCGTCCAGACATTTCCTATGCTGTTCACCAGGTGAGCCAGTATCTGTCTGCTCCACAATCGACTCACTATGCTGCTGTTCTGCGCATTCTTCGATATCTAAAGGGCACTCTCTTCCATGGTCTTTTCTACTCTGCTTAGTCTCCTTTTATTCTCCATGCATTTTTTGATGTTGATTGGGCAGGAGATCCCACTGATCGCAAGTCCATCATTAGTTATTGCTTTCTTCTTGGTTCTTCCTTAATTTCCTGGCGAAGCAAGAAACAAACTCATGTGGCCCGCTCCAGTACTAAAGCAGAATATCATGCCCTTGCTGATACCACATCTGAGGTCCTTTGGCTACGATGGCTTCTCAAAGACTTAGGTGTGTCCACATCCTCTGCTACTCTTCTTTATTGTGACAACCAGAGTGCCATTCATATTGCTCATAATGATGTCTTCCACGAATGGACTAAACACATCGAGATCGATTGTCATTTTATCTGTTATCATCTTGTCCATAGTGCTCTCAAGCTGATTTCAATCTCCTCTAAAGATCAACTTGCAGATATCTTCACCAAGTCACATCCTAAGGGATGTCTTCGTACTTTGGTTAACAACCTCAAGTTGGTCTCACATCCACCTTGAGTTTGAAGGGGACTGTTAACGTGTATTAGGGTATGTGGGCTTTAGGTCCACCTTGTTTACTTATATAACACACTTACTTGTATTACACACTTTGCCTCCTATATAAAGGCATTCATGTATATTCTATGACTTGATGAAATACAATACAATCTTTCAGTATTTCTAACAGGCACAATAGTGACGCCCAATGCTAATGATCCACGGCGATCGATCTGCTAATGATGCCGATTTTGGCATAATCTCTCTCTCTCTCTCTCTCTCTCTCTAGAAACAAAAAAGAAAAACAAAATAAAAACCTTCTACACTTTTCAACAAATTGTACGTTTTTAGACCCCTTAAAACACAAGTTAATTAACTTAGTTATTTAGTCAAGTGATTACTTAGGTAAATTATTTAAAACTAGGTTAATACAAGTAAATCATATCATGTAAACAATATGGAAAATAAAGAACACAACGATATGATAACCCACGAAAACTAAACCGGTTAAAATTTGTGAAGGATTTAACCTAGCTATCCTCAAGGTAAAACATATCCACTATGAAAGAATTGAAGTTTTACAATAGCAACTTAGACTATTAACATCCTATTGTTATCTCGAGTAGAAAACTTACTATCACGACCACATGACAGCTCCAAGTCCATGGACTACTTCTTTCTTTGATCCACAGCAACCACAAGTACTCCCACTTGTATTTAAGCTCTTTATGCATCAACTAAAGTAATCACCAAGCTCTCGACATTAATCTTGATCTCGATAATCCTAAGTGTATATAAAGGCAAACACATTTAGATCTCACAAGAGATTTACACATACAGCAAAAACAATAACCTAAAAACGTGGGTAGGGTTTTTCCTTTTATACTTAAGACAAAACATAAAACTCTACATGTCATATGGACTTAGGCTGAGTTAGAAAATTCTGTAAAAAATCATTCTACATGAGATTCGATCGATCGAGTCTAATTTTTTATCGATCAAGCCTTGCAGAAAGTGAACAATAATTTTCTACAATTATTCGATTCCAACTTCACAATAAACATACTTTGAGCAGCCTAAATTTAGACTCTAAGTTTTGATCATAGTTTGCCAACATTACATATTGAAGTTCTAAAACATTTAGAACCTAAATCCTTAGAACCTAACACAAATCATTATTAGCAAGGAAAAAAAAGTTTAATTCAAATCAATCACAAATCACAATTTAGCTTGCGCATGAGAAACATTTATGAATCTTTTCCATACTTGGATTGAAATGAATGCCGATATGAACTCAACGCTGATATGAATGCCGGCCAAGACTTTTCTATTCGATGTTCTGACATGCAGTTACTAATATCGTACGTTGACAATGTAATACTTTGCTAATTCCTTTTGTCTGAAGCAATAAATTACAATCTAAGGCTTAATTCAAAGCAACTAATATATTTGCAAGTTGCAACACGTTCCGATAAAAAAAAAAAAAGTTGCAACACGTTGGTCACCGCAGTGGCAAGCTAGGCCTAACGAACCCAATTTACAAGCAAAATTAAAAGATCACCAAACTCAATAAATACAACACATTTTCCCCAAAAATTAAAGTTCCCTAGTTAATTTGCTAGGCCTGAACTCAGGTGGCATTGAGCTCCATCTCAAGAATACCGCTTGCAGGTTTTTGTGTGAAAGTCATCGGAATCCCAATTTCGCTTGACAGTTAGGTTTTCTTTTAGATGTAAAGAAATTAACTGCTGCAATCTACACCCCAAAGTTAATTGCTGCAAATCCCAAAGTTAGGGCATTTATTTTTCAAAAAAAAAAAAAAAAAAGCTAGAGCATTGGTATCAACTCACCAAAAATTTTCTTTCTATTTTAGGATAAGAACTTACTTTTATTATGTTAGCTAACCATTTTTTCTTTTAACTCATTTCCAATTTCTTATTCTAAATCTTATTTCATTTTTTAAAACCTTCTTCTTCTTTTTTGGTTATTATTTCTCTCAATTTTAAATACATCAACTTTTCTTTATCACAGTTACTAAGACTCAAAAACAACAAATTACTAAATGCAAATATAGGTAAGGATAGGTAATCTAATGTGAGCCTTTTTTCAGGGTTTTTGTTTTTTTAATATTTTTTTGCCTATTTTCTCCTCTTATCTTATTTTAGAGAATCCGATACCAGTACCCTTAGAAGAGTTTTCAAACACATAAAATCTAAAATATAGATTCATATGACTTAACCGCCTAAACATTTATAATCAAGAGCTTTTTATTTTTGGTGCTAGCGAATGGGCACATTTGGGGAATAGATCCCTAACAAAAGGGGTGGGTATAACTCACAAGAAGGTTTTTCGGACATATGATATGTGTATCATTTCCCTTGTTGTATCACACAGCTATGAGGTCAACACGCTATAAAACGTATGATGTATATATCAAATGCATAAGGTAATTATTAACCAGTGCCATACACAATATTCAAGAAAAAATTGGCTTTTGTCCTTTTTAAAAAAACAATCCAGCATTTTGCCCTCTTTCCCAAACTAATTAGGGAAATGCCTCTCTTTTGAAACTCGATTTTCTTAAAATCGAGTTAAGCCCTATAGTAACGTTTTTAAGGAGCCTATAGTGATGTTTTAAAGACCTATAGTGGCATTTTTTAACTCAATCTCCATAAAATTGAGTTATAGGCAAAAAAAAAAGGAAAAAAATTGCATGTAACTCGATTTTAGGAAGATCGAGTTAAAAAACACCGCTATATGTCCTTAAAACGTCATTATAGGCTCTTTAAAACGCCACTATAGAGCTCCATAATTTTTTTTTTTTTTTTATAACTCGATTTTGAGAAAATCGAGTTTCAAAAGAGGGGCATTTCCCTAATTAGTTTGGGAAATTTAGCAAAATTTTAGATTATTTTTTTGAAAGGGCCATTTGCCCATTTTCTCCCAACATTCATTATGCTATTATAATGTGTTTCTCATATGACTGACTGCCTCTTTACAATTTTATCTTTTTGGTAGTTGTCCATAATAATAGTAGCTACAAATTTCATTATCAAGCTTGGCGACTTTGGGAAAATCCTAATACACTTTGGACAAAAGTTCTAAAAGATATGTATTTTCCCAATTCATCTTACCTATCTTGTGAATCTCCTAGAAATATTTCTCACATTTGGAAAGCTATTCAACATGGAAAACAATATTTAATCCAAGGTATGAGATGGGTTATAGGTAGTTGTAATAACATCCAAATTTGGGAGGATAAATGGCTTCCTAATGGCACATTAAGTGCCCAAGTAGAGGGACCGTTACCAATTACTGAATTTTCTCGAAACATAGACCCCTTATATCATCACGGCAAGTGGCATTTAGAAGGTCTACCCATACCCATCCCACATGATCTTGAAGAATTTATTTGAGGTTTACCTACTGCCATGGTATCTTCTCAACGGGATCAATTAATGTGGCCTACTATTGTGGGTAAGTGCATTGTTAAAGAAGCAACTAGATATCTATACTAAATCAATGATACAATAGCTGGCCCTAGTGTGATTCGAATTGGATATGGAAAATTCCATGTGTACACAAAATTCAAATTTTCCTATGGAAATGTTGCATTAATTGTCTCCCTACCAGATCCTTTTTAGCAAATATCCACCATGATATTGACCCTACTTGTCCTCGATGCAGTCATGTTGAAACAACTTCACATGTTATTAGATATTGTCCTTGGGCTAAAGAATTTTGGATAAATTTACCAGGACAAAGAGAAATTTCCTTTTTTCACTCTCTTTTGGTTAAAAGAAAATCTCACCAGTACAAACCTTGTAGGGCCTTCTTTTACACCATGGAACATTATATTTGCTTATGGTCTTTGGCACCTCTGGCTTGCTCATAATGATAGGATTTTTCATTCCCCTTCAGCTTCTCTCCCTCATTGCATTTACACAACAACTAGCCTCAGAATTTTTCTATTTAGCACACTCCTCTATTCTTACAAAAACTAAAATCACCACACATATTTCATGACAGTCCCCACAAATTAGCGTGCAGATTGTACTGTTCATATATATTAATTACAATTTACAAATTATCCAATGCATTTCATTTTATGGATACAATCGTGCGTGTTGGGATAGGGCCGGCTCTATAGTATAGCAAATGAGGCAGTTCTCTGAAGCCTCCAAATTTTAACCAATAGGTAATAGGGTAACTTAAACTCTATTAATTAAATCTAAATATTTGTAAATAAATAAAATTTTTTTTTTTTATCAAATGACAAAAAAAAAAAATAATACTATGTCCATAACATTTTTCACAACAAATCCTAAGTGTCAAATTGTTACTAGTTGTTATTGGTAAGCAAAAAGTAATTTCAGTGGTAGGTAGAATTAGTAACAACTTAAAATTTATTGTGAAAGAGTCTAATTCTCTCTCAAGTGGGGTGAGCTCTCTCTCTCTCTCTCTCTCATGTTTCTAGTGAGGTGACTACTTCTCACTTTAGGTGAGACTTGTTTTTTCTTTTTCTCTCATTTCTAAAACAATCTTGGTGTTGTTATTATGTTGTTTTATTCCTTAGAGTCCAGTCCTCTACTTTGGGAAGCATGGACTTAGACTTCATAGAAAAGGTACAAAACATTGCTCTAACAGAAGAAGAAAGGGAAGAGATCAAGGTAGGGGGAACACACAAGAACAAAACTCTTGAAGAATGTTCACTCAGCTTACTAGGTCAGTTCCTCACATCTTGTCCTTACAACCAAACTGCCTCGAAATCACTTCTAAGGTCGGTATGGGAGATGGGCTCTGATATGAGGATTGTGGATGTGGGGAAGGCTTGTTTCAATTCAAATTCACACTTGAAAGCCAACTGAATTAGGTACTCAACAATGGTCCATGGAGTTTCGAAAATCACCATTTGGCCCTTTGAAGGTGGGAGAAAGGTATGACGGCTAGAACAGTGGCATTCAAACACATCCCATTGTGGGTGCAAGTATGGGGACTTCCTTTCGATCTCATATTTGAGGAAGCAAGTAAGGACATTGGTGGAGGACTGGGGAAAGTGGTGGAGATTGACAACAAGGTGTTCTCATCTGAACAAGCTCGCTTCGTTAGAATACGAGTCGAACTACCTATAGATAAATTGTTACATCGGAGTGCCATAGTTGTCAACCTGGAGGGAGACAAGGTTTAGGTGGGTTTCAAATATGAAAGGTTGGTGGGCTTCTACTATCAGTGCGGTATAATTAGGCACGAAGTGAAGGAATGCCCTGGTCCAAAAACACATGACAATGGTGAGCTTCCTTACGGAGAATGGCTGAGGGTGGGTTGGAAGGGTTTGACGACTAAGGTTAGAGGAAGAAACATGGGACCAGACATCGGGGGGCACCAAAGCATGAATGGTTTGTCGCCGCCAGTAGGGAAGGGCAACGGTAACACAACTGGTACAGGATCTAAACAGCCATACGTTACGAAAAATCCGAGTGTGAACGTAACGGAAGCCGCAAATCATGATGCCAGCTCTACGCTTATGGAAAAAATAAACACGGAATCAATGCTCCTCAATCCAGAAACAATCATTCCTCATATGAAAACTGAATTAATCCATGATGAGTTGGCTGTGAGCACGAAACCAATTAATCATGCAATCAATGGAATGATAATGGAGACCCAACATGCAACAGATCAGCTGATTAATGTCCCAGTAAATTATGCAGCTCAAGAAATGGACCAAGACACACCATTTAAGCCATCATGTGGGAGGGCACATAAGCCAATAACACCCAACACGGCCAAAACATGTAAAAAAATAATACGTGCCCAAAACCCTACTACACAATCACAAACTGAGGTGCCTATCTTGGTGGGTTCAAAACGACAATTCCATGGGGCTGAAATTGATCTTAAAGGGGAGCAGGTGAATGGACGGAGCAGGGGTAGAAAGCGGGGAAGGTTTGTGGTGGCAGACAATGTAAACATTATCCAAACGGCGGAGGCTGAAGAGCAGCCCCACCAAGCACAATGAATCTCCTAAGTTGGAACTGCCGTAGGCTTGGGAACCAGACGACAGTTGAAGTCCTCTCTCATTTAGTGAGGGAGAAAGCTCCTAAAATTTTGTTTCTAATGGAGACAAAACTATCAGTAGTTGAAAAGCGAAAAGTACAGAAAGATCTACCCTATCGATGTATGGTGTCTGTCCCAAGTGTGCATAGAAATGGTGGTTTGGCTCTTTTATGGATGGAAGAGGTGGAGTTGCATGTCCAATCCTACTCACCCAATCATATTGATTCCTTGATAAAGTCAAAAAATTCATTTTTGAGATATACTGGCTTCTATGGGCAGCCTGAGGTGCAAAGGAAACACGAGTCATGGACTTTACTCAAACATCTCCACTCTAGAAGTACGGCACCATGGCTGTGTTATGGAGACTTCAATGAGATTTTAACAATGGAGGAAAAGCAAGGAGGGCTTATACAACCTCTAAGACCAATGCAGGAATTTAGAGAAGCACTTCTACAATGTGGGTTAGTGGATTTGGGATTTCAAGGTAACATATTCACATGGAGCAATGGACGAGAAGGCGAGGGGTTTGTCCAAGAAAGATTAGATAGGGCTTGTGGAACTATTTAGTGAAGGGCACTATTTCCACATGTGAAAGTCTCTCATCTCCAAGTAACATATTCGGACCATGTGCCCATTCTTATATCAACACACCCACCTATCGGTCATAGGAGAAGGAAAAGGCAGCCAAGGCGTTTTGAAGAAAAATGGTCCACACATCCGGATTGTGAAGGCTTGATTCGTGAAGTTTGGGGAAGGTGTACAAGAAATGGGAGTCCAATGTTCAAGCTTTTTGAGAAAATCAAACAGTGTCGGGTTGCATTAGTGGAGTGGAGCAAAGACATCTTTGGGAATTCTAAAACCAAACTATAGGCAATGCAAGCAGAACTTGAAGATCCTTCATTGCAAAATAATGCCAATAATGCCCAACGCATTAGCACCTTGAAAACCG
This sequence comes from Quercus wislizeni, assembly GCA_023055345.1. Lineage (NCBI taxonomy): Eukaryota > Viridiplantae > Streptophyta > Magnoliopsida > Fagales > Fagaceae > Quercus > Quercus wislizeni. The sequence continues at coordinate 2,241,015 of JALGQJ010000035.1, forward strand.
AGATAAACACAATCCTGCATCATGATGAGCTTTCTTGGAGACAAAGGTCCCAATCCATTTGGCTACCTGCAGATGACAAGAATAAAAAAATTTCCATCAACAAGCAAGTCAACGACATCTGAAAAATCATATATCAGGTGTTTAGGATACGGATGGTGGTTGGCATACATTAGATGAGCAAATTTCCCAAGTAGCCGAGCAATACATCAAAGAGCTCTTTACCACAGCAAACCCCAAGATATGGGGAATGTACTAGATGCGGTGGAGAGACGTGTCACCCCAAACATGAACAATGCATTATTACAAAGGTATACACCGGATGAGGTTAGATAGGCCCTATTTCAAATGCATCCTTCAAAATCTCCTAGTCCTGATGGTATGTCACCTTTCTTCTTTCAAAAATATTGGAATATAGTTGGATCTGATGTAATTGAGGCTATCCTGTCAGTTTTAAATTTTGGCATATGTTGCGTAAAATAAATTATACTCACATTGTACTAATCCCAAAAAAGAATGATCCTAAGTAGATGTCTAAATACAGACCCATTAGTTTGGGTAATGTGGTATCTAGAATTCTCTCTAAAGTCTTGGCGAACAGGTTGAAGACTATCTTACCAACTATAATATCTGAGGCTCAAAGCGCATTTGTTCCAAATTAGTTAATCACTGACAATACCATAGTGGCATATGAACTATTGCACAGGATGCAAAATAAGAGAAATGGCAAGGTGGGCCAAATGGTGGTGAAGCTTGATATTAGCAAAGCCTATAACTGAGTTGAGTGGGGTTTCTTGTGGAACATAATGATAAAATTGGGCTTGGATCGCAAATGGGTGAATATGGCAATGGAAACGATCACCACAGCATCTTATTATGTTATTATCAATGGGGAACCTAAGGGTTTTATCTCTCATTCAAGGGGAATAAAATAAGGGGACCCACTTTCGCCATATTTGTTCTTATTATGTGTAGAAGGGCTATCAGCCCTACTAAGAAAAGCTAAAGAAAACTGATCTCTCAAGGGAGTTTTTTCTAGCAAACATGGGGTACATATTTCACACCTTTTGTTTGTTGATGATAGTCTACTATTTTGCCAAGCAACAATTGATGAATGTCGTAGACTGCTGGAATTATTGGGCAAATATGAAGGTGCATTTAGACAAGCAATTAACAGACAAAAGACATCCCTTTTCTTTAGCAAAAATACGAGGCAGGAGGTGAGAAATGAAATTCAACAACTATTGGGTGCACGAGTCATGACGGAATGTGAAAAGTATTTGGGCCTCCCAATGCCAAATGGGAAGTCGAAGGTGGGAATGTTCAAGGAGTTACAAGAAAGGATCACAAAGAGGGTAATGGGATAGAAGGAAAAGTTTATCTCAAAAGCGGGTCATGAAATCCTCATCAAAACGGTGGCTTAAGCTATCCCAACCTATTCCATGAGTTTATTCAAGCTCCCTAAATCCATATGTGACAACATAAATTCTCTTCTGACTAGATATTGGTGGGGCCAAACTGGGGCGGAAAGGAAAATCCATTGGATAAGTTGGAACAAGTTATGTACATCAAAGAAGAGATGAGGAATGGGGTTTAAAGACATCCATGCTTTCAATCTTGCTATGCTAGCCAAACAAGCATGACACCTAATTCACAACAACAGGTCCCTATTTTATAGAGTTTACAAGGCAAGGTATTTTCCAAGCACCTCCTTTTTGGATGCCAAGTTGGGGAATAACCCATCCTTTGTATGGCGCTCTTTACTGGCTACTAGGGATATCATATATGCTAGCTTTCAATAGGAGATTGGGGACGATAGGAAAATATGTGTGGTCACCCATAATTGGCTACCTCACTCACCCGTATTTATCAATACACCACCAGTGAATATGACAGTTCATGACTTGATAAATGAGGAGTCTAAGCAATGGGATAGGGGGAAGCTTTTTGCTACATTTGATAGACACACCTGTGAGACCATACTCACTGTGCCTTTAAATCACCAAACCACACAAGACAGACTGGTATGGATGGAGAATAAAGCTCACACCTTCACAATTCGAACAACGTACCAGGTTGCTCTACGCCTGCAGCAGCCAAATTGAGCCGAACATTCATCGATGCAAGCTCAGGGAAACACATAGAAGAAAATATGGAAGCTGAACATGCCACCTAAAGTCCATACGTTTCTCTGGAGGGCGTTATTTGCGCGGAATGTCCATTGGTATGGAATGTATGGGCGTTATTCAAGGGAAGTATCCAAAAATGCAGCAACGAGCCTATTGATTTCCTCTTCCTCTTTCAAAAGATGCAGTAGAGGCTTAGTCTCATGGAGTTGGAGAAGTGGGCAACCACAGCTTGGATGATTTGGCAAGCTCGCAACAAAGTTTACTTTGAGAGGGTGTGGCTCCATCCGAAGGTCATCTTTGAGAGTGCACTAAAATGGCTTAAGGAATATCAACGTCTAAATGGTGCACAACGGGTATAGTTGGGATGTAGTGCATAAGTTTCTTATTTTTTTTATGGATAGAATGCAAACGTATCTCTTGTGGGACATCACAACATGTTATGTTGTTTGCTGATGGTCCACCCTAAGGCTAGATGCATGATCTAGTTATTACTATATATTGGCTATTGAAATAAAATTTCTATTGGTTTCGGCTTCAAAAAAAAAAGATTCATTGTGAAAATGTTATGAACGTAGCACTTCCCTTCTAGATTCATCACTAACATCACATTTTTATTTACCACTATCAATCTGTCACATCAATAGATGTGAAAACTTTTGTCAAATTTTTTGTGTCTATAGAGTTTTTCAAAAAAAAAAAAAAAAAACTACGTGCTTAATTAATAATTTTGCATCTAAAACAAGTGAATAAAGTTTTAAGTAATATTAATTTTTTTTTAACAAAAAAAGTCATATATATATAATGCCTTAATTCAGCTTTCGCCTGAGACCCCCAAATGCACGTATATTCTTCTAGTTGTTGAAATGATCAATGGTGAATAAATTCTTCTAGTTGTTGAAAGAGAGCAAGTATAATTTGTCTTCCAGCAACTCCTACAGAATAATTATTGATGATGTCGTAAAAATCACCAGTGAGCCACACGATCTTCACACACTCAAAACAATACCTGCACAATAAAGAGAGAAGACCTAACAGAGAGCACTAGTATGGTACTGGCCGAATACCCTCCCAAGGTCAAGTTAGAATAATTCTCACAACTCTAGAGTGCTAGAGAGGGGTAAATTATGCGTACTTGTTTTCTTAGGGTCTTTCGGGTTTTTATAGTAGGGTAGAGCCAAACTCCTAGACTTGCGTAACAAGTCTTTTCCTTATAGGAAAGATCTTCATTAATGCACGTATATTCTAGAATCCTTCCTTTGTTAGAGTTCTATTCGCAATGGGACTCTATGGACTAGGGTTAGTTGTGAGGCTCAAGTTATTTCCATTTAGGATTTCTTGGAGACCACACGATTATTAGTTGAGTGCCACATGGCCTTTTGATCCGTCCACCCTAGGTCCGTCCACAATGGATCCGTCCATAATGGACCCGTCCACTGTCATTCAATCGCTGAATGATCCGTCCTTTTAAACGAATCCATCCACCAAATGTCCCTAAATGGTTCATTCATTTTTGTAAGATTTTGTTTATGCTGTCAGGTCCATCAAAGCAAATTCGTCACCTCAAATTTTTCCCTCTTCAGTTGCCCCCTCACTCCATGGGTCCGTGATTGCTAAATGGAAGGACCCATGGGGTGACAGTTCAATTTGGTCTTTTAAAGAATCGTGGGGTGACGGATCAATCTTTCCTTTTTAAGGAACCCTCATGGCCTTGACAGGTTGGCCTGAGACCATTAATGGTGAAGAGAACATGTCAGTAACTGAATGGTCGCTCACGTGGATTAAAGCGCCCCTTCATCTTTCGCGCCATTCCCTCTATATAAATCAGTCTCTCCTCCTTTCATTTCTTTACTTTCTACTGAAATCTATAATCAGAGCGTATCTGTCATCATTGTCAGACAATACGGTTCAACTGTTGCATCTGTCGCACGCACCTTTTTGCCGTCCACTTTCAATTTGGTAAACATTCTCTTTCCTTGTAAATTCTTCAAGCATTTTTTTTCTTTATACTTTGTCTATTTCCGTCATCCCTTATAAACCCGTCAGAGTCTTAGGATTTACCATCATGTGTAGGTCATGTCTAGTGTGTTGAGTAACCATTCGTTTGTCTGTGATGGAGTAGGCTACGATGAAGTATACCCGTCAGGTCACAAAGACCATGACAGTTCAAGTGAAGAAATGAGTCTGTCGGCTAGTTCTCCTTCCTCAAGGGATAAGGGTTTGGAGAAGGAAGAGCTAGAGGATGACCTCCTTCAAGACCTGGATGATAATAAGCCACCAATTCAGTATATCGTGGGCCTTGATGGACTTAGGAAATTTATCATGTCACCCATATGGACGGTTAATGATTTTATTTCCACAATAAAAGAAAACCATTTCAAAAAACTTAGAGGCAAGTATCAAATCCCTGACAACATACATCTCCGTCTACCTTATAAGTCGGAGAAATGTTACTACGACGGTGTTGACAGCGTCAGGGTTTATGAGCAAATGCTAAAGGCAGGGCTCAGATTCCCTTTAAGCTCACTCCACCATCAACTCCTTCAACATTTAGGCCTCTTTGTCAACCAAATTTCCCCAAATGCCTGGAGGGTCTTCCTAGGTGTAAAAGTGTTGTACGAGGCAATGTCCGACAGTGCCAGAAGGTTGACGGTGCGGGAATTCCTTCATTGTTACCGTACTGATGAGATTTCCCAATTGAAGGGGATGTATAGCTTTGTACCTAGAAGTCCTTTGCTGAGACTTATGTGTGAAACCCCCGATTCCAATAGGAACTGGAAGGGTTGGTACTTTTTCATGGAAGGTGACGGTTGGATGAGTCGTCCTAGTGATAATGAATTTATGCTCGTTGTGGGGGCCTTTTCTGATAGGATTGGGCTGCCTCCTGCGGTAACGAGCTGGGCTGCCTCCTGCGATGGTGGGCCCTAGTGTTTCTAAGTAAGGGAGCTGGGGCCGGTCCAATTGCAACTCAACTTGGGCCGGTTTGTGCACAAACTTATGCCACGCCTGCTAGGAGCAAGTTTTTTGGCAAGCAGAATCGTAGCAGACAAGCTATGACAGGCTAGACTGTTGCAGAAGTTATGGCTGGCTAGACTGTTGCAGACAAGTTATGGCAGGCAGATAATAATGACTAAAAAACAAACAGAGTATTCTATTTATTCAAACAGATTGCTAGGTATTTCCTGTTAGTAAAACATGGTTATCGTCACAATGATACCAATCATTAAGAAAAATAAAGAGAGTAACACTGATTAATTTGAATAGGCAAAATATTAAGTTATAAATTTTGTCTGCCGCAGCAAAGCCAAAGAGGGGAGAACGCCTCTTCTCAATGCAAATAATCCCCCAGGAAGAATCCTGCTATGGGAATTAATGGCTTTGAGGGAGTCGGCCCTGAATGGTTATAGTCCTACTGGGAAAGCTCTCGTTTGCATTCTTTGGAGGAAATGTGAGATTTTTGAAGGGGGAGAGAGGGGAGCCGATCTATTGGTGCATGCTCTTTCGAACTAACTCTCTCATTTCTTTCTTAGTTTTCTTTCCTTTTCTCTCTGTTTTCGTTCTAATCTTTTTTTCTTCTCTTCTTACTCTGTTTTTCTTTCTTTATGTCGAGAAAAATCCTCTATTTTTTCCTCCCTTTTACAGGGCACGGCAAGGGCCTCTTTATAGTGCCTGCCGTGACCAGTGTTTTACTGTTTTGCCCTTTAACCACCTTTGTCTGGTCTGGGTGTACCTGCCAATCGTACAAAACCCCTGCCAGACAAAGGCGGATCCATTTTGTCTTTTTGTGCGCCGCGGACTCATTTTGTCCTTCTGCGCGCCGCGGCCTTTCCTGCCACGATGTTAATTTCCTCTCTCCTCACACTCAGAGCATGCACTCAACGGTTCCCTCTCAAATTCTCTCTTTTGGGTGGTCCATCATCCCAGCAAGACGTACCTCCCAAAGAGGTTTGAGCAAGGGCCGAAAATAGATCCTTTCCCCTCTCCCCACCACCAAACCACACCCCCTTTACCTCTTACCTCTGGCCCATGGCCCCACCATGTCCTGTATTGGCTGGGTATAGGCTGGTGGCGCCTGGGCCTTGCGCGTGCTTCCCTCTTAAATTTGTCCAAGAGGCTGCCTGCTGCTCCTGCGTCTGCCGTGACCTGGAGACTCTCCGTCTGCGTTTCCTGGCCTTTCATGTGGGCTTTCTTTTGGTCCTTCGCTCCAATCAGAAACTGGGCTTCGTATGATGATGGGCTTTATATTTCTTGTGCCTACTTTTGTTTTTCTTTGCTGTCTGCCGCGTTGGCTTATAGTTCCTGCCGTAATGACTCAATCCTGCTGGGCCCCTTTTTGGGCCGGCCGTTTTATTCCTTTTCTCAGTGGCCTATCATAGGCACTGTTTTGTTTCCTTTTATTCATGGGCTCTTATGTCCCTTTGTTTTCTTCTTTTGGGCATTCACGGCCCATTTGCTAATTCTCTTGGGCTTTCTCGGCCTGTTTGCTAATTCCACACTCCCATGGGCTTTGTTACTAACTTCATTGGGCTTCCTCGGCCTGTTTGCTAATTCCACACTCCCATGGGCTTTGTTACTAACTTCATTGGGCTTCCCCGGCCCAATAACCTTATCCTTATCTTTGGGTTTTATGGGCCTGCCATAAATCCCTTACTTTCTTAGTTTACATTACCTTGGGCCTGCAACGACCCTTTCTCACTTTTCTAACTCATATTCTGCCCATGTGATGCTATTTCTTTCTTTCCTGGCTTCTTTGAGCCCGTTTACTTTTTCAAGGCCCAAGTATGCATTGTTGGGCTAGTGACTCATTATTCCTGCCGCTTGGGCCTAATGGTCTTTTTAACTATTCATAGTCAATTTCTTGTGGCCCTCATCATTGGGCTTTACTTTCCATTAGGCTTTCCACAAATGGCCCTCAACACTCGTTAACACCACATGGGGCATATTGCCACCATCTGGTATGTATCCGTCTATACTAGATTGAGATTTCATTTTGCCGTGTCATTTCTAACCGTCTTCTTTTGCAATTCGTGCCCGTCCATAAGTTTCTCTTGAAGAATGTAGTTTTCTAGAGAGAATATTTAGCAAGTCTAAGATAGAGGAGAGAACGTGGGAAAAGTTGGTCACATTAGACACAATCCATTAGTACTGCGACAAACCAGAACCAACTATAGCCGCCCATCGATACAAAACCCAAATCCACAAGCGTAAGTCTGTCACCTTATCTTTAAGTTTCTTTGTTTGTGAGTGCTCTTATCATTATGTCTACCCTTGTATAGAGATAGAGGCTGCCAAGAGAAGAGCCGTCATCAAGCAAAACGCAGCAAAGAAGAAAGTGGTAGGAGGCCAAGTCCCTATGGTGATGGGTTCATCTGAACCGTCCAATAAAAGAAAATTGCTTGAGAAGCAAGGCCGTCTCCCCAAGAAGCCCAAAATAGTTTTGGAGCCGGTTGTGGGATTAGAGGCTGAGGGTAGGAAGATGATAACACCTGCCAAGCATGGAGCTGGGAAGGGTTTAATGAAGGGTCAGTCTATGACCCAAGAAAGGCCACCCGTCCTTCTTAGGGAAGATTCAAAATACACTCTGGAGAAGCTTTCGTCCATCCTTACGTTTGAGGATTATGAGGACCTGAGTAACATGCGACGGAAGCAATGGGGGAGTCGAGGCTTTTCTTTGTTGCTTAGGTATGACATGTCCGTCCATATCCTTTTCGTACCGTCCTCTTACCTCCGTCACTAACCCATCTTTATTTTCAGGCAATGGTGATGATGAAGGGCCTAATGGGACGGTGCCTGAACCATGAGATGGTGCTGGACTATATTAGGAAGAGGCCTAATGAAACGGAAGATAAGCTAAGCGGTCTCAAGGCTTGGAAGGTTGGTATGGATAAAAAATTTGCCACGTCAAAGACTGTTAGGAAGGAGTTTGAGCAAAAAGTGGAGTTGTTGGAAAAAGCCCTGGCGGATAAGGAAAAAGAGATAAAAGATGCCAAGGACCAACTCTGTCAGGCAAAGGAGGTAGCGATCCGTGAATACCATAACTCTAACGCCCTCTTGGAGGAGCTTGGGACCTCTTATGCGAACGGTTTTGACGACGCTATCCGTCAGGCCAAGAAAGCTTATCCTGATCTTGATTTTTCCCAACTTAATATTGACACACAGGCTCAAGCTACTCCTCAACCCGTCGCCTTTGAGAGTACGGAGGATTTGTTTGCTGATGATGCAACCCTTGGCAACGGGGAGTCTGTTCTGATTGTGAACCAAGCTTAGCCTGTTGATGGTGATGCTCATTTGCCCGTGAATGTTGAAGAGAATGTTGAAAACACAACCTCTCCTCAGTAGTTTTTTTTTTTGGGTGAAATTGTAACCATTTTGGGAACAGTTTATTTTAATTTCATCCGTCGTTTACGGCATGTATGACATTCCCTTTATTGGGTTTTAAGTAATTTTAACTTATTCTATTTGTCTGCCTATTTCTATGATTTTGGTTATATGATTCATGATGAAACCAATTTTCAGACAGATCCGTCCATTTTGATGAGACTACATCATTCATGGATGGACCGTCCATTCTATGGGCTGGAATCCTCATTATCCTGAGACAAAATATCCACTCCATAGAATTGGTATGGACTTTGTAAGATATTTAGTCCTTCTTGGACGTACCGTCCACTCTATTTTTCATCCTTGGACATATCGTCCACTTGTATAAAATTTTCATCCTTCATGGACTAATTTTTTTTTTTTTTTTTTTGGGATGATCCATCTACTTTATGGACTAAAATTTTCATCCTTCATGGACGTACCGTCCACTTTATGGACTTAATAAGGTTATCATCCTTCCTGGATGATCCGTCCATTTTATGGTCTTAATAAGGTTATCATCATTCTTGGATGAACCGTCCAGGTTATCACCCTTATTGGATGAATCATCCACTCTATGGATTAAATAACATTGTCATCCTTCTTGGATGATTTGTCCACTTTATAGACTTGATCTATTCATCCTTCTTGGATGAACCGTCCACTTTATGGACTTGATCTATTCATCCTTCTCGGACGATCCGTCCACTTTATGGACTTGAGCTATTCATGATCCGTCCATTTTATGGACTTGAGCCATTCATCCTTCTTGGATGATCCGTCCACTTTATGGGCTTGAGCTATTCATGATCCGTCCACTTTATGGACTTGATAAATTTTGTATATAAAGACATTTTAGTCATATCTGAATATTTCTTATATTTATTAAACCAAAAGTAGTTCTTAAAGGAGAAGTTTAAAAAGAAAACTTGAAAAGCATTGTAGTGAAAATAATCCGTCTAGATAGAAACTAGAAAACCAAAGAATGTTGCAATGGCTAAATAAAAACTTGGCAAAATTTAAATAAACTGAGAATCTGTAGAATTTTGTTCTCTACTGGTAGTATCTTCTTAGATGCTCGATGTTCCATGGATGAGGGAGCTTTTTCCCCGTCTAGTGTCTCGAGATGGTATGTGCCTTTCCTTTGCCACGACATAATTTGGTACGATCCTTCCCAGTTTGGGCCGAGCTTTCCTTAGGTAGGGTCTTTGTTGGCACCCATTACCTTCCTCAAGACGAGATCTCCGACCTGGAAGTCCCTGTGTTTAACTCTGGAATTGTAATGCTTGGCCATGAGGTTCTGATATCATGCCAATCTCTATTCTGCGGTAGCCCTGACTTCATCTAGTAAATCTAGCTGCAGTCGCATGGCCTTATCATTCCTCCGTTCGTCATGGTTGTCCACCCTGTAGCTTGTGAGTCCAACTTCAGCTAGGATGACTGCTTTACTCCCGTATGCTAGTCGAAATGGTGTTTTCCCGATGGGTGTTCTTGCTGTCATTTGGTATACCCACAAAATGCTCAAAAGTTCATTGGGTCAGAAGCCCTTTGCCCCTTCGAGCCGAGTTTTGATGATCTTGAGCAAGGATCAGTTCATAACCTCTACCTGTCCGTTGGCTTTCGGGTGGGCGGGTGATAAGTAGTGGTTCTTAATCCCCAGCTCCAAGCAAAAATCCCTAAATGCACTGTTGTCGAACTGCTTTCCGTTGTCAAAGACGAGCACTCTAGGTATCTTGTACTTGCAGATAATGTTTCTCCAAACAAAACTCCGAATGTTCTTCTCTGTGATAGTGGCTATAGCTTCTACCTCTACCCACTTTATGAAATAGTTGATGTCAACTACGAGGAACTTCAGTTGTCTGATTGCTATCGGGAAGGGGCCCATTATATCTAATCCCCATTGAGAGAATGGCTATGGGGCTGTCATAGCGGTGAGTTCCTCGGATGGTTGTCTGATGGTGTTGCTAAATCTTTGGCACTTGTCACAGGTTTTAACATAAGCATCTGCATCCTTCTGCATAGTGGGCTAATAATATCCTGCCTTGATCAGCTTGTGCACTAGTGATCTTGCCTTCGAGTGGTTTCTGCAAATCCCTTCGTGAACTTCTCTCATGACATACTTAACTTCCTTGGGGACTAAGCATCTCAAATAAGGGTGGGAGAAGCCTCTTTTGTATAAGACATCCTTTATAAGGGAAAATTGTGAGGCTTGTACCTTCAGCTTCCTTGCGATGTCCTTCCCATCCAAAAGTGTTCCATTCTTTAGGTAGGAGATCAATTGCGTGGTCCAATTGTTTCCAGAGTCTACCTCCTGCACATCTGCTCCATTATCTATGAGTGATGAAGTTTGGATGAAGGATAATACTTGATTGGGAACAAGCATGCATTTTGCGAAGGTAGCCTTAGCAAGCCAATCGGCACATTCATTCTCCTCCCTTGGGATTTGGGCGAACTTGATTTGGAGACAGCCAATCCGACCTTTTACCTCATCGAGGTATTTCTTCATTCTTTCACTCTTGCATTCGTAGCTACCGTTGACTTAACTAGTTATGACTTGAGAATCGTAGTGGATGACCATATTTTCAGCCCTTGCCACTCTTGCGAGGTCCAATCCTACTACTAAGGCCTCGTATTCTGCGTCATTGTTGGTGGTATGAAATTCAAGTCGGATCATGCATTCAATCCTATCTTCCTCTAGGGAGATGAATACCACATTGGCCCCTCCTGTTTACCTATTGGAAGATCTGTCCGTATAAATGTTCCATTGTGGAGTCTCTTCTGCCCCTTGGCCGTCCTTAAGAGTGAACTCAGCGATGAAGTCAGCCACAACTTGCCCTTTTATAGCTGTTCGTTGTCGGTATTGTATATCAAACTCACTCAGCTCTATCGCCCATAATGCCATCCGTCCTGTAGCCTCGGGGCTACTCATGGCTCTTCTCAGGGGCCTATCCGTCAAGACAACGATGGTATGTGCTTGGAAATACGGCTTGAGTTTTCATGCCGCGGTTACCAACGCGAAGGCCAGCTTCTCCATCTGGGGGTACCTTTCTTCTACTACTAGGAATGCTCAACTTGTAAAGTAGACGGGTCTCTGAGATCCATCTTCCTCTCTTGCCAAAGCTGCGCTAACAGTGGCTTATGAAACAGCCAAGTATAAGTAGAGCTCTTCTCCTTGCCTGGATGGGCTGAGCAATGGGGGAGATGAAAGATACACCTTTAAGTTTTCAAACGTTTGCTGGCATTCGTTCGTCCATTCAAACGACTTCTTTAAAGTGAGGAAGAAAGGTAGGCATTGGTCCATTGCTCTTGAGACAAACCTGTTCAGTGCCGTTGTCTTGCTATTTAGACTTTGTACCTCCTTAACTGTCTTCGGTGGAGATAACTCCATTATTGCCCTTACTTTCTCCGAATTGACCTCAATACCTCTGTGGGAGACCATGAATCCTAGGAACTTTCCCGCAGTAACCTCGAACGCACATTTACTTGGGTTTAACTTCATGTTGTATGTTTGAAAGGTGTCGAAAGTTTCTTGGAGGTCGCCCAAATAATCGTCTTCTTGTAAGCTTTTCACCTGCATGTCGTCCACATAAACTTGAACATTTCTTTCAATCTAGTGCGCAAACATCTTGTTCGTTAATCTTTGGTACGTCGCTCCAGTATTTTTGAGTCTGAATGACATCACCTTGTAGTAGAACAGTCCCTGGCTAGTAACAAAAGAGGTCTTCTCTTGATCGGCTTCTTCCATTTTGATCTGGTTGTAGCTCGAGAAACCGTCCATGAAGCTTAAAAGTTGGTATCTCGCAGTTAAGTCTACCAAAGTATCTATCCGTGGGAGTGGATAGCTGTCTTTAGGGCAAGCCTTATTGAGGTCCGTGAAATCTACGCACATCCTCAATTTACCATTAGACATTTTAACCATGACCACGTTTGCCAACCAATTGGGGTAGTATAGTTCTTGGATGAAGCCTACCTCAAGCAACTTTCGAACTTCCTCGACTATGGCTGTCCCGCTCTTAAGCGAATACTTGTTTCTTCTGCCGGATTGGAGAGAATGAGGGCGACATATTTAACTTGTGAACTATGACTGAGGGGTCAATTCCCGGCATGTCCTCGTGACTCCAGGCGAACACGTCTTGATTGTCTCTCAGGAATGTCGTGAGCACTTGGCGTACTAGCCAGCTAGCCAATGTGCCCATTCTAGTCGTCCATTCTGGCCTTGAGTCATCAAGGGTCACTTCTTCTAGTTCCTCAACCAGCTCCGCTACCGCCCATTGTTCTCCTATGCACATTGTTTGCTGGTGACCATCAATCTCTAACATGGCAATATAACATTCTTGCGCTGCCACTTGATTTTCGCGCAATTCTCCTACTCCATAATTTGTAGGGAATTTGATCATTAAATGGTAAGTTGAAGTTATAGCCTTCCATGAGTTAAGAGTGGGTCGTCCAAGAATGGCATTGTAAGCGGACGAGTAGTCGACCACGAGGAATGTTACGTCCTTAGTGATCTGCTGAAGGTATTCGCCTACCGTTACTGACAACGTGACGGCACCAATAGGGAACACTCTTGTCCTTCCGAAACCAATGAGAGAGGCATTTATTGGGACCAGCTGTTCTCTATCAATCCTCATCTGCTAGAAAGCCGAGTAATACATGATGTCTGCCGAGCTGCCGTTATCAACCAGAACTCGGTGCATGTTGTAATATCCTACCCGTAGGCTGACAACAAGCGCGTCGTCATGTGGGTGGTGCATCCTTCGAGCATTTTCTTTTAAGAATCTGATGATGGGGTTGTCGATCCATGCCATCTTAGGTACGGCACCCGTAAGCTGGACATTCTGGACCGTTCTCAGGTAGGTCTTTCGGGCTTTTTTGGACGACCCGGAAGTTGTCATGCCCCTTACAATCATCCTTATGTCTCCAATAGGCGATCTAGGGCGCTCATTCTCCTATCGTGGGGCTTGCTCATGGGATGGATCTGTTCTTCCCTTACTAATGAACCTCTGTAACTTCCCTTGTCTTATGAGAGCTTCTATCTGCTGTTTTAAATCGTAGCAGTCTATTGTATCATGTCTGTGGTCATGGTGGAAGCGGCAGTACTTATCCCTTGATCTCTTACTAGGATCTCCTTTCAGCTTACCTGGAAACATTAGAGCTTCTTCGTCTTTGATCTGCATTAAGACTTGTTCGATCGGGGCAGTCAAAGGGATGAAACTTGTGAACTTCCTAGTGGGGGGCTTGGAACATCTATCCTCCCGTCGTTCTCTAGTCCTAGCCATTTTTTGCCCCCTATCCTGTCGAGTATTTTCTTGTCTTTCCGTTTTTCTAGGTTCCTCCTCTCGGGCTAGTAGCGCATCCTTCACATTCATGTATTTGGTGGTCCTATAAAGCACATCGGACATGGTCTTTAGGTCATTCTTATACAGGGAAAATAGGAACTTACCCTTCTGTAACCCATTAGTGAATGTTGCTATGAGTATCTTGCGTTCTGCTTCATTGATCGAGACGGCCTCCTTGTTGAAGTGAGTTATGTAGGATCTCAGCGTTTTGTCCTCTCATTGCTTAATGTTCATCAGGCATGCAGTAGAATTTTTATACCTGTATCCCCTGATGAAGTGAAAGGCGAATTGGGCGCTCAACTCTTTGAAGGAACTAATAGAGTTGGGCGTCAGCCTGCTAAACTCTCCTTGCGGGTCCCTTCAGTGTGGTAGGAAAGGCTTTGCACATGATCTCGTCCGAGATCCCCTGAAGGTGCATTAGGGTCTTGAAAGATTCCAAGTGATCCAAAAGGTCCTTGTTTCCGTCGTAGTTCTCCACCTGCGGCATTCGAAACTTCGGCGGTAGGGGGAAGGAATCGATGGATGTGATGAAGGGTGAATTGGTTCGGTGGACCAAGTCGTCGAGGTCACTCGAAACTCGTCCTCTAAGGGTATTCATCATCAATTCCATCCGTTCCCTCATCATCTGCATCTCCGCGACAATGTGAGGTAGAGCCATGTCTGCGGTAGATAGATGACTCACATCTGGGCATTCTGGTTTGCTAGGGGCATTGCTACCTTCCGGCCCCTCTTGGTATCCTTTTTCTGCACTTATGCCTTCTTGATCCTCTTCTTGAGTGTTATGTCCCGCGTTCCTTTGACGCAACTGTTCTTCCAGATCATTATTTTGTTTGGTGCGGCGTTCCACTTTGGCCGTGAGAGTTTGGACTTACCTCTCCAAGGCAGTGGGTCACGGTTCGTCTCCTTGAGCGTTGTTGGTGTTCGCCATCAAGCGAGTGAGTACCATGCAATTCTATGTCCGGGAAGCGATAGTATGGCCAATCTCTCTTCCCACAAATGGCACCAACTGATGATGCCGTAAAAATCAACAGTGAGCCACACGATCTTAGCATGCTCAAAACGATACTTGCACAGTAAAGAAAGAAGACCTAACAGAGAGCACCAGTGTGGTGCCAGCCAAATACCCTCCGAAGGTCAAATTAGAACAATTCTCACAACTCTAGAGTGCTAAAGATGGGTAAATTATGCATACCTATTTTCTGAGAGTCTTTGGGGTTTTTATAGTAGAGTAGAGCCAAACTCCTAGACTTGCGTAACAAGTCTTTTCCTTATAGGAAAGATCTTCATTAATACACGTATATTCTAGAATTCTTCCTTTGTTGGAGTTCTATTCGCAATGTGACTCTATGGACTAGGGTTAATCGTGAGGCTCAAGTTATTTCCATTTAGGATTTCTTGGAGACCACACGATTATTAGTTGAGTGTCACATGGCCTTTTGATCCATCCACCCTAGGTCCGTCCACAATGGATCCGTCCATAATGGACTTGTCCACCGTCGTTCAATCGCTGAACGATCCGTCCTTTTAAATGAATCCGTCCACCAAATGTCCCTAAATGGTCCATTCATTTTTGTAAGATTTTGTTTATGCCATCAGGTCCATCAAAGCAAATCCGTCACCTCCAATTTTTCCCTCTTCAATTATTTTATAAGCAAAGTCGATGTGCTATGTAATAACATATGCTGAGTAACCATGGTGTGAGGCAATCTAAGAATCAAAAACAATTTGATCCAAAAAATCCTACTAAGTAAGATTATGGTCTAAGCACATTGAATCAAACACAATCCGATCAAAACACAAAACAGATAGAAACAAAATAAATATACAATATATCTTGAATGTGTAGATAATTAGTTTTGCAACCGATAACAAATCCAAATTTGATGGTAAAATGGTCATTTAACATGTTCGAGAGTAAAGGTCAGTTTGTACCACTAAAAGACTCAAAATCGAATTTAAGACGTACAAAATCTTTAATGATCTGTAGGTCACTACTCAGGTGGAAAAATGAGATCATTTTATTGAAAGATCATGCAAAATCAACTTTTCTTGGATTATACAAATTCAAAGAAAGGATAAACATCAATGCATAAAATAACTAAAGTGGGACACACGTTAAGTTTTGGACCTTTTGGTTTTGGGTTCATGAATCACCTGACATAGCTGATCTATTATTATCTCATCTAATATTTGGTCCCCACTTGACGCCCCTACTCCCTAGCCTAAACTTAGAATGCAAAGCATTAAAACATTGGGCCAATCCGTGCTATATGAGAGAAAGGAGGAACCCCCTTGCCAAATAACAATGCTAGTCTAAAAATATAGTTAATTGCCCGGTTCTAAAAGAATTTATAATAATAGCATCTCGAGTTTCTAAAACTCGAGATTCAAGTAGAACTCGAGTTTTAGAAACTCGAGTTAAGGGTTTTTTACAAATCATACCTGGACAAAAATGCCAGGTGGAGCCACGTGGATATCGAGTTTCTAAGACTCGATATCCACGGCTCATATAATACACACACAGTGAAACACACCAAACACAACGGTCTACAAACACACAGCAGAAAATTTGAAACCCCTTAAACTCACTCCGCCCTCTCAAACTCACTCTCACTCTCTCAGTCATTCATAAACCAAATTCGTGGCCCTAATCTGAAGCAGATTCATAGCCACTGTGCCGAAGGTCTCAACGCCGTTGTCTACGCATTCTCACCGCCGTTCGTACCATTCTCAACGCCGTTCGTAGCTCACCGTGCCGAAGGTACTCTCCATTTCTTCTGAATCCTCTCTCGTTTTTGCTTCTTAGATCCCTTTGTGTCCATTTCTCCAATTTTAGATTTTCGAATTTCATGATTTTGACCTAGGGTGTTTCGGATCTTTTTGGGTTTTTTGTTGTTTGTGTTGTTTTTGTTGTTTGTGTTGAGAATAAATGATTATCTTTTCGGATCTTTGTTGTTTGTTGTTTTTGTTGTTCTCATGCATCCATTAAAATCTTGTTGATGGAGAGCTTTTTCAATATCGAATCTGTAGCGACGACATGTTTCGGAAACTCTGGCCTCATATTCATTCTGATAATTCCTCTGTTCCTGAGGTTCGCTGTTTGTTTTGGGTTTTTGATTTGGTTGCAGAAGAAAATGCAGGAAAAGAGTACATTAAGTACCGGGTTTATGCTTGTGTGTGTGTTGCGTTTAGGTTGTTTGGTTGGGGCATTTCCCCTCCAAAGCTGTCTTTATGTTATTAGGTTATAATATAAGTTTGTGATGGCGATTTTGTTTATGGTAATGGGGGATATCTATTGGGGAAGTGAAGGTATGGTTTGTATACAAGTGAGGCAAAAAAACAATGATCTATCCTGTTGCGTGTGGTCTGGGTTGGAATGTTTTTGTATTTATCAAGTGTAGTGCTTAGATTTGATTATAAAGCATTTTTTGATATCTGCTATAGCTTTTCCTCCATTTTAATGCAATCTTGCAGCATCAACTCTTTAAGAATTGTCAGACCGCAGCGATGCATTGTTGTTTCTTGCTTGTTTAATGAATGTCGAATTAGATGCATTATTTGGTATTAGTTATTCATGGAAAAGTGATTAGTTTGCAACGAAGTTTAACTGGTGATCGTGCTCTCTCTTTTGGCTGGTACCTGATAGTTTGTAGAAACAACTATTGTACCTTTTTAGCCCCAATTGTCAGTGGGGGTTTGGCTTGTGGTCCAGGGGAAGGGGCAAGATATGGGATCCACAGCCAGTGATCCCATTATGTCATCCCAACAAGACTTGTCACGTTATTTACTATTTGTGGACCTAGACTTTTTCCTCGACTAGTCACAGTATTTACTATTCAAAGATGTTTTAGATGCCAAAATTTTTGTCAAGGATTCGAATCTCCTCTCCAGAATGGGTTATAAGTTAGGGCCTACACAAATAAATGGTGTGAAGTCTCAAATAAGCAAAGACCATAGATTTGAATGTCAAAACAGAGAATTTGATTGTGTTATTAGAAATGTTTTGTTTATCTTAATTAATTTTTGAGATTTACTAAGTGAAAAAGAAACAAATAATATATATATATATATATATATATATATATATTAAAAGTGGTTTGTTTACTTTATTGATATTGCATCCTTATATGCCAAGAAAATTACTGAAGTATATTGTATTGAAAAAGAAAGGCCTTAAGGCAGCTTATCATATCTAAAAAGATACAAAAATTTCATGGACGATTAACCGATGCTGGCATTTTTCCAACATTCTTCTGTAATTTTGACAATGGTTGGTGATTTTTAAAATTTATAATAGCAATTTCATGAAACGTTTAGAAATTTATTTGATGAAAAAATATTGAAGCTATCTTTGGAGGAGCTATCCTTGGAGGAGGTATAAAACTAGTTATGGATCTTCTACGTGAACTTTGTACAATATTACTCATGTCAATGCCCTCAAGTTCTTTTGCTGTTTCCTTGCTCTTTCTCACTTCTTTGATTTCTTTTTCTGAAGGATTTGCAGATAATCCTTCTCTAGATAGTATTTGCTCTAACTCCTTTATCAGTTGGGCCTCACGTTCATTCTCAGGCACCTGCTTTACTTTCTTGTAAATTGATGGAGGAATGCTCATTCCACAAGATTTGATAACTGATTTCAAATGCTCCACACGTTTCCCATATGCGGGAGTTGAAACTTCCTTCTTCTTCACAGGTTTCTCAGCAGATGGTTCGGAGTGGCCATCTTCAGAGGCATCTCCACCATCTTCTGCATCACTATTTTCTTCTGATATTGTTTTTGCATCCTTCCTCTGCTTCTTGCTAGATATGTTGCTCTCCTTTGCAGGTATTTTCCGTTTTTTAGCATCAGAGTTTTTCATCTTTCCTTTTGGAACATTTTTCTTTCTAGGTTTCACTTCTTCCTCTTCCTCTTCCTCATCACCCTCGCTATCTGAGGAACCAGAATTCTCTTCACTGCTGACCCTTTTGGATGCTTTGCTATGGGAATTTTTATTAACATTTTTCATGACATTAGTTGCCCTTTTTTTCCCAGAAACTTCATGAGATTCTAATGCCTCATCTAATTGCTGACTTATAAACTCCTTATGGGTGTCAAGCGTATATTTCACAAGTTTAAGATCTTCCTCTAAAAGTCGACGAAGTCCAGCCATTGTAATTTTCTCAGAATTAGCTTTGACATAAGCAGCTCTTTTTCTAATAGCTTTCTTTATCATAATCTTGCTTAGAACTTCTTTATTTTTACTGTCATTAGTTTTCTCCCTTTCAGATTTGGCTGTTTTATGTTCTGTCAGAAGGCCCATAACCGGCGAGTCTCCCATTTTCTCCTCATCTTCAGAGTCCTTCAAATCTTTCTTTGACTTAAGTCCCACAGATGACTCTACCACTGCTCCTCTAGTAACACCCTTTTCCCCCATCTCCCCAGAAGTCTTTGAGTCATTATCATCATCAGCACCATCTAAGCACTTCAACAAACATTGCTTGATAAATCTCTTATGCACATCCAAATCATATGTCTCCATGCCCAAGTCCTTCTCCAACAATCTTCGTACCCCCTCAAATGTCAAAGAATCGGATTGTTGTTTGAAGTGAGGGACGCGTGATTGCATAGCGGTTGTAATCTGTGACTCGATATCGAGCGGCAGTTTGTTATGAGCGTCGCTATCTTCCGCCATTTCCGTCTCTTCACTGAGTTGACGAACCATGCAGCTTCTCTCGCCTCCTTTTTTTTTAAATTTAATTTTCTCTTAAACCCTTCCTTTGGGAGTTTTGAGTTTGGGGGAGTCACATTCTCTTACTTTCAGCATACTTCCCCTAACAGTCCCTTCCCATTCTCATAATAGAGTATTTCTTTATGCCATTGGATTGGATATCATTGGCAAATCTTTTCACACTGTACACAGCACCATATGATACCCAGGAAACCTTTGCACTGTAGATTAGGAGCACCAGCACGGGCCCCACCTAAAATCTCTGTCGAGAATTCAGTTTGGCACAACAATAGTTAAATAGTAGCTGGTTTTTCGTATTATTTTCCCACATTCAAGAGTTTCAAAACTTTCCTCCATTACTCTTTCAAATCGCTTGTTTTGACTCATCTTCAAGTTGTGTAGGCGCTTCAGCTAGCTCATTAGGTTCTTTTGCTTGTTTTCCGGCTGTCTAGGATTTTCCCAGTATATTGTCTGACTCTTGAACTTGCCATTTCGAACTTGCTACTTGCTCCTCTAGCTGTTCTACCATTCTAGACAGTTATTCTGATTTGTCAGCATCCTGTTGTGGCTTTCCAACTTCCTTTTGGGGCACTTTAGCTGTTCTACCATTCTAGCAAGTCAATCCACTTGTACATTATCTCCCATGGTGTGGGTACATCATGGCAAAACCTGCTGTAATACCAAACTGACGCAATACCAAACATTTAATTGGCTCTGCTACCAATTTTGATGTAGAATCTTTAGGAATCACCACTGTTGTTGATGAGATCTTAAAGGTTTCTTGAATACACTTTGATGTGTAAGGGTTTAGGTAGGGTTAGACTTAGGTAATAAAAAGATTGGATTTTGAAGAAATTTGATGGCTTCTAAGGGTTAAAACAATGAATAGAATAAAAAACAAAGAAAGATAAACCCTAGGCAATCACACACTCATAGCTTAAAATATAATGGTCGAATTTTATTAAATTCAAGAACTCTATTTATGCGTTAATCACTTTTAGGTTGATATTTCAGAACTTCAATGGCAGCTTTTTGGCTCGTGTGCGTGAGCTGGCCGGTGCGAATCCAATAATTGCTGTTGTAACAAAGGTAAAAAGCTGCACATTGGTATTGAATATTGTCATACTGATGCATGGATTTTACTATAAACTGATTTAGATAACAATCATTCTTTTCAGTTTTAGGTTGATCTCCTACCAAAAGGGACTGATTTTAGTTGTGTTGGTGATTGGGTAGTAGGGGCCACTACAAAGAAGACGCTTAAGTAAGTTTGGACTCTTCTATTTTCTTTTCTTTTTCCCCACCACCCAAACAACATTGATTCTCCCTGCAAACCTTTTTTATTTTTACATCTTTATGCTACATTGTTACTTAAGTAGTTAAGTTCGCAAGAAGTCCTTATAAAGATTTGTGTGGCCCAAGTCTCACAGCTAGGATTAGGACTGATTGAATAAAGTTGAAGGTTCTTGTACAGTTTTTATTTTTTTTTTAATTTTTCTATGACCACATAAATATATGCAGCATGCGAGTTGTCGGCTGTGTGGGTAGGTTGGGTATTTTTTAGGGGGGAAGGGGGATGTGAATACACTAGGTTTGGGTTGTCGTGGGAGGTTTTTTGGCTAGGAGAACGAAAGCGAATGCCCTATCTTGTTTGTGTGCGCAATGGAGGTTTCACTGATGATGGGGTTGAACGATGGTTGGATTTTCTAGTTATTTAAATTTTGGTGATGGTTGCATGTTATGGTTATTTCAATTCTGGTTGTGACCGATGTTTGAAAATCATAAATCGGTTTTTCATGCAGCACTAACATCGAAATATAATTTACAATAAATTAACAAAGAAAGAAACAATAAATAAAACCTAGGAATTAGCACTTAGGGTTGTTTGGAGTTAGCACTTACGGTTACTTTTTAAAACGCATAGTTCTTTTGATAATTGCGTTTGAAGGTTAGTAGATTTGACATTATTGGATTCGCACTAGAGTTTTATTCAATGTATTTCAGTCATGTAACTTAAGAGATTATTTTCAGAAGAAATTTATATCTATTTTATTTCTAAAATTTCATAGACATTAGTAATTATATCTTTAATATACACAGTATTTTTTTTTTTCAATCCATATAATGCACATGAATACCACTTTTGGTTTCTAAAATGAACAGAAGAAGTGTAAAGGTGCTGCCAAATTGTTTGTAGTAAAAAATGAGTTCACTTGTCAACACTCAAAACTCCCATGGCTCAACAGTCAACAGCACCATGTGGTTCTCATATTGAGAACTTGGGTTCGAATCACCCTACTCTCGCATGTTGTAAGCCTCTAAGAAAAGAAAAGAGTTTAATGGAGTTTTAAGATAACTAGCTCCCTTTGGATTTTTAAGTTTTGATATCTAATTAAACTCAAGTTATGTGAAATTAGCAACTAAAAAGTAGCATACACCTCTACGTAATTACATTAAGTCTACTTACACAATAAGTTGCACAACATTGTTCACAACTATTGAGTTGACCGATTGTGATTGGTCAACTCAATATGCTAGTGAGTTGTGGACTCATATGCTAGTGATGATCTACCAAACGTAATTTACCATCTCAACAATTTGTGATATTTTTTTGTCTCTAGTATTATTGATTATTCATAAAATTCAATGTTATTTTCACTTATAAAAATAAAAAATAAAATTCAATGTTATTTTCACACAATGGGAGACTACACAACTTTGCTATGGAGACAACTTATTCCACAACTTTTTTCATGATTTGCTAAGATGTCACATTGTGAGTGGTGGATAATTACTTTCACATGGACTTACCCGACATCACTTAAAACCCACCACTCCAACAAGTTATAGAAAAAATTGTGGAACAAGTTATATCCCTAGAATTATTGTACGACCATAATAAGAACTACTTATAAAAACCAATAGGGCTATAAGAATAAAACTTTTCTTTAAAGATAAAGATGTTTCATAAAATAAATAAAAAATAAAAAACGCAATTGGAAGTAGTTGGCAAAATTGGCTTAAAAGCATTGCAAGAATTTTTTTTAACCTAAGACAATGATTAAGACAAGAGTCAATCTAACATAAAGATGAGTTGAAATGTTAAAAAATTGTTGTTCTTTATACAGTATTTAATGATCATTGAAATTAGACTAGGATACACTGGCTTATATTCTAAAGGGACTATAGATTAGTTGATCGGCCAAAGAAGTTTAAGTTATTCTTAAGATAGAGGATATAACGTCAAGCACTTCCCCATTTAACCATCACCACCCCCCCATGGTCCCAACACACACACACACAGAAATATATATATATATATATATATATATATTGTCCCACTCTGAATAGTCCACTTTATGCTCCACCAATCACAAGCAGAAGATCTTGTATTCTTGTAGCTAAAGTAAGTGATCATTTCAAGTTCTTGAGAGGGGGAATTCAAAATTATTAGTTTCCTCCTGTAGTTTGGTGAATTATTTATAGGCTCCACACAGTCTTAATGCTGTTATGATTCAGATTGGGCCTCATGTCTAGATGCAAGAAGAACTATTATAGGTTACTGCATCTTTATTGGGGATTCATTAGTGTCAATGTAGACATCTCACTTTGTACCCGTGTAAACACCGTACCCGTTAATAACTTTTGATCCTTAGCCCAATGATGAACTTGACATATGTCAACCAAGGGTAATTAAAGATTTCACTATAATTTGGAAATAATTACAACTCAAAAATGCTTAAATCAGTTTAAAATCGATACTGAAAATTGACATTTGCTCATTGTTTTAACCATAACTTTTGATCCCAATTGGTTAGGAAGTGTTGTTGTCGGTAGCTGATGCATGGCTATGATTTGCAGAGCAGCATTGTATATGGTTAGGAAATGTTAAAGATATATTAGCCCAATATGATAAGGAATAAACTTTGATTTATTGGGAGTTTACTTTGACCTGTGAGGTATATAATGCAATAAACCAAAGTCTCTTTTCTTAGAAACAAGTATTTTGTATCAAATGATACTACGTCATCTGTATCAAAACTAATATATGAGAGAAATCTGTATAAAAATATCTATCCACTAACACATATCTTTCATTTGTTAGTGGGATAATTATTATTTTTTTTTATGTCTCACACTTATTAGATTTTGATATTATTGACATGGTATCATTTGATACCCAATACCTTCTCCTTTTCATGAGTACGATATGCAATATTATGGGCATTACAAATTGTCAAACGTAAAAAATATGGAGAGAATTGACGTGAAGGGTGATGCTAAAAGCTTTTTTGATTCTATTAAAGAAAGTTGCTCCACTGCTGCTTGGCTTATCTAATCTAATATTTTAATTTACGATGTTGTAGACTTTAGCAAATTTTTTATTAGTTGTAATTTTAACTAGATTAGGAGAGAGCTTTTGCAGCTCATTGTTTAGCTAAATTTGCAGCTGTTCACAGGTGTACTGTTTGTTGTAGTTGGCATATTCTTTCTTCCTGTTGCAAACTTGGATGCCTGCATGAAAAATGCTGATTCCGCTTTGTTTTAATAACATTTTAGGTTTATTATGGAAAAAAAAAAGTAGTGATAGGGAGGGGTTATTAACATTGTTGAAGCTTCCAAATGCAGTAAGTTCTCCAGGCTTACTATAAAATTAGAAGGAAAGAAAACATAAAGTTAAATTAGTTAACTTTTTTTTGTTCATTAAAAAAAAAATCATTTAACTTTTCGAAGTGGGTAAAAAGAATGGGCTATTGCAAGAAAGAGACATAATTGTTGATAGTGTATAGTTTTCTCAGTGACTTCAATTTCGATTGATTAAAAGGATCACATGGCAATTATGGTCGCTGTTGGGATATTGCTGTCCTTAACTATCCCTACAGATTAGCAAGTTTTTTAGGCATCTTTATCTTTTATCTATATTTTGTTTTTATTTTTTCCTTAATGCATTTGTATTAGTAATATTATGATAGTGACGAAAAGGGCTGCTCAAAAAGTAAATGAAATGTTTAGCTCCAACTGGTGTCATTTTCCTCCAATACATAGGATTAAAAAGACCATTTAATAATAAGTCATATAATTAACTTATCTATATATATTAATATGAATTATTTATAGGCTCCACACAATCAAAATTAATATGTAAATTACAATTAACTTACTAATTGTTAAATTATCAATTATCCTAACAATTTAAACTATTAGAAAATTGTGAATATTGAATCATTTAACCAATATTCTAACAATAATATTATTAGCATTAATTAACAAAATAAAAAGTAAACAAATCAAAGTAAAAAATTAAATTACAAGCTAGGTAATAGAAGCTGATTATGTAAGTCTGGATTTTAATCACTGCTAATCTATTTAGATCCATGTCAAGCTTAATTAAAACCACTTCTACCGATTTTACTTGAAGTCTAATAAAAAAACACTTCTAACTCATTTTACCATTCCAAGTTTTCTTTATATATACATATATATAGAATCAATAAAAGAAACTATTATTAATTCAAACATAAAAATCCTATTCTGTTTGTTATAGTACAGATTACATGTCATACAATTAATGTGCACAAATTAAACATAGCATATATTATTCGCAAAATTCTTGTTGCATTTTTTGACACTATAATTCATGTTATATATATATAGAAAGAATTATTTGAAAATAAAATAAAATAAATAAATATGTTAAATTAAATTAGTCGTTTTGTAAATGCCACCCGTCGAGATTGGGTACTTCTCTTAATGCTGCTCTCCATGTTTGCACCTTCTCTATGTTCTCCTTGAAATGTTCTTCATGTTCAACAAAATCTTTTGCAAAAGTTCCTATTTGTTCTCGTACATTAGATGGATCAACATTATAAAAAATGGGTACAATTGTCATTCCCGTCTCTTTCATGCATCTTGTGACCTTTGCAACTTCATCTAGGCACCTTGCTGAAGACGCATAGTTTTTTGAAAAAATGACACTAACAAATCTTGATTCTTCTATTGCTTTCAAGCGCTCCGGTGAAATCGATTTTCCTGTCTCAAGTTTTCCATCGTCTTTAAAGGTGAAAATTTGTAGAGATTGTTTCAACGCATCATATAGATGATCCTTGAAACTATATAGGGTGTCCTCACCTCTAAAACTAAGAAAGACGTCGTATTTCCATTGTGGTGTTGACAAAAATGATAATGAAGATGTGGCTTTTTCCGTGCTCATGGAGGCCATTGGAAATATACTGCCAGATTGTGAACCACAATAATAATAATTAAAAAAAAAATCAATTTAAATAGAAAAAAAAAATTACAGCAGAAGAGAAAGATTTGATGTGAACTTTTCATTTCAATGATGCATCATCCATTTAGTTTTGCTAACCCTAAAGGAATACAAATGATATCATATTTATTTCACAAAAAAAAAAAAATTATATCATATTCACAACTATTCCCTAATATAGTAATATGCCAACACATTTAGCTTGTCACATTATAATAGTAATAAACAAAAAAACATTCTTTATTTGACAATCACAATTGCAAGCCTACAGATTAGAAATTCAGATATAAAACAACAAGAAAACACATATACACACACAAAAAGCCAGAAACAAGTTTTACGTTCCTCCCAAAACTAATCAATAAATAAACAGAGAATTCACACAAATAATTAGCACCGCATAAGAGAAGAAAGGTGACCTTGAGGATGCAGATCACGTTGTCAGGTCCAGGAGATGAAGAGACTCAAAAATTGCAACAGAAAAAAAAAATATTCCCACTGGTGCTATGTTTATTGTTTGAAAATAGAGAGAGAAAACTAAATGAAAAGGAAAACTATTGTGGGATTGATTCAAGTTTTCCTCTTCATTTGGAGAGTAGAGGAACGTTTTTGGAAGTTTCCTGATTCAGCCGAAGACCTTCAGTCAGGAGCTGGCGTAAAGAGCCTTCTTTACGCCACCAATGAACAAATGCCACATCATATTTCTATTGAATACCCAATACACTCCAGCACACATAATTCTAACTCAATTAAACTATGCGTTTTCAAAAATAACCCTAAGAAAGAAACAATAAATGAACTATGCGTTTTCAGAAAAGTAGTAGGTAGATGAATGGAACTCTAATGGAACTATGCGTTTTCGAAAATACAACTGACTCTTAAAATTAAATATAACTAAATTAATGTTGACAATTGAGAAGCTTAATGGACAGTGCATGTTGTCAAAAGAAGATTGGTGTAACCACTTCATATAGTTGGAATTATGCTTCCTGCAGTAATGGATTCAATTGCCTTGAGTCTGGCAACAAAAGAGGCAGCCAAAAGTGGGTGAAAGACGGATTAGATCTAACATGTGTACGGGGTATCAGTATGCTATGGCGCAATATGTTTAAAACGTGGCAGTGTTTTATTTAAAATATAAAAGGGGGGGGGGGGGGGGAGAGAGAGAGAGAGAGAGTAACTGTTTCTTTTCACTTCAAATTTATGGTTCCAACAAGTGTAAACTTTTATTTCCGTACATGTTTTTATCTAGTTTGTATGCGCTTGTAATGTCAATACTGTCATTTTAATCTCGTATATATATATATATATATATATATAATTTTGAAGGTGATGGAATGAAAATATATGTACTCTTATCAGACATTGGAAAGTTTAATTTGGGTATTCATAACCTTTTTCATTGTCTATACTCTTTGCAGTATGGAGCCTCGGATTGATGACGAGCTAGAGATTTTGCACCCCGGTCCGCTTCAGAGGTCAGTGTTGACGCGACAACCATATCATCGATCAGAGGCCATTTGGAATGGAGAGGTGAAATTTCTACTTGTAACAACCGCTTTAATTTTTTCGTTGTAATTTCCTTTTAGCTAGCAAGTTCTTTGAAAGTTGTATTTTTAGTTCTAACAATCGCTATAACTTTTATTGATTTTGTAGGACCCGGGCCCACTTATGTGTCGTGGTCGCACTAAGGAGATGGCAAACGTTCAGATGCAAGATAATCGGGTCCTAGACATTATCAAATTGCTAAGACTGGAAGGATTGTTCAGAGTCCCTTTGAAAGAGATAGATCATTGCCTACTATCGGCCCTAGTTGAACGATGGCGGCCAGAGACTCATACATTCCACCTTCCACATGGTGAGATGTCAATCACCCTACAAGATGTGGAGGTGATTTTCGGACTTCCTATAGACGGTGAGGTCTTGGTTGGGCCGACTGCCGTGGAGGATGGGGATTGGAGTCAAGTGTGTGGGGAGTTGCTTGGTTTTACTCCGCCAAATGACAATAAAACTTTGGTGGGGCAAAGAATTATGATCAGCCGACTTGTTGAGGCCATTGCAGCGCCACTGCCTCATGATGCAACAGAGATTCAGATACACCAGTATGCCCGATGCTTTATTTTAGCGCTACTAGGGGATACATTTTTTTGTGGACAAGTCAGGAGATAGGGTGCATCTGATGTTCCTGCACTTCATGCGCAACCTTCATGATCCGCCACAATATAGTTGGGGTAGTGGTTGCCTTGCCTGGCTGTACAGGGAGTTGTGTCGGGCAAGCGAGAAAGGGGCATCGCAAATTGGTGGGGCGTGCACCTTGGTCCAGTATTGGGCATGGGCAAGGTTGCCATTTTTGTGCCCGAGGATAGAGCCCCCACCTGGATGTGATTATGGCCCATGGCCATATGCTCCACTTGCATTTAAGTAAGTCTTTTTCTAATATTTAGTGTGTTATGCAATGTACTCATCTTAATAACTAAATTGTATTCTTGTGCTTATGTTATTCGCTCGTCATTGTAGGTGGGTGCGGGTGCCAAGCCCGAAGAGTAGGCCATCCAGCACGACCTTGGTCCACTATCGTGAGCAATTAGTGACAATGCAGCCAGACCAGGTAATAATATTCAAAAATTCGGTTTGCTTCATCCTTTAACATATCTTTTGTTAAAATTTTTTTTTTTCCCTTTATCTATGTATTCTCCCTTGTTCCACATTTGAAGATGCTATGTTTATTGTTTTTTTGTTTCTATTGTAGATTGTGTGGCAACCATACGAGGCAAACTTCGGCCACCTTCCTGAGTTCTGCGTTGCGGGGAGGGATACGTGGACAGCAAGGGTGCCGCTTGTGTGTTTTTGCATAGTCGAGAGACACCACCCGGACCGTGTCCTTCGACAGTTTGGGTTGGCGCAGCAGCGGCCTGACGATGTTGTCTACGATGATAGACTGCATAAAATTGACCTACGTGGGAAGGTTGAAAAGAATTGGAGGGAGGAGCATGGACCGTATATCATTTCATGGGAAATGAGACGACAACAAGTTTGTCATGCACCTCCTCAGATTGGTGAGATGCCCCCCGATCATCCCTATTACCTCTGGTACCGTCCGGTCACTCGAAAGTATGTCGACCGCAACAGCGCTAAATTACATCAACTGGTAATGTGTTCTAATTAGAGTTTATTGCCTACTTCCTCATTACTTGAGTACATGTATGAACGTAGAATAAAATTGTTTGACTTTTTTTCCCCATATGTGGTTTGAGTTGACTAACATCCAATTCCACAAACTTACGTTACATATAGTATTGTAATAAAAATGTTCATTAATTGATATACTGCTAAAGAGTTTCAGTAGATTAATAAGTACTATGTTATCCTGAAGTTAATTAGAGAAACACTGTCTCAAATATGATTGTAATTGCTGAACTTTCTCCATTTCAGATTCAAAGCCATTTAGCGTTGTTGGAGATGCTTCCCGAAGGCAGCCAAGCTCACGACCATATCCGGCGAGTCCTAAATGGTGTGGCTGGCCTTGGTGGTGGTCCTGTAGCAAATGATGAGGCAAACAATGGGCATGACACTGAACCAACAGCTACTGCAAGCCCAAGCACAAGCGCAGCACCTATAAGTACACGGACCCGTGGTCAGCGTGCTATTGCAAGCCCAAGCACAAGCGCAGCTAGGGGCCGTGGTCGGCCTGCTACAGCAAGCCCAAGCACAAGTGCAGCCAGGGGCCGTGGTATGCCTGCTACAGCAAGCCCAAGCAGAAGTGTAGCCAGGGGCCGTGGTTGGCCTACTACAGCAAGCCCAAGCACACGTGCAGGCAGGGGCTCTGGTCGGCGTGCAACAACCCCACGGGTTGCAACTACTCCTGAGATGCCTGCACCCATCCCGCACTCATCTCCTCAGCTTGAGGTCCCTCCACCCATCCCAGATACATCTCCTCAGCCCGAGGTCCCTTCACCCACCCCACCTTCGCAGCACAATTTTGATCTCAGCATTGATCAAAATTTGACCCCTCCTATATTCCTCGAGACACCCTCTTACCCACCCACCAGCTCTACTGCACCCACTCCTGGCCTCTACATAGAGCATCATTACCCACCTACCGCATCCTCATCTGACCCTCGAGGACCTCCGGTTGGGATTGACACTCCACAGCCACATACTGATGTACCGGACGAGCATTCCCCTCATCAGCCCTCACCCCCACAAGGTAGACCGCAGCGCACTAAAAGAGCACCCACTTGTGGCACAAGTGGACACAAAATAGGACACCGAGGCACCACTATGGTATGATAACATTAATTATAAGCAAGTGATATATTTTGTACTTCACTTTATTCTTATCATTATACCGAATATTGATTGCATGCATTTAATGGAATTTGCAGCACGATGATGAGCCTAAGGATGATGCCCCGCAGCCTCCTCCTCCCCAGCCCAAACATTACACGAGGGCGAAAAAACGCAAAATTGGTGAACCTTGAGTAAGTGCTAAAGTGATGGAATTGGTGAACCTTGAATATGCATTACTGAATTCTTTTAATTGATGGATGGAGCTGCCCTTTCTAAGATTAGAGATTAATGAATCTTTATTCTTCTAACACAATATGTTTTTTGTATTTCTCTTGTAGAAGTTATTCACCTAAAATGAATCTTTATATATATATATATATTTGTTACTGATTTTGTTCAATTTTTTTTTTTATTTTTTTTATTTTTTTTGTTCATAATTCAATAGTTGGGGGTGGGGAATTTGAATCTTTGGATATCTTCATTAGAAACACCAAGAGGCGTTAGTTGAACTACTAGGCTCTTAGCTAATTTCATTTTTTAGGATGTGTGCGTATGATGTGGTAAAGAAAATTTATATCTAATGTATGATGTGGTAAAGAAAATTTATATCTAATGTAGATCTGATACGAACCAGCCATTTATTGGCAGCCACCTTTCAAGCAAATTGATGCTTACAAAGGGTTTAAGCAGAAATTCCAGCAACAAAACAAGTTTACAACTAGGAGAAGAAAGTATGATTGAA
Source organism: Quercus wislizeni (assembly GCA_023055345.1). Classification (NCBI taxonomy): domain Eukaryota; kingdom Viridiplantae; phylum Streptophyta; class Magnoliopsida; order Fagales; family Fagaceae; genus Quercus; species Quercus wislizeni. Next base: position 2,271,845 of record JALGQJ010000035.1, read on the forward strand.
GTTGGAACACTAATAGATCAATTTGTAGACTAAAATAGTTCAAGCAATATTCAAATATTAAATTTCATATGGTAGAGAAGAAAAGACTTGATACAATTACTAAAAATATCTTCTTCGTATATATATGCACACACACAAGCTAGACAATTCTCTGTGGCTTACAGGTCATGTGCTGATGCGCATGATGTTGCATACCATTTTTTGTGTCATGGCCATTTATTGCTTCATTGTTGACCATTTATTGCTTCATTGTGAAATTGTTATGGAGTTGTGGTTTCTCATATTCAGTTTTTTTGGGGTGCAATAGGTGATGCAAATAGGGCGATTGAGTTGTTGGACTGTTGGGGTGGGGGCTTTGTTAAAGGTTGTTCGGGTGTCCTTTGGCAGCCCATTCTTCCTTGCCTTGTGGGTGATTTGGAAGGAGCATATTGAGCGAGCCTTTAAAGGTTTAGAACAGAGCATGACAGAGCCAAAGTTAACTTTTTAGCGTGTTCTGTTTGAGTGGATGGCTGTTTACTATGCCTTTCTATTTCTCTTTTTTGGATTTCTTGATTGCTGTACTGTATGTGGAGGTTGTCCTCATCTTTGATATTTAATAAATATTTTTCTTTATCTATCAAAAAAAAAAAAAAAAGCATAAAGTACCTTCTGACATTATTAACTTTAAAAAAGTGAATTTGTAAACTTAAGGCCCATGAAGCCATTATCTCTGGCTTTAGTTACATGTACAAAACAGATTTGTGTTAGAGGTAGCATTTCTAACTATATTAGCATTGACTGCCAATACACTATTCATCTGTGTATTATTTGGTTCAATGTTCTCCTTTGTACTCGTCATTTTCTCTCTTAAACTGAAATTACTGTTTCGCTTAGTATCTGAAAATGTGCCTTAGCTGCCCAGTGAGCTTGATATCTTGTGCGCTTGAATATTGATGTTCTAAAAAGCAAGTAGGTAACGGTGACCTTTATTTACCTATGTAAAGAAATGGTTGTTTGAGTTCTCCTCCATAAAATAAGAGATGTTTTTGCTTGTTATAAACTTTTTAGATTGTAATGTAATTTGTCTTCCAGGTTTCAAAGCTGGGGTTTGGCTGTATGGGGCTGTCTGGAGTCTACAATGATCCTGTCCAGGAAGAGGTTGGCATATCAATCATCAAGTATGCATTCAGTAAAGGAATCACATTCTTTGATTCAGCAGATGTTTATGGAGCAAATGCTAATGAAGTTTTGGAGTTTTGGTTGGAAAGGTAATGCACCTGCACAATAATAATTTACTGGATGATCTATATTCATTTATACTAGCTACAATGCGTTTGAACATTGAATACCTTTGCTGATTTATTTATACTGGCCGTATATCTGTGAGATGCATGACATTTTATATGGGTTTACAATATCCATATCTACAATCACACAACTTAAAAGATTTTCCAAATTTTATTTCACTAATCTAATTAATTTTCCACAAAACAAAGAAGGAGTCAAAGTTCCCTCAAAAAGTATTTTTTAGAACCTTCTTGCAATATCTGTTTGCACCATGTCCATATCTATAATTAGCTTCATATAAACATATAGAAAACAATATAACACAAATAAAGATGAAAAACTCAACACAAAAGGAAAATGCAGATCTAGATAGGATTTGGGGATTTAAAGATGCGTGTGTTCCATTGTTAATGGTTTGGAGAGAGAATGAGAGATGAAGAGCTGAGAGAGATGAAGATAGAATGGTGCAATTTTTAATGGCATTCACTAGTTCTTATGAATGGTGCCATTTTTTAGAATGGCAACATAAAATCCCTTTTCCTTGATCTTGTTACTTAATTAGCCTCCTTCCCATAAAAATTTATCATTTATGTTTCCTCTGCATACTGCCAGATTTTGTCCTTGGTAAACTCTGATTTTCTAATCATTCCTAAACTTTTATGATTCTCTTATTTTGAAGTTTCTTTTGTAGTTTTTAATTCATATTAGTTTTGTTTTACTTGCTTTTTGTAGAGAAACACCAGCTGTAATTGATGTATTTAGCAGAAGTGGCGTAGCTTGCTGCTTGCTCTTCTTGCCTGCCAAGTATGTGTTTGAAGAGATATTATTAATCAAATTTGTGTTGCGTTCCTTCACATTGTAGCAGGGGTGATCAATTTAATGTAGATTAATTGATAGGATTAAATTTCCAACCTGTCTGAATTGGAGCAGCAAACTGGTGAGCCAATTGACTGGTGTCCCTTTTTTTAGTGCGCTGGTGGCCTTGGACTGGAAATCTTGTACCTTGTCAGACATAACGTTTCAAACACTCTCATTAAAAATGGTTTTACCTGCTAATTAATGTTTTCCATGTTGCTCCAGGATATGTGCTGGGGTTTATTGCCTTGCCTCTTCAGGTGGCTGACTTAAGCAGTCCTAAAATCATCAAGCCTTTGGCCGATCCCAGTTAGGATGTTAGCTACAACAATGGGAGGGGTACACAACCCCATGAGACTATCTGCAATTATCTTAGAATCACATTCAAAAAACACATCCTGTATACATCTCCCAAGCAAAGAGAACTCCTTCCTCCGTGGCCTTTGCTTCGATCTTGAAAGGTCCCAGTGGTTGGAAACTCAGTGTACTCATAGCTGCTGTAACTCTCCCCCTCATGGTCTCTAATCATCACGCCTACACCAGCACACCAAACTTGATTAAAAATTGCACCATTCATAAGAACTAGTGATTGATCAGGTGTGTTTCAAATGTTTATATAAGATAAACGCTTGTATCTGGCATTGTTATTCTTTTTAATGTACATTTGGTTACAATTATAAGGTTATATTTTCTTTTTTATTCATAGTAATTTTAGCACATTCTTCTAGGTATGAAGAGAAGAGATGGATTGCAAGGGATGGAAAACCAAATTCACCAAGTAGAGGGCAGGAAGACAAGGCTTCTGTGCATTGGCAGAGGCCTGGGGAAAGAAATGGGCATGGCCATATTTCTAGTTCCGAAAATACGTATGAGGAAAGGAAGATCACTCGACCACCTACGTAGGCACCTTGGGAGGACAAACATGGCATTGAAGAGTTTGGTTTGCAGAGCTTGTGTATCTGCTTGTCGAGGACTGTCTTAAGCTGAAAATGAAATTGGAAGTTGGAACTACATTAAATTGATAGGTTCTCCATAGATTTCTCTTGGCAGTGGTCTCTTTCTGTGTATCATTATTTCAGAACTTTTTTTACTTATGATGTCTATGGAAAATTAATGTGAAAAGTTGGTAGATCTCTATCCTTGCTAGGTGTTTTATATCAATGTAATTGCTGCTGCCACATGTAAGATTGTTTTGATTAGATGAAAATTGACAAATCCCTCTGTTTTATTATCAGTCCTTTGAATATTTCCTTAGAATCAATGCCAGTACGTTCGATCTTGCCTAGTTGCCTACTGTGTGAAAAGTTGGTACTCTGATGTAATTTCCTTTGGTTTGGCCAAAAAGCAATTAGATATTTTTTTGATAATTCAGAACTAAGAACATAGTTTATGCAACCCAAAACTAAGGTGGCCCTAACAGTTGTGAGGTGGAGACAATAAGGTTGAAAAGGACAATGATACATAACATGTGCAATTTGTTCTACCAGTTCCAAGCAACTCCAAGCAAATGCTGGGTTCTTTTTTCTTTGTAAGTGTCTTTTCGTTTTTGATTGATAAAGATGGTTCATATATGGACACTAAAGTTAGCCAAATATAGGGCCAGGTATTCATGTCGTCTCATCTGTTACCTGTCCTCTCCCTCCATCCGAAATAGGGTCAAGGCAAGGCCTAGTTTAGGTATTGCTCAAATGTAATAATGTTGAATTAAGAACTAAGGATGTGGAAACTAGACTAAAATGCCATACTCATTATAGAAAACTTTCACTTTCGCAAGGTTTGGGTGAGGTGACTAAATAGGTTTGGAGAGACTTTCTTCCAAATGAAACCGACATCATACCATTGGAAAACACTTGCCATCACACTTTGACATTCCAACGAGGATGTCCAAAGTTCAATCCACGGTTAAGTTTTAGCCTAAATAAAAAGAAAAAGGAAAAAGATAAAAACAAAAAAAAATGAGACGATTTTATGAGCAACAATGGACACCTTCACTAATAGTAAATTAGTAGGGTCTGATTAATGCATCAAAGTTTCAATTATGACCAATGGATGTATTCAATGCGTTCACTTTGTGACAGAATTTTTTATTGGCATTGATTATAGTGATTTTTTAGTGCATAGAATTGGATGGTTCATTTAATTACAAAATTTAGATTCTGAATAGAGTGGTATATGGTTCATTTAAATAGTACATAATTCCCCATTTTATTATCCAGCTCTAATAAATGACAAAAGAGTAAAAGAAAAAGTTCAGAAGTGCTACCTGCACAACTTTATTATAACAAATTCTATGAGGTAAGTGGTTATTATTACTATTATTATTATTATTATTATTATTACTTTCAAATCTTAATTATTTTGTACTTGTAATATAATGTATAATTTGTACTCCTTCAAAATTAAGGAATAATTTGGTCCAATTAGGTCTACTTCGGTCCGCTTTGGTGTACTTCAGTCCACGTTGGTCCCATTCAGTCCAATTTGGTCCACTGGGGAAATTTTGTTCCCTAGATGCTCTGTTTAGGCCGAGGGCCTAAAAAAACAGAGCATCTGGGGGGAAAAAAATTTCCCAGTGGATCTCGAGTCTTAGAGTCTCGAGATCCACTGGGGAAATTTTTTAGCCCCAGATGCTCTGTTTAGGCCGAGAGCAAAAAAAAACAGAGCATCTGGGGCTGAAAAATTTCCCCAGTGGATCTCGAGACTTAGTTTTGGCCCCAGATGCTCTGTTTTTTTTTGCTCTCGGCCTAAACAGAGCATCTGGGGCCAAAAAATTTCCCCAGTGGATCTCGAGACTCTAAGTCTCGAGATCCACTGGGGAAATTTTTTTTTCCCCAGATGCTCTGTTTTTTAGGCTCTCGGCCTAAACAGAGCATATTGGGAAAAATTTTCCCCACTAGGAACTCGATTCTTTAAGACTCAAGTTCTTTCCAGAAAATTTTTTTTTTCACCCCTGGACATGCAAAACTGCTGAACATGTGAACCAAAAACTGGGAAATCCTGGACATCAGAACTGCTGAATAGGTAAACCAGAAACTAGGAAATTGCTAGAAATGTAATCCATAAACACTCATTTAGAGGCTCAAAAGCCAAGAATGTAAATGCACTTAAATTACATCAAAAGGTGCTCTCAATAGGCACCAAACTATACAGATTTTTGCGCTCTCTACAAAGACATGGTTTTCCAATGCAAATGCACTTACATTTGAAAAAAAGACATTTTTAATATCAACATTCTAAAAATGCCCAAGCATGCTTAATTTGCAGTTCTAACCATACTACTCAAATCACAATCTTCATAGAGGTACATTAGATAGAGAATTACAAGTACATTGAACAAAAACCAAAAAGTTCACATTGGCCTAATACAGCGTAGTCACATTTCCTTAAGATCGGCGGTCCGCATGAGGAAAACGTCATCCATGGAAGCATGCCTAAAAAACATAGAGTAATCACATTAGGAGACAAGATAGTGAAAATTAGGTAAACATGGAATGAACAACAATGATATAACTGATGCAAAACTTTTTGCTATCTACCTACCTACTGTGGAACATGACCGCTTGTGGAAGCGCCACGGGACTGCGGACATTTTCTGCGGTTATGCCCGGAAGCATGACACAGTCCACATGTCTGCTTGGGTTGACTCTCTATCAAATCTGCATCCTCCCTCCGCCATCCTGGTTCTCGATCCTTATTCCTCACTCCATCCATCTCATTCCTTATTCTCGACTTCACTGGTCGACCTTTGGCCCGCAACAATGCTGGATTAGGCAACCACTTTGGCCCTATGGGATCCCTCCACAATGACTGCGACTTAGGAACCACAAATGCATGCTCATAAGTTTTAAGGGCATTGTTCAAACCATAATATGGGTGAATATATGTGGTCGAATCAATATGTAAATAGTCACATACTCTAATTGCATGTGAACACGGGATCCCTATGTTTTGCCATTTCCCGCAACTGCATGTTCTTTCTTGTAACCGAACTTCATAACTGTGGTTTCCCCCTCCTGCGCTACACGTGTTCAGTTGGGTAACTACTTGAAATATTAACTCTTCATTGCTAAATGGCTTGAGATAGTGTTTCTCAGATTTACACTTATTTCCATCCCACGTGGATAAGGCATATTCACTCCATTTCTTACCCTCTGACAACTGATAATGGTATTCTTTGTTACGGTCGTGGAAATATTGAACAAGTTTGTTCCAGGTGAACTCAACCAACGCGGCAATAGGAAGGCCCCGTGCACCTTTCAGTACACCATTGAAGCACTCTGATATATTGGTTGTCATTGCCCCAAAACGTCTCCCACCATCATGTGACTGGGTCCACATATCCACAGACTCGCCCATTAGGTATGTGTATGGAAGATAATCTTGATTCTTTTCCTTGCCATCCTTCCCCGTCAACTTCTTCTTATTTCTAATGGCCTAAATTTCCACCTCCTTAATGGTCTCCATTATGGTATAAAATTTCACTACCTGACTAGCATATCCCGCCCTCAATGCCGCTGACTTTAGAGTCGAGTTCTGAAAATGTGTGTTGAAGTTGCTAGCAACATGTCGAAGGCAATATCTATGAAATACCAGTGGTCTTCCATCATCCCTTCTAGGCCAGTTTGCAATGGCGTTTTTGATACCGAGATGTCGGTCAGAAATTATGCAAATGCCTTCGTTAGGTATCACGTGGCCAATCGCATCACGAAGGCATTGTAAAAACCATCTCCAACTAGACCCTGACTCAGAATCCACAATACCAAAGGCAAGAGGGAATACCTTATTGTTAGCGTCAGTTGCCATTGCAACCAACAACTTCCCCTGATATTTACCATACAGATGGGTCCCATCAATACTGATAACCGGCTTGCAATATTTGAATCCATCAATGCTTGGACCGAAAGACCAAAACACATAATTCAAAAATACTGTGTCATCTTCATCGGTGGATGTCGTATGATAGAACACCTGGGTAGTCGGATCCTGATCAATATATGCCATTAGCAACTTTTGCAACCTCTGGTAAGACTCTTCCCAATTCCCAAACATCTTCCCAATCGCCTTTTGTTTCGCATCCCATACCTTGTAGTAAGATGGCTTTTGTCCCTCATATTTCGACTCTATCATAGATCGAAGATGCTTAATTGGGGTAGTGTGATCCTCACATAACTTCTGAAGGATGTCATCTGCAATAAATTTACAACTCATCATTCTACCATCATTTCCCACCCCAGTCCGTATACACGTGTGAGGACCCTTGTACACGGTGATCATCCATAGATTGTGCAACTTGGGTTTCATGACTGCACAGACATACCACGTGCATGATTCATCCACGCATTTCGCACAAAGTTTTGTCGTGCTTGACCTACTAATCATAAAATGTTTGTTTTCCTTGAGGGCACACTTTGTTAATACGCGTTGCACCTCCACTTTATTGGCAAAAGTCAGGCCTTTGTACAAATTCATCCCCTCTCTCCATGTAGACACAAATGGTGTCTCAATATGTGAAGGATCAATCATATTTTCCCAAGTATTTTCGGAAAATGACAAGGCAGGTGCTGAGTACGCAGGGATTGTGTCTGTAATGTTTTGGACACTAAGAACATTGTCTGCATCAGGTTGACAACCGTCCAATGTCTCATTGTCATCAATATCCCTCTCAAAGTCCCTAAAGTCCCCTTGTTCAATCCTGTCTTCAATCTCATCTCTATCGGCAAAATCTTCACCGTTAATGGCAATATTGTCATCAACATCGTCGTCATCATCATCATCATCCTCATCCTCATCCTCATCCTCATCCTCATAATCATCATCATCCTCATCCTCATCCTCATCATCATGGCCATGAATATCTTCATCGGCATGAACATTAGCATGCTCTACATGTGTAAAATACTCATATTGAGCATCTGGAACTGTAACTTGCAAACTTGTTTGTGTTTGTTGGATTTCCTCGATACCAACTTCTCCACGTGCCTCCAACTGTATGTACAACTCAATGTTAATTACTTCCGGTATTCTCTCCAACTTGTCAAACATGATCTTCACGTGTTTGTCTGTTTCTACCGCCATATACTTGTAATTAATCCGGTGCTTCAGGATTTCATTTGGCATACGATACGTAATGTGTATGTTGTGCACAGCAGGGTTCTCACACAACTCTTCCATAACCATCATCTTCAACTCGTCAAGGGTCTTCAATCTACGATCAATTTGGGTATAATAGGTCTTTATACCCGGCCCTTCAAATGGCAATCCCTTGTTCGCATTGGCATTCTTCAACGGACCACCGTGATATATGATAATATCAATTTCAGGCATTGTGAACCTGTTAAAGTCAAGTTACTATGTTAGTTAACAAACATTTTCAAGAAAGATGTTGTCTAAAAGAAACTTGAAGCAGGTCTTTAACTTTCTAATAAAAAGAGGCTGTAGTACGACTATATTTAACAATTGGACATATACAAATCCATCTGTCCTTCCTATATACAAGAGGCTAATTAAAGCAGGATGGTATGAGAGGCAAACACATGTAAAGCAAAAGATAATTGGGAAGATGATTTTTTGTACCACATACAAAATTGCAAAAGATAATGGGGGACTAAATAATTGCAAAAGATATATCATATAATTTTGTAACACAAACACAACCACATTTTTGGGTAACACATACAAACCCCCCCCCCCCCCCCAACAAAAAAGAATCGAGACCTTTTCAGTATTTCCAACATATTTCATACTTAACACATTAGTATCAAATGATTGCACCAGTCAACCATTTTTTTAGATTCCAAGACTACCTTTAATAACCACATTAGAGTGGACCTTTTAGCCTAATGAACACACGATACACACTCATTACAAATTAAATCTGCATCAAGATTGTGACTGTTCTCAACAAAAGCCCCTTCAAAAATGAATAAGAGAACCTCTGCTATTCTGTACAGACCACTTTGGTAATGATTCCATGAAAAGTCGTTACAAGACTAAAGTCCATAATATTTTTTCCACACATACACATTTATATTAACCTGTACTAGAAGTAGATAGCATATTTTCTAACCTTTTATCCACAAGAAGTAGAGAGAGCTTATTATTGAACAAAGCGGAAGATACCAAAACCTTGATTACCTTAAATTTCTAACCTTCCTATTGGACAAATGTTTACTTCTTACATGCTTGAAAGCAGGTTAAAAGTTGATCTTAAGAGGAATTTCCAATACGCTAAGGCTAGCAGCATGTTTAACCATTAATCAAATACAAAGAACCATCTCGTAGAAAACTACAACTAATACCTATGGACCGAAACACACTGAGAACCATTGGAAAGTTTTCTCAATTTAATCAAACACTTTTACTCAACCATTAATTAATTCCAATCCATAAACTCATATTTTTCCAAACATTTTCAAAGCACTTGCTGCAAAATAAATAAACAAAAAACACCCTTCAAATTTACATTTATATCTACTCATCTGCGAATTTTGCAAGCATGGAAATCCAATGAAAGTTATTAATTTCATAGTGCAACATTGAAAAAAGTTACACAATTCAGGTGTAATATGAGCTTATATACCTTACATATGTTGGTAACTCAAAAGCCCAAAATCCTTACAAATAAATAAATTTTGTTACAGCTAAGAATAAATCAAATAACAAAACTCAAAACAAATAAATTAACACAGCATTTGGCAGCAGAGAATGGGAACATGAATTGTGATAACAACTCAATAAAAAGATTGAAAGACACTAACAACCATTGGAAAGTTCTCTTTGTGGCAAAACCCATACACAACTAATACCCAACTACAATAACAATCAATTCAAAAAACCCTTACCTGAAATATGAAATTGTTGAGAGGGAAAAGCAATGAGAGAGGCAATGTGATGAGTGAGAGTGAGAGTGAGAGGTGTGAGAGTGAGAGTGAGAGGTGTGAGAGTTAGTGAGGATATGGGTGAGAGTTGAGGATGCTCTGTTTTTGGGTGAGAGGGTTACTGAGCTGAAATAGAGACTTAAATTGGTGAACTGCTACGTGAGACTGTGACCTGAATATAAGGTCTGGGCTGTTTAATTGAATCTCGAGTCTCAAAGACTCGAGATTCAATTAAATAAGCGTTTTTCATGTGGTTGAATCTCGAGTCTCAAAGACTCGAGATTCAATTAAATAAATATTATATGTACTTGAATCTCGAGTCTTTGAGACTCGAGATTTAATTAAACAGATCTCGAGTCTTAGAGACTCGAGATCTGCGTGGCACCTATTGCCACCTCACCGGGTCAGAAAAACAGCAAAGTGAGTCTAAAAGACTTGCTTTTTAACTTGAATCTCGAGTTTTTAAAACTCGAGATGCTAGTTTTCAAAATTCTTTAAAACCATGCTTAACTTACGATTTTGATGTGCTGAATATGTCTATTCTGCACATTCCCTCGAGAAAGGAGTTTTCAATTTTCAAAACGCATTCCTCATTCTGCTTCAGAAATTCCAAAATACAAATTTGTCTATTTTCAAAACTAATGGGCCATAACTTGGTGTGGATGCCAAAGAACAATAATTATGGAGCCGCCCATGACCCTTGTGCTCCAGTGACACTTTTTTGTCGTATTAAACCTATTGATCCTGGTAATGTCTTTGGAACATTTATTAATGGATAATTTTAGGGAAGTTTTATTCAGCCAAAAAAAAAAAAGAAGTTTTAATACTACTTTTGTAGAAAATTTAAAAAGTTATAAAAAAAATAATTACTTTTTTTCTTTTCTCATGAAAATTTTCTAAAAATATTTCATAAACAAATGTCTATAGGTATCCATTAACTTTTCCCTTTGTAGTTTAATTGGTATTTCCTGACACTTTCAACAGAAAACATTCAAGGTTTAAATCATTCATTTCCCATTGTTACTATCTAATTTACCCAAAAAAAAAAAAAAACTTAAAAGCAAAAAAAAGAAAGAAAAAAAGTATGTTGTTCAAATCCTGTTTGGGAGCACATAAATATAACCAAAAAGAGCCAACTATATGAATTTAAATTATATATTACTAGGTTGTAACTCATGCTTACGCATGAATCATTCGACAATAGTGATGTTGGGGTGATCTTATGTAAGTGAGTGAGGTGATCATCTTGGTTTTCATGTTTAGTCTGACACCAAAATTAAGAAAATTAAATTGGATACATGGTGCAAAATTATACATAGATTAGAAACTAATTTGAATTCAATTGAGATTTTGATTGTGATTCAATTTTAATATGATATGTTCTATGTGCTTCAAGTTTAAATTCATATATTTTTTTTTAAGTGTGTTTCAATGAAAATCCTTATATGAAAATAGCTTTATGCATTTTCTTGTATTTAGTAGTATAAAAAAAAAAAAGAGTCAAATGAAAACTCTTTTAACTTTCTTTATTTAACTTGATATGAGATAGAGTTATTTTTCGCTAAAATTTTATGAGAAACAACTCCATCTCATGCAAAGTTAATTAAGGAAGTCAAGAGGAGTTTTTCAACTCATTTTAAGGCTACTACCACCACCGCGCACCCTTACTGTGATAGTCACTGCACAAGTATTAAGTGTTTGTAGGTTGTGGGGGAATAAGGGTTGGGGTTTAAGTCTCCAGGAGAGAGCTTCACATATATATACACTTAGATTAAGTTAGAGTAAAATTTATATCTTGTATAAACAAAATGGCTACTACTAAATATAGGAAAATAAAATAGTTTTCTAGAAAACACTTTTCAAAAAATGATTCATTTTTCAAAAGAAAATAGTTACTACTAAATATAGGAAAATAAAATAGTTTTCTAAAAAACACTTTCTAGAAAATGATTCATTTTTCAAAAAATGTTAATATTGAAACAAAAAGAGCGCGTAGTATTTTAAATTTATTTCATATTTTACCTATGGCACATTCAACTAAGATGATGGAGTTTCTCAACAAAAAAAAAAAAAAAAAAAAAAAAACTAAGATATGGAGGTCGATAATTTAATATGATCCATAACATTTAATTTTATTTCCATTTTTTTCCTTCTCTTGTGGTTATGATCATAGAAGTGGAGAACCTTGGTGAATTATGTAATATATTTATTTCATTAAGTTATCAAAAGGAATTAAAACATCAACATCAAGGGACACTTTGGTTTTGGTCCTTTTGGATAAAAGAAAGCACCTCCTCCATCCTAAGTTCCTAACAACCAAGTCCGAAATGTATGAGGCTACCTGGCCAACTTTATGGGCTAATACATATATTCATTTCTCTCCAAAAAATTATAATGAAAATCTCACATCGCTCAAATCTTCTTAATTGTGACTTAGCTTTTGCAATTTCATTTCCCAGCCACAAAATCATCTAAATCATCTTTCTACAACATCACCAGAATATGCTTGGAGTCTCCCAAAATTTTTTTTTTTTTCCGAAAGTCAGTGACCACTGACCACAACAACACTACCAACTTATGGTCTATTTGAATGGAGGAGAAAAGGAGAGGGAGTAAAGAAGAGTAGAGTAATGTTAGTTAAAAATAAGTTAATTTTGTGTTAAATCTACTCCAATCCCCTCAATCCAAACGGACCATTAATCTTTGTTTTCGGTTACTTGTTCTATTATGGAGTAATTATATTGAAAGGAAGAGAATGATAAAATGATAATATTTATCTTTCGATTTTTTATTATTTTGTTGACATGTGAAAAAAAAATATTCAGATCATATCAGATTAAAAGGAGCCTTAAAAAATCAAAAGACATATAATTTACAACCCGTTTTTTACCCAAATAAAGTCGAGTCGAACCATTGAATTCTATCGACTCGGACTTGTCAGATTAGGTCGAAAACCAAGATCATATCAAATTTCACCATTTCTAACAAAATCAATGGCAAAAGAACACCAAACCCATCGTGCTCCACAGAGCACTTGATTTTGCCGAGCAGCCCAACAAGACTTGCCAAGTGGAAATCCGACGTGTCACTTTGAATCTTTCACCATTTCAATCATGAGAGGTGTTACGTCTACAACATTTCTATAATATTTTTACAACAAATCATTGGTGGTTAGTTATTATTGGTTCAAATTTGAATTTAATACTGAAATTACTTTTTTAATCCAACAATAACAATCAATAACAACCTGCCACTTAGAATTTGTTGTAAAAATATTATAAACATATCATTTCTCTATAATCATTGCATTTGGACATTGAAAGAAGCACCAGCACTAGCATAGAAGATCCCACATTTGCCAAGTGGAAATCCAACGTGTCACTCTGAATCTTTCACCATTTTAATCATTGGATTTGGACATTGAAGGAGGCACCAGCACTGGCAAAAAATCCCACGTTTTTTTTAAAAGAAAAACAGTAATATTTATTGAATTACGAATGAAAATAATAATATTAATATTTTAATATGATATTATAATATATTATATAACCAGTAAACAATTACAAAAGAACATGGAAGGTCCCACGTAAATACACATAAATAAACATATATATAATTTGTTATAAATATATATTATTAAAATATTGTGGATCTTAGCATTTTTGTTTTAAATTTTTTAGATTCAATTTCGCTTTTTTTTTCCTGCGTCTAAAATTTGGCAAAAAAAAAATTATGTACTGTTAATATCCGAATTAGTCAACGCAGACCTCTGGATCCCGCATCCTCTTCCTCTCAATCGTTCCTCTTTCGTACATAAAAACAAAATACAGCCATTATTTTATGAACGGTTTTCATTTCACAACTATAAATATTCTCTGGATCTGAGTTCTGAATTCCAAGCGATCCGAATTCCGATTCTTGAGAATTTGTTTTCCAGGTACTTCGGACTTTCTTGTTTTAATCAAAATTTCATTTTTACAATTTGAAAGAATGGAATTCCTTTGCATTCTCAATCTGTGTTATTGAGTATCGTTTGGTTGCTGAGAATGTTAATGAATCCGCTTTAGCTTTTATATGTTTTGGTTAACGTGTTCGTTGAATTTACTGAATGAGATTGCTTTAAAGCTGGTCGCGCAAGACTACGAATATTATAATTGGTAATACATTTTTTGATGTGGAATATTCACTTTTTTTAGCTTTCTAACTATGATTCTATGTCCTCAAGAATATTCTTTGGTATTCTTATTGTTTTTTTAATCAAATTTTGCTAAAAATATTCCTCTTTAATATTAAATTTTGCTAAGAAATTGCTTAATTTGTTATCTTTTTTTTCCTTTAAGCTTAACAGGGACGTTTACGGTTCAAATTTCCCCTTCTCTATTACTGTAACTATTGAATTATCCAGAAATATATATATATATATATATATATATATGAAAGTTATCGTTTTTTTGTTGTATTTGAGATGAGTATGATTCGTAATTTCGTATTGAAATTTTGATAAGGCTTACATTGTTTTGAAATTTCAGTTAAGAAATAAAGATTTGATTCTTTGGCTGTATTTGATAAACACGCGAATTGGTGGTATGGGTGATATTTCTCGTGTTTCTTGTAGATAAAAGAAGAAAAATATTTATTTCTTGGTCCCTGAAATTAACAAACAATGATTAAGTGATATGCAGTTAGAGGCAGTAATGGCAGTTGCTGATTCTGAGTCCTTGAAAATGGAGGAGTTCAAAATTCCTACTTACATACTTGTTGAAGCGAAGGTTGAGAACGTTCCTGAAGAGCCTAAGTGTCCGGAGTGTCCAGTGATAGTGTTCATCAATTCCAAGAGTGGTGGTCAGCTGGGTGGGGATCTTCTTGTGACATTTCGTAAGCTTCTCAATGAAAAGCAGGTAAATTTAGTCGTGTGTGAAAAATGTGGTAGATTTCTTTTATTTAAGCATCTATTTTTGTCATGAGGGCTGACTTTAAAAGTAACTAATTTTCAGGTTTTTGATCTGGGGGAAGAGGCTCCTGATAAGGTGCTGCGCCGAATCTATGTCAATTTAGAAAAGCTCAAGATTAGTGGAGATGAATTAGCTGTTAAGATTCGGGAGAGATTGAGATTAATTGTGAGTTGAGTAGTTTTGGATGCTTTCTGATGCATATGTTTCCTTTATATGTACTTGTTAATTTTACAATGTATTATTTGCGGCAACCTTGTATGCGGTTTCCCTTTAATATTTCTGACTGTTATTTCCCTTTTAGGTTGCAGGTGGTGATGGAACAGCTGGCTGGCTTCTTGGAGTTGTTTCTGATCTAAAATTATCTCATTCACCACCAATAGCTACGGTTCCCTTGGGAACAGGAAATAATCTTCCATTTTCTTTTGGATGGGTAGGAAATGACTTATCATATTAGCCTTTATGACTTAAAACTACCTATAAAAAGTTATAATGGCTAGACGAGCCATCTTCATTTTCAAGCTCGATATGCTGTAGGTTTTTTTTTTTTAATAAAAGCTGTTTAATTTTGCATGCAGTTATCTAATTTGAAAGCTTGTATTTGTCTTGATCCATTCCATTTTACTATTTTGGATAAAGCATTTGACATTAGTCAAGCATCTCAAAGACAGCATGCGAGCATGTATGTTGCTGTAGTATCTGGAAGATTTTTTTTACTTTACTAATGTAGCCTCTGAGCTTGAAAATATGTTGCCATCTATATCTTACGCAACGTCCACTTTTGAAGATTGTGATTATATTGCTACCAAGAAGTTTCTCCATTTTAATATGTAAGCAGTATATGCATCGATGATTTGAATTGGGTAATGTGTATTTGCTTTTATAGGGAAAGAAGAACCCCGGGACAGACGATAATTCTGTGAAATTATTTTTGGGTGAAGTAATGAAAGCCAAGGAAATGAAAATAGACAGGTTGTGAAGCTGGCTTGATCTCTTCTTTTAAAGCATAGCTTAGAAAATTTTCATGAGTTGCTGCTTAGATGCCTAGATCTATTTGTGTTATACCATTTCCTTGGTGATTTATTCTTCATATATTTTATTTTGGGTAAATATACTTTTGTTCCTTGAAATATAGATTAAGTTCGATTTTGGTCCCACAAATTTTTAAATGCTGACAATTTTGTCCCTCTAATTTTCTATCAATTTTTTGCTATGTGGCTAATGGCATGCTAAGGTGGCTTCTGATATAGTAATTTAAATTGCTTCTTTTTTGGACACTATAGTCCCACACATGTGCTTCCCCTTCCCTGCCCCAAAGCCTGTTTAGTAGGACTGAGAACTTCATGGCTGCTTACAAGCCCACACATGTGCTTCCCCTTCCCTACCCCAAAGCCTGTTTAGTAGGACTAAGAACTCCATGGCTGCTTACAAGCCCACACAAACTCCATTAATGCTGAAATCTGAGGGTGGTGAAACTTCATTCATTTGAGCCGAAATGCCATAGTCATCACTCCACTACCACCTTGCTAAAAAATTACAAGTAGACAATCAACCAATGCAATTCCCAAACAACCATACCCCCACGATCCCCATTAACGCTAAAATCCAAAATCTTTCTCAAAACCAAGCCCCAAGCATCACCACTATCAAATCAACCTTCATGGCCAGCCAATATGTTATCTAGTCTCAGCCATGAGCCACCACACACTACACAAGTCAAATCAAGCCAGCACCACCAAACTTCCCTAGTTACCAGTCACCAATCACCGGTCAACCTTCTTGTGGAGTACCTTGGAAGAGGGGCTCAAATATTCTTTGGTGGAGTGGGATAAGGTTTGCTCAAATAAGCTTTGTTCACTCAAACTAGTTGCATGTTGCAAAGCATATTGCACAACAATCCTCATTATTAATCAAACTTCTACGGGCAATTGACCCTACCTGCCAAAACTAGTTACCCTAATTCAGGGGCTTTTCACTCCTGATGGGCTAAGCAATTTATCCTCATGCCCATAGGGAGCTTTAATCAAGCCTTAATGAGGAAATAATTATGGTGCTTTGGGAATGAAGATATGCACGTATGGCATAGGGTGATAGCTTCAAAGTATGGGGTGGAAGGAAAACCAAGTTGTGGGGCTCATGGGCTTAGCTTTTGGTGTATTATAGAGCAGGATGGATAGATTCGTCTGGCACGTGGTAGGAGTTGGCACATGATTAAGGTTTTGGTATGCTCAGGTGATAGAAATTCCTCTGTTTTAGCATGTTTGGATAGCCAATCGGATAGGGCGGACTGAGTTTGAATGTGTAATTTAACAGAAACTTTCATGATTGGGAGTTAGAGTTGGTGAATTCCTTTCTAGAACTTATTTACTCAGGTGCCTAGGGGAAGAGGGATGTGATAGGATGAGATGGCAGTGGAATGGGAGTGAAAAGTTTGATGTTCATTCTTATTAAAAGGCTATCTAACTTACTTATGCTGTTTCATTCTCTTGGAAGAGTATCTGGTGTGTCAAGGCCCCAGTGAGGGTGCCCTTCTTTGTTTGAATGGCAGATTGGGGAAATATTACTACCTATGCCAGCCTTATCAAGAAGAATTTATCTTTAGCTGGCTGGTGTTGTATATGTCAGTGTAGTGGGGAAATGGTGGTCTATTTGTTGCTCCGTTGTGATGTTGTATATGTTTTGTGGAGTGCAGTCTTTAGGGTGTTCGGGGTTCATTGGGTGTTGCTGAAGATGATAGCATACCTACTGTTTGGGTGGAAGAATTGGTTTGTGATGCACTCTTCACATGTATGGAATATGACTGATATGTTTGATGTAGGTAGTGTGGGGGGACGTAATAGCTACAATTTTCAGGATATTGAGAGACCAATGGATTAGTTGGAATCCTTGTTGATTCAAACTTTGTTTAATGGGTATCACACATGGGGTTTTACGCACTGTAACTTTATCCTTGAGTTCCAAGATTCACTTCACCTTTTTGTATACTTCTTTGTAATTTTTTTAGTTATTTACTTACTTTAAGGTCATTGTGAACATGAAGTAATATATTCTCTAAATATAATGCCATTACTTATAATAAAAAATTAAAAAAAAAACCACAAGATAGAGGTCTTGTGATCTTAGTGATTTGTGGCAGTGTTTGGTTTTTGTTGAATGGGTTTCATGGGCTTTGTGTGGTGAGGCTTTGGAGTTGTGGTGGTGAGCTTTTTCTTGCTGGTGGATTTCTGGTGAGGAATTTGGGAGTTCATTGTGGCTGGAGAAGAAAGGAAAAAGGAGAATTTAAAGAAGAAGGAAGTGAAAAGAAGGACAAAGAGGAATGACCAAGAAAAAAAATTAAACTAAACGAGAGCCACATCAAATAAAAAGTTCCAAATCAGCAGCCCATTAAGAGATGTGTGCATAAAATTGACAGAAAATTATGAAGGCACTAAATTGTCACCTTCTAAAAATTCAAGGAACCAAAATTGAACTTACCCCAATTTTCAAGGGCCAAAAGTATATTTTACCCTTATAGCGTCACTCCCAGGAAGATGCTCTATCAAAGTATCAATTCCTAGATGATTTAGTCTTTATCCTTTCAACTTTACTCTTCTAACTCTAGAGTTTCACACAAAAGTGATCTAAAACTGAAATGATGCTAAACTTTTTAACGTTACATACTTTCCTTGTGATGTACATCTTAGATGAAATGAAGGCAATGTACTTTTGAGGAGCTGCCCTTCTTTGGTATAGTAATCTTTAGCTTATTATGAACTATGTTATCTACATTTCTTAGCAGGAGTGATTACTGTAGCTTGAGGTTATTCCTTCTTTAGTATACCATAAATAAGTTGGAGCTTGGTTGAAATTCCAATACCAGTTTGTGCATATTGTCAAAGAATTTTCGGGCACTCATGGATATGTGTGAGGTTGGCGATGTCAGTAAAGTTGGGAGGGATGCACCTTTCCTCTTAAGGTCTTTTTATTTAGTGCCTGAATCTTAAACTGCCATTGTGCAGCTGTGCTCCTTTGTCCTGAACATTTTATGGCTGTGCTACTTAATTTAACTGCCATTGTGTGTCTGTGCTGCTTAATTTAACTGTCATTGTGCATCTGTGTTCCAGTAGTACTTGGTGTTTCACAAGGCACTTATCATTTACATGTGGAGTTGTGGACAATTGATATTGATAGCCTAGTTCAATTTTGTTACAACAGCTATCCATCAGTTTTTCTTTCCTTTGTCTTCCCCCTTATCATCCCCCAAGATATGGTTATTGAATTTGTTTATTGTAATCCAGCTGGCATATTATCATGAGGATGAAGACTCCAAAAGAAGGTTCTTGTGATCCCATTGCACCTCTTGAACTACCACACTCTCTGCATGCATTTCATCGTTGCTCTGAGGCTGATGAACTGAATGTGGTACCAATCTAAACTTATATGCACTCTAAACAAAATGTATCTGTGACCCTGTGTGGCTTCTAAATTTAGATACTGTATCTTGCATGCAATAAGTTTTTTTTTAAAGCCCTCTCTTTCTAAATCATAGACTAGTTTTTTTTTTGGTTCCTAATAATACTTCAAAATTTTCACAAATATGTTCGAATATATCCATTTCTTTTTTCTGAATGGCTGGTTGTCTCCTCAGTCCATTCCCAAGTCACTCTGTACAAAGACCCAAGCTTCCATTTTTAGGGATGAACAAATCTATGACAATCATGCAAAAAAAAAAAAAAGGGTTAAATTTCATTCATGTGGCATGATATATGACATTGAAGTTAAAGGCAGAAAAAAGGGAGAGAGAGAGAGAGAGAAATTTACTGCTCTATTCAATGGTCATAGGGGGAGGCAATATTGAAGGTGGATGTAAGTCTTCATGACAGTGTGCAATGTTAGCTTTGGATCTACAGAGATAATATGATAGATTGGCTGATTTGCTGGAAAATGCCTAGGCCTAATGATACAACTATTATTTATTTTACCGCTAAGATTTGACCCAAAAAAAGCTTCGGGTAGCAGAACTGGAACTTATCATTAAAAAAAAAAAGGTAGCAAAACTGGAACTTCTAATTAATATACCTGATTATGATTTTCAGTGATTTACACAACTGATTTAGTCATGCTATCTTTAAAGAGTCAGCCCAGATGGTTTCAGGTGGCAAATTTTTATATGAAGAATTTGGAACAAAATATTTTAACTTTTGTGTGGCAATTATAATTGGTTGTTTTACCTGACTATTTATAATTTGACACTTTTGTTTTAGATTCTCAAATGAAACCTTCCTCAAACCCAGCTGATCAGTATGTAATCACTTCTTCTGAACACATCGGTCTCCATCTCTGCTAAATCGTAAATAAGCACTCCCAACCCAAATTCTGAAGTAGTCGTATAGAGAAGAAACAATAACCATAACGATAACATTAATGTTTTGTCCTGCTTGACATTCCTTCAGTGAAAGCTGTCTCCTTTTAGTATATACTGCATTTTTTTGACCATGCTTATGTCTGACATCTCCTCAGGAAGGTTGCCACACATTTCGTGGGGGATTTTGGAACTACTTTAGCATGGGTAAGAGTATGAGTCCTGAACAAACTTAAACTGTTATATTCTCAACATTTAAACTTTTAAACCAATACAAATCTGATATTGGAGAAATAAATCTTACCATTTAATAGGAGCCCAGTTATTCAAACATCCATATAAATTATGGCCAATAATTGAAAAATTAAATTATTTTGTGTGCATTGATTTGAAATTTCTAGTTATTGATTGTTGTTTATCATTAGTATCCTATCAAAAAGAGATTAGGAACTAAGATTGATACTTCTATTTATTTCTTTTTTTCACTTGATTTCATAATTAATATCTTTTTGCTTATTTCTTGCGACTCTTTATGAATCCATCTGGTTTTGGAATAACATGTTATTTGTCGTCTATAGGAATGGATGCTCAAGTTTCGTATGCTTTTCATTCTGAGCGAAAGTTGCATCCCGAAAAATTTAAAAACCAGTTAATTAATCAGGTATTGCTATTGATCCTGGACCATTTATGCTTATTTGTACTCTTCTATGGAGATATATTGAGACCTGTTTGAATTTTGGATTACACATAACTGTTCTTAAATATCTTGATGGAGGACTTTGATAAGCAAACTTGTCAGAGGTGAAATAGTGTAGTAATTTTGCAAAGAAGAATGTGATACGTGTAGCACAGATGTTCCTGGAATGTACACAGTTGTTATGTATAATTGCATTGACTAGCTATAAGAAAGTATGTATAATGCTTGTATTGATTAGCTACAAGACAGTATGTATATTGCAGTGGCATTCTTATGCTTCTCATAATCATATATATAGTTTCCCTTTCTGGTCAATATAGTATAATCATACATAAAAAATATGGACATTGAATCACTTTTCACATATTGACAGTCAGGTAGACTTTTTTGGATCTTCGAGGACTAATTGAGATAGTCAGTAGTGTAGTGACAAAATTGAAATTTGACTCATAGTTCAGGGACTAAAATCATATTTTGACCAAAAATTATATTTGACTGCCTCCCTTTTCTTTAACCCTTTATCTAACTTTTATTCTTATTTCAATCCTCAAAATTAGAGTACTTATGCAAAGCTTGGATGTACGCAAGGATGGTTTTGTGCTTCTCTTTTTCATCCTGCTTCCCGGTGAGTACAAAGATATGACCCTTTAAACAAGTCAATACTATTCTTTTCTTGCTCTTTTTGTATATTATCGTCCCACTAGTCACTATAGATTAGCACCATTGGCCTTTGGGCCAAATGGCATTTCCACCCCCATAAGTATGGTGGGGTGGAGGGGGAGGGTGGGGATTCAGTGCCCGTGTATTTACCTTTCAAAATGAAGAACTAGTTGCCATTGGTTGTCTTAGTTTAACTCTCCTTTTTTTGGTAGAAACTTCTCTAGGATGGATTAATATCAGTTCATGAATATTTTCAATTGCGCAACTTGAGCCACTTTATGTTATCAACATATTACTAATGCACCAATGAGCTCTAACTCAAATGACACATCATTTCTTTGTAAAAACAAGTTGGAGGGTGAGGTTGTGGGTTTGAGACCCACTAGGTGCCTAAATTTATTGGTAAAAAAAATCAACATATTACTAAAGTATACTGATTGATAAGTGATCAAGAATTTTCTTTATTTATTTATTTGTTTGTTTTGATAAGTGATCAAGAATTTTATTACTAAAAAAATAGAGGTCAACTAAAGAATTATAGGATACCCCCCCCCCCCCCCCCCCCCCCCAACACCAAAAAAAAAATAGTGCAACATTCAATCATTAAACACAAGCAAGCAATTAGGGTTGGATTTGTGCCTAAGCCGGACTCGACCCGACCACTTCAGGTGGGGAGAACAGAACCAAAAGAAGATTCTTACTGGAATGAGGTGAGGTGAAGACAATGAAATCTGGCCGGAATATTGATGTGGACAGCAAAGGAACCTTCAAATGGGTGGAGAACTTGCTGGAAAAAGGGTGGAAGAGAAGGTTCTCGGACGGGTTGGGTTTGTCCGGTTTCAAGCTCTCTCACCCATCACTTGAACTGACTTTGTCAGGTCTACACCTTTCAGAACTGCCGTTGACTGACAGGCTCATCAGATTGGTTGGATGACGATGGGTTGGTCGGTTTCTTCATGTTTGGTTCTTATTGGAAAGGCCTAATCTCAATAATAGATCTCCATGCATTCAAAGGTTCAGTTATTACGTTCTCTCCAAATTGCTCACATAAGACAGTAAGGACTCACATCCAGATGATGAATTTTGTCATATCTTAACATGGGTTTCAACATGTATTTTCCCTAAGGGGTTGCACAATTGGTTAGGGATCACACCTCATGAAGCATAGGCCACTAGTTTAAATCTTCCCTTCCCACTTTCCTTGGGCCCAAAACTTACTTAAAAAATAAAGAGTCAATGTGTATCTATGCTTGCTAAATTATTTTCTAAAATATCTGATGTAATAATATTATAATTTTAATAGCTTAATTAAATCGTGTGTTATTAACAAATATATTGAATTAAATTTACTAATTTTTACATTTGTGTTCAACAAGATAATTTAAGAAAATGCTATGGAAGCAACAATTACTTTTCGGTGATTTGGGATTTATATTCTGCATTTCATTAAGAAGAAAAAAGACTTCTATTTCATGTCTAGTTCTTTATTTGGAATGTGTCTTTTTATTTTCTTTTCTTAATACTGCATATTATTGTATGCTATATGTTACTGTAAAATTTTCTGATATCTAGCTTGTGCACTTAATAAACTTCCAAATTATAGTAAAGCGGGATTCTTATGCACTTTCCTAGAATTCAGTGTTTGATGAAGGGGAGGAGAGGAAAGTAGAGGGAAGGGGAAGGACAGATTTTTTAAAGGGAGAGAGAAATGGTTTGAGGAGATTTGGAGGGATAAGATGCCCCTCCAAACCCCAAATTTTAAATCCCCCAAATTGGGGGAATTTTGAGGGGGAGGGATTCCACTTATATTAAAAAAAAAAAAAAAAAAAAAAAAAATCAAATTTTTTGCTCTTAGTATGACCATTTATAAATATTTCTTTAAATTAAAGAAAAAATGTATAATTTTCAATTTAGATGACATTGTATTATTTCCTCTCCTTTCTGTTTTATTTTTGAAAACATTCAAACAAAGGGGAGGGGGGATATCTATTCTACTCACCCTACGTAATTGCACGTTGTATCCATTATCCTCCCCTCTCCTCTCCCCTTTCCTTCCCCCTTGTAGCTTCTACTCTCGTCTCCCACCACGCTTCCAAACACACTTTAAGAGTTTCCAAAGGGGATGTCATCTATGCACCTATTAAGTTTATGAACATAACTCCTTAAGTCTTATTAATTATGGATTCTGGGAAAAAATCATAGAGAAAAAAGAAATAAATAAAGAAAAAAAGAAATTGACGAAGGGACCATTTTTTTGGGGAAATTCATATCCGGAAAGCCAATTCTTTAACTTAGCACTTGCTATATACAATTGATCACAATTTTGACTTTCCATCAATTATTGTTTCATGTAAGCTTACATCAGCGGACCATATATTATCCATATTGTCCATATGTTATGGATCTTTATAAAATTTGGTAATTTGTTCAAAAGATGCATACTATGCATAAGCCTTAGCAAAACCAACTACCAAAATTTTTAGACAGAATTTATCCCTTAAATAAGAGATATAAACACTTATAATTATCAATAAGTCTAGAGACAATATTTTTCATAATTTTTTTCACAATTGCTAACAATGCCTGTTGTGATTGGTGCATAATAAAAGTGGTGTTAGTAGTGAACCAAAATAAAAATGATGTTTCTTCTAAATAAAAAATTATAAAAATGATGTTGCTCCAATTACAACAAGTCATGTTAGCGGTTGTGAAAAAAGTTGTATAAACTTTTGTGTCCCTAGCATTGCTAATTGATTAGCATTCCTAATTATATTTGCTTCTTTTTATATATACGTTTAATCATCATGGAAGTCAAAGAAAAATAATCTTTGATATCCAATCTTACTATAATGCGTTAAGAGGGTCTTCTTTTGTCATCTTTCCCTTGGGTTTCCTTTTTTGTTTGGACTGTGGCGTGAAGGAAGATACTCGCTGGTAACAATCTGAGGAGAAGAGGTTTTTCTATTGTGGATTGGTGTTGTATGTGTCGGCATAGTGGGGAGACAGTGGATCATCTTTTGATTCATTGTGAGAAGGGTTATCTGTTGTGTTTTGTCTTTAGATCATTCAGGATTTTGTGGATCTTACCTAAAAGGGTGCTAGATCTTTTCTTTGGATAGAGAAATTGGTTGGGGAAGCTTTCATTTGACATTTGGAATTTGACACTATTATGCTTGATGTGGTGTATTACGAGGGAGCACAATAATTGCACATTTGAGGATGTGGAAAGTTCAGGGAATCAGCTGTTTGCTATGTTTATTGGTACTTTGTTTGATTGGTCTCAAGTTTGGAGACTCACATCTAGTGATCTCCTTTAGATGTTTATAGACTTTTTTTTATGTACGCAGTTTTTTGTTCTTTTCTCTTTGTAATTTCTGGCTGCTTCGTATCTTTTTGCATGAAACAGTCTTTTTTCGGTAAAATTTTACTTATAAAAAAAAAAAAAAAAAAAAATTGTTTGTTACGATGCATGAACAATTACCACTATGCAATGGAAGGTAAGGTTTTCAGCCTGTTTTACCTGCTTTTGTTAGCAGTTTTTAGTAAATTGCAAATGTTATTCTTTCAATACAGGAACATAGCACAACTTGCAAAAGTAAAGGTTATGAGGAAACATGGTTCCTGGCAAGAACTCCACATACATCACAGGTAAATCACTGTGTTTATTTTTAGAACTAATTTAGTTTAGTTTTCATGTTCCAGTTTCATGCTGGTTGCTGCTTATGGACTACTTGGACAGTATATTATCGATCCCTTAAACAGAAAAAGATCATGCATTTATATGTGATTTGAATGCAATCTCAGCTACATGTAAACAATGTAAAATTACATGACTGTCTCATTAAAAATTTGTGCTTAGATGTTATTGGCTGTTGTCTTGCAGGTGACAAAATCACATCTGCTTCCTTGTATTAAACGTTAAAAAAGAACATGCATAGCATGCAAAAGTTTTTCATTAGTCATTCTCATGTGTTAATGTCTGACTGCAATCTGTTTATCTAAGGTGTGAGATTATTCATCTATTTTATTTTATTTTTACATATGCCTCGGTGGGTTTTAAACCCATAGACAACCTTCATCATGTTTTTTTGGGAGGAGGAAGTATGGTTTGAACTATTGCTCATTGGGGCTCTACATTATCTGTTTGTTGCCGACATTGTAGAATCCAATGCTTTAGTATGAGGTCCTAATTTCTTACCTTTTCCATGTAAAAGTTTTTTGAAAGCATTAATCTATAGTGCAACATCCTTTACCTGTAATGCTCCTGTATATAATTCCATGATTTCTTACTCTTTTTTTAGGGGGGAAGGGGGGAGAATCAATTGAGTTCTTGCCTTCTTGGTTACTAAAAAAAAAAAAAAAAAATGCAGCTACTAAATTTTTTCTGTTGTATCTCTTTTTTATATTTTTTTCCTAAAGTTAGATGTATCATTAGATTGTTCAAGTTCAAGTTTCAATATTATAACCCTTTTTTATTTTTTGTTAAAAATACAGTATCCGGTCTATTATATGCCTGAACTTGCCTAGCTTTTCTGGTGGACTAAATCCTTGGGGAACGCCAAATAGCAAGAAAAAGCGTGATGTTGCTCACTGCATTTAATCTTCCTTTTGCAAATCTATATGTTGACCTTGAATAATTTCACACAAGTTGTTTCTGCTTATGCAGTACTAATTTTATATCCTGATGGAATATGATTTACAGAGAGAGTTGACTCCACCATTTGTAGATGATGGCCTTCTTGAGATTGTGGGGTTTAGAGATGCTTGGCATGGGCTTGTTTTGCTCGCTCCAAATGGACATGGAACTCGTCTTGCACAGGTAAGAAATCAACTGTTAAAGTGCTAGCCTCAATTTATTGGTAGAAAATTTTGTAGTTTTCTGGTGAACTAAAAGACAAATCTCACAAAAGGGCGTGCACAAGGAATTGCATAACTTTGGATATGGTCATAATCCATATATGTATTTGGCAGTCTATGGCTAAGAGGTTCACCATCTTGGTGTTCCAGAAAAGTCCAAAAACATTGGAAGTTTTATGTCATGGTAATGAGGTAGACAACTCTATTTTTGGTAGGTAAATGCAACTCACACCCCTATATGGGATTGAACCTATTGGCAGAGGAGACACTAGTTAGAAGATCATGGCCCCTTTTTTTTTCTTTTTTCTTTTTCAAATTTTTATCTTGGTCCTTCAGAGAACAGATTTCTGAGTAGTTCTCCCAGCTCCGGTGGGTTAAGCACACAACCTTCCCTTGTGAACAGATTGAGTGGTACTTTTTGGTTACAAGGTTTGGTTGTATCAGAGAATGACTTCACTAACCTACCATTTGACATATATTATTTTGAATTACTCAATGAAAGGATGACTGAAAACCAACTCACCAATTGAATGACCCAGTATATAATTGTTTTTACGATTTTTGGCATTAGGCACATCGAATCCGCTTTGAGTTTCACAAAGGTGCATGTGATCATACGTTCATGAGAATTGATGGAGAACCCTGGAAACAACCTCTCCCAGTTGATGATGACACTGTTGTGGTAGAAATCTCTCACCTTGGCCAAGTAAACATGCTTGCCACCCATGATTGTAGGTCCAAAAGTATTAATGATCACGAAACAACACCTAGCCATCACAATGACGAGGAAGAGGATAGCAATGAAGAAGACTCTACAGAAGAAGAGTTTAGGAAGTTTGGTGCAGCAGATACATTTAAGATCCCTGATGAGATTGATATTTCCCATCTTAGTTAAATCATTTCCTCCAAGCAATAGTTTGTCCTGTTGCTGGACTTCCCATATGGTTTTGGGTTTCAGCACTTCTATGATTGCTTGGTCTTAATCTGATCAAGTTGATTGAAGCTTAACTGCCGTTGGTAATCTTAGTAGTCATATTCTGGAGGAAGGGTGGGGAACATTTTAGTTTACATTAGCTCAGAAGAATTATTGCTAAACAATTAGTGATTTTTCATTATTAAGTACTGATTCTTGGTAGTTATTTTCTGTATTTGCAATTATATGTACTGGGTACAGACGTGGATTTAGTCCTATAGGATTCAGGGGGGAAAAACAATTGTTGTAGTGAATAAATGTGAACTGGTCTACCTCAAAAAATAAAAGATAAAAATTGTGCACTGGTGATTTTTTCATTTTTTAAACAATTGAATCAGGCTTAGATATTCAGTTTGTAACATTCTCATCGATAATTTTTCCCCTCTCTCATGCTACTTCCAGCCTAATAAATAAAAGTCAAATTAGAGAATTTGCAAAAAAGAAAAAGAAAAATAGTAATAATTTAAACAATTTAATTAGAGTTTGTTTAGAGAAAATCAAACCTAAGTTAAGTACCGAGTTGTTTCAACCCTCCAAAGTTGAAGGTAAGTTATTTAGGGAATATTTATAACGCAAAAAACCAGATAATAAAATATATATTAGAGTGATGACATGGATAAATATGAGTTTTTAAAAGTTTAATGGCTATGATTAAAGAAGTATTAAAAAAAAAAAAAAAGGTTTCAAGTCTTCCCTAAAAAATTTCATAAAACTTGCTGCTTGGAACAAACACAAAAAGCAGAAAGAGTGCTCAGCCACTTAATGCAAATAGTCACCCTTCGAAGAAAATAAGAAAGGGAAGAATAGAGTTGGGAAATAGGTCGGGTTATGCGGGGTTAGTTTTGGCCCGATCAGATGTGAACTTGTTAGTTGAAGGCCGAATGCCAACTCGATATGAAATCAGTTAAACAAGCAAAAATTGGACGCCAAATAGATTTGATATATGTATTAGCGTTTCAAATTTTGTGACACTAATAAACAATGTTTATAACTGATTAAAAAAATAATGTTTATAAAACTAGACCTAGCAAATGGGTTTGGTAGGATAGGTTTTGGTTTATCTGGTTGGGTAAAAGTCAAATTGGTTACAGATTATTAAATTATTGGATTAAAACAAATTGTCCTATGAACCTTGCTCATTGTTTGATGGGTCGGATCTATCAATCAGGTATAATACATATGAGCCCTAATGCAATAAAAAATTTTCGTATAAAGATGAAACTTATCCCAATACACTGTTAATGAGGTTGGAATGATACAAGAATATTATTATTTTTATTAAATATAACTAATAAACAAATTTATACAGTAATTTTTTTTTTTTTTTTGGGTGGATGACAACCATTTCTGTATTAATAAAGTGTTGGAAGATTTTAAAAGAACCATTATTGCTTAACCAATCATATTGTTGGAGAAACAAGTTGAAAAAATGATACAAGAACATGAACGGAAAAATAAAAAGTTAGAATATGGAGTAAGATTCAAGAACTTGAAAACACGACACAGGAAAAGACTTACAAACTTGAATGGAAGAATTAAAAACTTGAACACATGACACATGGTTGTCCAATATGAAAGCCTAGAATACTACAACTAATAGGAGGGCCAAAATGGGCAAATGGCCTTTTCCCACAAACAAAACAACGTTCTGCCCCCTTTTCGAAACTAAGTAGGGAATGCTCTTCTTTTGTAACTCGATAATAACAAAATCGAGTTTCATGAAGAACTTGATTATTATATAATCGAGTTAGCTTCAGCTTTGTGCCACGCTGGATAGCCAACGTGGCATTTTCTATTTTGAATCCCTAAATAACTCGATTATTTTAAACTCGAGTTATGTAACCGACTATTTAGATATCAAGTTATGTTCGTGGTAGGCCTATTTTCAAACTATCTTAGTGTTAGGCGTACAAGTACATGTCTTTTAATATAACTTGATTACTTTAATATCAAGTTATAAAGCATACTCGAACTCCATAAAATCGAGTTATTCTCATATAATTATCCAACATTCAGAGTGTCTTGCATTCTGTCTCTGCTCCACAGATCCACAACAGCTTCCAGACTCAACGGAAATTTGTATCACCTCAGGTAAAAAACTCATACCATAATTTTAGGGCAATGGTATTTGCATTTGATATTGTACTGAATTTTTCTTTTTTTGGTTGAATGAGTGTGACGTAAGTACATTGGTGTGATTTTGGTTTTTTGTTGTAGTAAACGTTGGTCACAAGAGAATGAAATCTTTACTATAGCAACAATTTGTATTGCACATAATCATCATTGGTCATAATCATATAGGGGCGTGTACATAATCATCATTGGTCAAACATTAACAAGAACATTTTGTATTGCACACAATGTGTAGACATTAACAACAACACCTAATGTTTATGGTCAAATGTTAGTGTTAGTATTTCATTTTTAGCATGTAATAGTACACAAATTTAGGAATGTCTTTGTCGTGTACCATCTTATGCAGCATTACATTATTTACCAACAGTTGATGCACATTGTTAACTTGATTATTTGATGTTATTGTTTTCAGCGTCAATGTCTGGTTTTGGCAACCCATAACTCTATAGGCCTCATGATGTGTTTACTGCTATGGGTCATTGTTAGGTATTGGAAGATGAGTTCAGCTATCCAATCAATCCGAATTTGCAAAATAGTACTTACGTTCACAATACCATGAGACAAGAGTAGGCTTGGTTATTTCGTGAACGACAAATGTTTTATGATGAGTTGGTTGGTTTTAAGTTGCCAGTGCCTCGGCGACTCGCATTGCAGATGCCCAGAGACACAATCGACGAACTTCGTAAAGCATTGAACCGCATAAGAGAAGAAAATAATTGAATGAAGATACGTCTTAATCGATATCGGACCCAAGTCGAGATTTTCGAGAGTCAGTGGAGGGAGGGTGGTACAAGCATGCACAATTCATGCAATCACTTCTTGTTGATCCCATTTATCAGTCAGATGTGGAGATGTCAAATGAAGAGTAATTATGTTGAGGTGTAATTAGACTTTTTTGTTGAATTATTTTGCTTAACTATGTTTGAAATGTATGTGTGTCACTATTGTTGCATTTGTACTATATAAACCTTATTATTGATTGTGAGGAGCATGCACGTTATTCGTAATCTAGTTTATTCGCACATAACGCATAAAAGTTAAATATTCCTATACATGATGTTTTTCAATGAGCACCTATAACATAACACAGAAAACTTAAAATACCAATATGCATGCATTGCATATTGAACACTAACGCTACTAACATTATTAACTTATCCCTAGACATAACACACATACCACATAGGCATTCACTCTAACAGGTAGTTCTTGTAGTTAAGGACACTATTACGTTTCACCGGAGTGAGTTGCCTGTTCGTTGCGGTGGCCAGCTCTTCCGCCAGCTGTAGCATGTGATACTTGGACCTACGAAGTATCATCAAATCGTTTTCTTTTTTTATTTTTGTCATTGCTCGCTCATACTGGTGCATGTTTCGCCATGGCAGTGTGAGCGAGCTACGATCGACAAGAGGCGCTTCAAGTCGCACGAGATCATCGTGCAGAGCGTTGGACTCGTTCACGCGAAAGTCCCACTACCGCCGCAATCTAGCATAGTATTTCCTCTCGTCGAAATCTCTTTCCCTTCTATAGTTTTCTGGAAAACGAGGTAGCATCCAATTGTGCATTGACATTGGAAAATGTGACTTCAAATTGGTATGTGTAGATGTTTTGCAAGGGTAGATGTAAATGAGACTTTATGTAGGGGTTTTGCAATGGCAAGTATTCAAGTGGATGTGACTATATGTAAGGACAAGTATTCACGTGAATAAAGATGATATGACTCGACAGTGTATTGTTCAGTGGTGAGGTGTTGAGGAGCATATGGAAAATTGCGAACATGACTTGGTTGTAGAGTGGCATCTGTTGGTGCATGTGGTTCGTTGAGGTAGCTGTTTGATATGACTATAGCTTGTGCTACAATTGTTGGAATTATGTGCCCTCAAAAACAATACTATGCATTTTTATTTGATAATAAAATTTTATTTTCACATTCATAACTATTATAGGTATATTTTATTGTTTAAATGTGGCATTGATGTCACCTTTGTAGAAAAAATCATGTTAACGGTTAAGGAACCAAAGACAAGGAGTAATGATTTTTCATATATTATTAAATTGTTCTAGGCTATGGATATTAATTGAATATTACCACTGAAGCCTACACTTGTTGTGCTGCTATATGATAGGATAATTTACTCCATCATTGAGGTAGTGACTTTAAGCAGACAAGTGGGTGTAATGTAACAAGTACATACACTGAATTGGATCCGATTAAGGACACCTTATGGAGTGATCATTGTTAATTAAAAGGTTGTTCTATCATAATTTTTCTATTGTCCTCAAACATGAGGGGTTTGTGTATATTTATTTATTATGCACATAACTTTGACAATGTCAACTGGTAATGCCAATTTTAAAGGCTATATACAGACTCATTGGGTTATGTGTATAATGAGTAAAATATACAAATGCTCAACAATGAATCCACTAGTCTCTAAAGAAAATAGTATATTCAGTTGATTTTCATATTGAAGTTGGATTGAAAACAAAATCGGCCGGTGACATTTTATCAAAAATGTTTTTCATATATATAATATTGTATATATATATTTAAAGAGTTTTTAAAGATATTTTGGAGTCCAATAGAAATTATGAAATCAAGAAATTAAGGGTCACATAAGCTAGGGACATGACAGTAATATTTATCCAATCCTAGTGGCTTGTGGGAATATAGTATGGTGGAAGGACATAGATATAAAAATGTATGAAATGGGACCTCATTTGTAATTCTCTAATCTTCAGGGGTCAATTGCAATGTGTTGATGGACATTATTGCAATTTGTAGAAGTTCAAATATTTTCTTGACATGGTTGAGAAAATTAAGAAATAATTTTGAAAGAGTTTCAAGATAAATCAATAACGTTCAAAAAGTTATTGATAAATCCTACATCTGAAGATTAGGATCCCTAAGGATCCCACGTCCAATCTCTTTCTAGGGTTTTAGAAGTCTTAAATAAAATAAGATTTTTAAAATATCATTATTAGTGGTTGGCCATCAGAATTACTGAGTGATACTGCAGTCTTTTGAAAACTCAAAAAGAAATAGAGAGAGACGTGAATACCTTGGGAGGCAACACACTTGGGTTGCTAAGAGAGGTACGCAATTTTATTCTATTTAGAATTCATGGTTGTGTGATACAACGATCTTTAAATGAAAATATAATTTGTTGTATCAGAGCAAACCACAATTAATCATGGATTTTGAATTGTTATTTAATATCAGTATGTGCCGAGATTTATTTCCTATATGTCATGATTGATATATTTGATATTTTAATTGTTTTTACTAATTTGGAGAAGTAGAGAACAATAAAAAGACTGTGCCGTGATTTATATATGTGATATGTTGATTGTTTGGTTCCGGTACGTTTTCATATTCTTGATTATATTTGACAAATATGTTGCTGAAGTGGCATGTCTATTGCTTCTAATCTTGAGTTGTGCGCCGTAGTGCTATAATTGCTTTATAGATTGTCAAATATGGTTTCGTGTATGTGTGCTTATCTCTATAACCCATGTTGATATATATTGGTTCATGGACTCACCTTTTCATGTTGATAAAATCTTGGGTATTACCGAAAAGAGAGGTGTTAAATCAAAATTAGTGGGAGTTGTATCAGATACATAAAGAATAATATTTAAATAGTCCTAGTAGTTATATATATTAAGTGCTAAATAGGATTCTTTTATAGAATAATTCCTATGGCCCTCCATTGTCGGTGAATAAAGGTTCTATTAAATTAAATTTTTGTTAAAGCCTAAAGGATAGACTTGATTTTGGTTTAGTAGTTCCTCTTGTTTACTTCTTGGGAAGACAGGCGTGTGTATGACTGGTGGGAGTGTGGTTAAAATAGCAACATAATCATACTAGTACATATATCACACTCAGATAATGGTTTGCACTTATCCAAATAAACATGACCACTAAAATAGTGTAAAACATGTTTGATTTGGAGGCCAAAAGTACATCGGGAGTCATAGATAAATTAAACAAAATTAGAAACACGAGATGAAATTATGATGAATAGTATCTATTTGCCTTTATATGGTGTGCATAGTATATTTCAAAAGAAATTATTGGAGCATGCAAGGTAAGGGTTCCCGATGCCCACTTCGAACTATTTATGACTATAATTGTTATATTCTATTCTGGGAATCTATGATATTTTGTTCTTGTGGGAGGTACCATTAGTTATTCAAAAACCTGAATATGATGGAAATATGTATGTGAAAATATTATTTTATATTATTTTGTAGATTCATTATGACCAATTTTAATCCCTTCGCTAAGATTTTGGATGAAAATCGATTGTCCGAACCAAACTATGTAGATTGGAAAAGGAACCTAATCATTGTTCTCACTGCTGATAAGATAGCTCATGTCCTTAATATTGAGGCACCAGAACTTGCTTTAGCTGATGCCACTGAGGAGCAAAGAGATGCATTTAATAAGTGGCATGAGGCTGATGAAATGGCTAAATGCTACATAATGGCCTCTATGACCAATGTGTTGCAAAAACAATGCCAAGGCCTAGTTGCAGCACAAGATATGATGCTGCACCTCAAAGAGATGTTTGGAGAACAAAGCAGAAGTGCACGACAAACTGCTATGAAAAATCTCATGTCCACCAAAATGGTGGAAGGAACTCTAGTTCAGGAACATGTCCTGAAGATGATTTCTTTCATCAATGAACTGGATATGCTTGGTGCAAAAATTGATAGTGAGACCCAAGTTGATGTGATCCTAGCATCTTTACCTGATTCTTTTAATCAGTTTATCATGAATTACAACATGAGTAAGATGGTAGTGACATTGTCAAAGCTGCTTAATATGTTGAAAGCAGTTGAGGATCTCATCAAGAAAGAAAAGCCTACTGTAATGTTGGCTAAAAAATCTGATACTTCTCTTAAGTTGAAGCCTAAGGGTACGAACTTTAAGAGAAAAGGGTCTCAGTCATTCAATAAGGCTCAAGGTGACAAAGTGAATAAGGACACTAAGAAAAAGAAAGCAAAAGGAAATTGTTTCCATTGCGGTAAGCCTGGTCATTGGAAGAGAAATTGTCGCCATTATTTGGCTTCTCTGAAGAATGACAAACCTACAGAAGGTATGCCTAATTTGCTCGTTATTGAAACAAATTTAATGGATGGTCCATTTGATTCTTGGTGTGTAGATTTTGGTACAATCTCACATATTTGCAATATGTTGCAGGGGTTCAAGGAGACCCGAAGGCTAAATGAAGGGGAAGTGATCCTAAAGATGGGGACTGGTGCAACTATTGAAGCCACTGCCATTGGAGCCTTTTATTTAGAATTATCTTCTAGTAGAACTCTTGTCTTAGAAGATTGCTTATATGTGCTAGAAGTGCGAAGAAATTTAGTTTCAGTTTCAAAACTTGGTTGTTCAGGATATTCATTTCTTTTTACTTCTAAACTTGTTGTTAAGTTTAATAATAAATTTGTAACTTCTGGCATTTTACAAGATGGTCTTTATTTTTTGAGTTCTACTGATAATTCTATTAATTGTGTTTGAAAGCTCGGAAATGTGTCGAAAACACAGGAGCTATTTAGACCCCCAAATCAAAGTTACGGCTTGGTTGATTTTACACTAACTTAATACTAAGTGCGGAATAGTGTAAACACAAGTGTATAAGCAAGACAATTACTCTAATCCATATTTAAAGCAACACAATAGTAAAAATGAAATGGACAAGAGTAGGGAAGAGAGATGCAAACACAGATAACACCGAGATGTGTTACCGAAGAGGAAACCGAAGAACTCGGTGAAAAACCTCTCCACCGCCCTCCAAGTGGAAATCAATCCACTAGACAATCAGTTGGGATACAAGGGTGAGCAAGAGACCCTCCAAGCCTAATCTACTGTCTGTACCTAAGCCCTCCAAGCTCCTACTCCAAAAAGGCTTCTCGGAACCATGTCTTGTCTAGTTCTCCAGATCCCGCAATTAGCTTCATGTTGCATCTGCCATTCCAAGCTTCTTCCAATGCTTCCCAGCAGAACCAAAACTTCACTTGACACTCTTAAGCGTTGTGGTAAGTGTTTGGGCTATCAACCTCTCAATGGTATCGAAGTGGAGAGGTAGGAGATGAGGAAATTCCCAAAACAAATGTGTAGAGGATTGTGGGTATAACAATCTCTAACTCTCAAGGTGTTTGGCTAGGGTTTCTCTCAGAAGCTTTCCTCACATTTGTGGGTAATATGGGTATAAATAGTGTAGGCACAGAAAGTGTGTATCAGACTGGATAGGTTGGCAGAACAGAATGCCTTGCGAGTGTCTCGCAGGAAGGCCTTACTCGCGAGATACTCGCGAGACATAGCTATCTCCATCTAGCCAGACTCTTCACATTCCAGCACGTGCAAGGCATATGATATATTTCGCGGGATGCTAAGTCGCGAGATATCCGCGAAACCTTCTTCAGTCTTCAAATGCTTGAGTCTTCACACCACTCTCTCTGTCACACAACCCTTACAATGAAATCCCATAATATACAGGGTACAACAGATTGAATATAATTACAATCAAATTTGGTACAGAATAAAAGCCAACAAAACATATAGTTGTAAATAACAACTTTACAGTGTTGAGAATGATATTGCTGCCGGTGTGTTATCTCTTAAAAGAAAAAGAGATGTTAATCCTACCTATTTGTGGCACTTAAGGCTTGGTCATATCAATATTGACCGAATCAATAGATCGGTAAAGGATGGGCCATTGAATCTTTTGAAGGTAGAGCCTTATCCAATTTGTGAGCCTTGCTTACAAGGGAAAATGACCAAAAGTCCCTTTACAGGAAAGGGAGCTAGAGCCACTGATGTATTAGGATTAATACACACTGATGTTTGTGGTCCTATGAATCACATGGCAAGAGGTGGTTTCTATTACTTCATTACTTTTATTGATGATTATTCTAGGTATGGTTATTTGTACCTAATGAAACATAAATCTGTATCCTTTGAAAAGTTCAAAGAACTTCGTAATGAGGTTGAGAAACAAGCTGGAAAATGCATAAAAGTTCTTCACTCTGATAGAGGAGGAGAATACCTCTTGGATCAATTTAAGGAATATCTAAAAGAAAATGGGATTATTTCTCAATTGACTCCCCCTGCCACACCTCAACATAATGGTGTAGCTGAAAGAAGAAATAGAACCTTATTAGATATGGTTCGTTCTATGATGAGTATGTTAGAGTTGCCAATTTCATTTTGGGGTTATGCTTTGGAGACTGCGGTTTATTTATTAAATAGAGTCCCTGCCAAATTAGTTCCTAATACCCCATATGAGTTATGGACTGGTAAGAAACCAAGTCTAAATCACTTAAAGATATGGGGTTGTCTAGCACATGTTAGAAAGTCTAATATGGATAAGCTAGGACTAAGGAGTGATAGGTGTTTATTTATTGGCTATCCCAAAATGTCTACTGGTTTCCATTTTTACAATCCTAGTGAGCAAAAGGTTTTTGTGAGTAGGAATGCTATTTTTCTTGAGGAAGATTATAGCTTAAATGAAAGTAGAGCAAAAGTTTCTCTTGATGAACAAACTGAAAACCCAATGGCTGAGTTGAATGAGAATAATGAAGAGCAAGTAATAGTGCCTATTGAACCAAACAAAATACAAGAGACTCGACGTAGCAAAAGGACTATCAGGCCTCCAATTAGACTCACTTTGTTAAATGAGATTTATCTAATGGAGTCAGAGGAGCATGATAATGATCCTTTTTCTTATCAAGAAGCAATGACCGATAAGGACATTGAGAATTGGAAAAGGGCCATGGAATCAGAGATGGACTCAATGTATACCAACCAGGTCTGGACCTTAGTAGACAAACCAAAAGGTATTAAACCTATTGGTTGTAAATGGGTCTACAAAAGGAAGATAGGACCTAATGGTAAGGTGGAGACCTATAAAGCTAGGCTAGTGTCAAAAGGGTATAATCAAAAGGCTGGAATTGATTATGAGGAAACCTTTTCGCTAGTAGCCATGCTAAAGTCCATAAGGATTCTATTGTCAATTGATGCACATTATGATTATGAGATATGGCAAATGGATGTTAAAACAACTTTCTTGAATGGACACATTCGAGAAGAAATTTTTATGGACCAACCTAAAGGTTTCATATCTCATGGTCAAGAATCAAAAGTGTGCAAGTTGATGAGATCTATATACGGCCTAAAGCAAGCATCACATAGTTGGAACATCCATTTTGATGAGGCAATCAAATCGTTTGGTTTCTCACAAAATATGGATGAACCTTGTGTTTACAAAAAGGTTAGTGAGAGCACTATTACATTTTTAGTTCTTTATGTAGATGACATACTACTCATTGGCAATGATGTAAGAGCAATGTCATCTATAAAAGTACGGTTATCTAGTCACTTTGCAATGAAGATCTTGGTGAAGCGTCCTATATACTCGGAATCAAATTGTTTAGAGACCGAAAGAAAAGGTTATTGGGACTTTCACAGGTTAATTATATTGACAAGATATTGGCTAGGTTTAGCATGCAAGATTCCAAGAAAGGGTTTTCACCTTCTAGACATGGAGTTCATCTCTCTAATAAAATGTGTCCTAAAACACAAGAAGAGAGAGAGAAAATGAGAAATTGTCCTTATGCTTCGGCTGTAGGAAGTCTCATGTATAAAATGCTTTGCACTAGGCTAGACATTTGTTATGCAGTGAGCATTGTGAGTAGATATCAATCCAATCTAGGTTCTGAGCATTGGACAGCAGTAAAACATATCCTCAAATATTTAAATAGAACCAAACATTATTTCTTGGTGTTTGGTGGTGAGGATTTGACTGTCCAAGGGTATACAAATTCAGATTTTCAATATGATATTGATGATAGAAAATCAATTTCTGGATCTGTGTTCACTCTTGGCAAGGGAGCAATAAGTTGGAGAAGTTGCAAGCAAGATACTACTACAAACTCTACTACAGAAGCAGAGTATATAGCTGCAAGTGAGACTGCAAAGGAAGCTGTGTGGATTCGCAAGTTCATTTTAGAACTTGAAGTTGTTCTTTTTATTGAGTCACCCATTACTATTTATTGTGACAATAGTGGGGCTGTTGCAAATGCAGTAGAACCAAGGGCTCATCAAAGGACAAAACATATTGCATGTAAATATCACTTGATACGTGATATCATACAAAGAGGTGATGTAGCAATAACAAAGATTGCCTCTGCCAATAATGTTACAGATCCACTCACAAAGGCATTGTGTCAAAAGGTGTTTGAGAAACATTTGGAAGCAATGGGTATTAAATACATGTATGATTGGTTTTGAGCGCAAGTGGGAGATTGTTGGAATTATGTGCCCTCAAAAACAATACTATGCATTTTTATTTGATAATAAAATTTTATTTTCACATTCATAACTATTATAGGTATATTTCATTGTTTAAATGTGGCATGTGATGTCACCTTTGTAGGAAAAATCATGTTAATGGTTAAGGAACCAAAGACAGGGAATAATGATTTTTCATAGATTATTAAATTGTTCTAGGCTGTGGATATTAATTGAATACTAGCTTATAACCCGTGCAAATGCATAGGATTTTTATAATTGTGTTGGTTGTTTGTTTATAGCAACATCAATGTACTTTTCCTTTTTATATAACATCATCAAAAGTAAATAATACTTCATCATAATAATATATATTAACACAACTTGAATAACCGGAAAAAATTAAACTTATAGCATAAGAAAAACAAATACCTTTCTTCATAACATCATTAAATTATAGATTCATAGCTCAAAATAACATTTAAAATCCTAAAATAAACTGAAAGTCAAATAGTTTAACCCTTTGTGGACTTCATGCTTTCTCTCTTAATAGTCTTTATGGGTCTAATGTTGTAAGCAACCAAGCCATTTAGGATCTTTTTGCATCCCTGGACATATCAAAAGATTCAGAAGAAAATGTTAATGTTAAATTGATTCCAAATGAAGATCACATGCAAATGCGAAATTAGTTCTACCATCTAAAATCTAGATCACATGAATGAGTGTTAGATAGCTCTTATCATTTCTTTTTCCTTTAAACATGTCTATTCAAAATTTCTAAATCAAAATTTTGCTTATAAAACAAAGTCCAATAAAAAAAATAAAAAATAAAAATATAGGAAAGTTTCTAATAGAATATAGTCATATTTTTCTTATCTTTTAATAAGGTGTTGCTGAATTTCCATGGAAGATCAAAGAGTAAAAGAAGAAAAACTCGGCAAAATCCCAAATGGAAGATACTAAAATTGATAAGGCTAATGTATATGTATGTTCAGCTGTTTACCAATTGTAAGGCATCTACCTACTACCATAAAAATAAAAAAAAATTAATAATAAAAAAAAAAATTGTAAATCATTTGTGGTAGTGATGTACTACAAAGGCAAATTAAATGAGTTCAACAATTTCAGTATCAATCTACAATCTAAAAGAGAATTCAGCCAATGTCAGTTGGAGAATTCATTTGGGCATTTATACTATTGTAACTTGCACTATGAGCTTAAGAAAAAAAAAAATTTTATGGTAAGCATTAAATGTAGTTTGCACTCATTTTCTTGCCCACTATAATGAGGTGTCATTGAAAGACATTGCAGTAGATACACAGAATTGGAAGTCTGATGAAAAAATTAAAATAAAAACCCTCATTGTCTTCAATCTGACAAACAGTAAATTAAGATGTTTAAATTCCCCAAATTTTATAAGATCGAAAAAAGAAAAAAGAAAAGAGCAGTAGAGAAACAAAAATGATGAAAATGTGAAGCCAAGGCTTGGAAGTTTAGGGGGTGTGTGGGAAATATGAATGAAAGTTCCTCTAATAGGCAGAAACTTCCTCTAATAGGCTGCAACATACGTAAAGTTTAACCACTCTTTTAACTGTTTATGAGATGCAAATGCCGTATAGTTACAAAAAAGCAATAAACAAATTTTTGCTACAAATAATGTTGAATTCATGCAGTTAGTCTATATTGATGTAACTGATTTCCAAAACATTTTTTCAAATGAATAGGATGCACAAATGTATATAATTTCTTAGTGAACTGAAACACCAGACAAAGCCCCAAAATGGTCATATCGTTGCAACAAACAAATGTCTCAACACCCAAACACTAATCCACAACTACCCAAAGTTTACCAACCACAAACCAACATAAATTCATTTGAAAAATGTTTGAAATAACAATAATAAATAGAGAAAAACTCACCTTATATAAGATCACTATTTTCTTAAAGTCTCAAACCAACTTAATTAGATAGCCATTTGTCTAAACCTACAATAGAATGTTAATAATTCAATAACCGAAATAACAAAAGGCTTACAAAGAGTACTTGGCTATTGAGAATCACACTAAACACCCACTTTAAATCACTGAAAGCAGAATCCTAGGTTAGTTCTTCTAATTTTTCCTCTTTTTTACTTAGTGGATTTGCACTTCACTTTTGGTCATCAAGGAAAAAAAAATTGCAATGTTGCAGCGCTTATAAATTTAATGTGACATTGATAGACATTGTGAAAAATTAGGACGTTGAGAAAGTATTGGTTTCATAAGTAATCTAGCTTCTTTTATATAAAGACATGCCTCCCACATAATGCGAAGACCAAATAACATGTGGAGAAAAGGCACTTCTAACATTATATTAGTAAATAAGATTCAATTAACCAACTCCAACATGCAACCACCACAAAACAGTTTCCAAAAAAATAACAAATAGCTATATAACGTCATAAATACAATTGATCTACTTACAGAAGACGATTCTTTTGCACACGGAAATAAATATTGATTAAAATGCACTGGAGAAATGAACAAACAAAATTTGAAATTACTAAAGGATCAAACCTCATCCAATCAACCAAAACTAAGTCAAGAACAAAAAAAGACTCAAGTAGGTATCTAACTAGAAAATAGTGTTCAAGAAAAATACTGATGTTACAACAGATAAAAATTTTACATAAAATTGATTTTAAATAAAACATTAATGAGTTGGAGGTTCTTACATGTCTTCTCAAGGTTGTTCAGCACCATCTT
Organism: Quercus wislizeni; assembly: GCA_023055345.1. Lineage (NCBI taxonomy): Eukaryota > Viridiplantae > Streptophyta > Magnoliopsida > Fagales > Fagaceae > Quercus > Quercus wislizeni. The sequence continues at coordinate 2,313,502 of JALGQJ010000035.1, forward strand.
GACTTGTCATCTTGCTCTAGTATGCTCCTGTGCCAGATTGAAATACCTCCAACTCAAGAAATTCCAAAAGAAGAAGCTACTTCTTTTTATTTCTCCCCAAATCTTAAAATTTTGTGGTTCTATTAGGAAAAGTTAGAAAACCTAAGAATGAAAACATATAACACAAAATGAGGAAATTAAAGGAGATGAAAAAAAAATTACAGCAACTAAACTAATTTATGAAATTTACAAATGACAAATTTCTCTAATGAGTCCAAATAGAAATTCTCCATCAAATGAATACTACCCTTCATTCTTCCTCACACCTACACTGAAATTAGAGTTCAGAAGCAAATGATGACCGGGCATGAATTTATTTTGTTTTAAAAAGCCTTAAAATTTTTTTTTTTTTTTTTGTCTCTAATAAGTGAGTCACACTAAGAATATTAATGAAGATATATACATTAATCAAATTAATAAAAGAAATTCCTGTTTTTATTTTCCTCAAGAAACAAAGTAGAAACAGAAATTGACTCATAACATAGATGATTTTGATATAATTGAAGACTGAGAGGCATGATTTTTGCTAAAAACAGAAAGGGCAAAGTCTACTCAAGTTTTGTAATGCCGTCAATAACAGGTGGTAATTGTTTTCATTACTAAATTGTTAATCGAATTTTAAAGTAATAGCATCTTCAATTGCAAAATGTTATTTTAAGACTTCTACAATTGAATATTAAACATATAATCTCAACACAATGCTACAAATGCCAAAAGGGCTTCACTTTCCACCAAACAGAAAGAATGCCTTTGTTACCAAAGAGTTGTAGGGCTGTTATATCCTAAATATTAATTACAAAGGCAGGTATCAATTATACAAAGGATTCAAGGGATAACACTAACAACTTAAACAATTATTTTTTTAATCCATACTCATCTATGAATTTCTCATATGGAAAGCTATACCATCGACCTAAAGTTTAATGTAAACAATGTGTGTGTTTTCTTTAAGTAGCATTCACATTCATTTAGTTATCTAATCAAAAGTTTCAAAAGTGTGAACTTTTATAAAAAATCAAGTTTAAAGTGACTAACAATAAACCTACTGGTACAGATCCTGATCTGGAAAGATTTTGTTTCAAAGGTGGCAAAAAAAAAAAAAAAAAAATGGAAATCCAGAAACAGTGAAAACTGAATTAATTCTTGGACCTAAAATGTGCATAATTTTGAAGCATTTTTAATGCTAGAATTAAATGAATTCAAAATTCAGAGGCAGGAAAAAAAATCTAACAAAAAAACTACCAAATAAAAACCAAATCTAACCAAAATGCAATAATCAACAAAACATAAATCAATTCAAATTTCAGGGGCAAACGAAAAAAGTACAAATCTAACAAAAATTGGCCAAAAAAAAAAAAAAAAAAACTAACCAATACAATAATCTACAAAACAGAACTTAAGAAATTGAAAAAATAAATGGGAGATTAGGGTAATAGGTAGCCAAACCTTTAACCTTGATTGAGTAATTCCTTTTGCAGTAAACCTAATGGCTTTATCTGGCATAGAAAATTAGTATTCTGTGATTGGAGAAAAGATAGAATAGAAAAGGAAGATTTATTAGGAAGATGGAATATAATTATATAAACAACAGTGAATGATATAGAAAGAATAATAAGGCATAAACTATGTAAGATCAAAAATTAAGAATGGAACCTTTCTTGTTATAGGGAAGGAGCAGAAAAGTAGGAGAAGATGGAATTGTAGACAACAATTTTTTTTTTTTTTTTTGAGAACAAATACAATGAATTTCGTAAATGATCACTCAAAACCAAACCAATCTAATTCAAGCCAAAACTAATGCAAAAATAATTTAAAATGTAAAAAAAAAAAAAAAAAAAAACAACCGGCCAATTTACCTATCAGAGGCATGCTAATGGAAGCCTAACTCAGAACGAAAACTAACTACAACTAAATCTAAACCAATCCAACCAAGAAATTCAAACCTAAATCATATTCAATCCCCAAATTTGAAAAAAATAAAAATAAAATAAAATAAAAAATAACTTTACCCGTTATGGTATACGCTTATCTCTGTATGCCTTACAGACTCTATTTGGTACGTGTTGTTCCAATAGGAAAAGCCTAAAATAAGATTGAAGAAGGAAAATAAATGTTAGAAACAGAAATACCCAATGATTTCAATCTTACACTTAATTAATCTCAATGATTTAGTGATTTCTATAATCTTAAAAAAAAAAAAACAAAAAACAAAAAAAAACAAAAGCAAATATCTAAAATTGAGGAAACAAACATTTTGATAGAAAACCCAAAACAAAAACGAATCAAATCTAAACCCATTCAACAAAAAAAAAAAAAAAAAAAAAAAAGAGTTTTGAGATGCATACGAAACAACCTTTCACAATTTAATTGGCAAAATGGATTAAGAATTCTAGAATAAAACAAAAGACCAATCAGTAATTTTATCAAACAAATTGCATATTAAAATTAAGTTGTTCACCTAATACATTCAGATTTTAAATAATCCAAGGTGAATTTTGACTTTTAACCACAGTAAATCAAGGGCAAAATCCCTAATGTTACCACCAAAAAAGATATAGAGGGATAATTTGGAACTAAAGCATCCAAAGAAAGAGAATCAAACCATCTATTTTTTTTTTTTTTTTTTAAAAGGGTAAAAGAAGAACCCTAGAAAATTAAGTAAGAGGAACTGTCGGTTTTGAATTCAAAAACATAGAAATATTGAAGATTTAAGATTCTAATTCAAATAGGAAAAGCAATGGTGAGGAGTTTCTATCTTTCAAACTACAAAAACAGTATTTGAAGAGGAAGGGAGTACACTAACCTTCGGTACAAAAAGACAGAGACCATATCGGTGGAGGGTACGGTGGTTTGATGGTGGCAAATCCTGAATTTCTTCTCAGATTTTTCTTTCCACCATCTATGCAGACCGAAGTTCTTTCTCTATCATTCTCTTTCTCAGTTCTCCTTTTCTTTCTGCAGCGTAGGTCTGTTTCAGGTTTTTCTATTGTTGTTGTTGTTGTTGTTGCTTTTTTTTTTTTTTTTTTTTTTAATAAGCGGGTTTGGGCTTTTATAAGACTCTCCCAAAACGGTGCACCATACGGTATTAACAAAACTGTATACGTGAAAGCAAGTCTTTCAGACGCACCATACAATTTTTTTTTTAAAAGAATTAACTCTATACGTGTCAATTTTTGAAGTGGTCATTTTTCCTAATGTGTCAACACCTCGTTAAAAGCTTCTGCTTTTATATATTGTATTAGATTATCACTGAAGCCTACATTTGTTGTGCTGCTATATGATAGGATGATTTACTCCATCATTTAAGGTAGTGACTTTAAGCAGACAAGTGGGTGTAATGTAACAAGTACATACATTGAATTGGATCCGATCAAGGACACCTTATGGAGTGATCACTGTTAATTAAAAGGTTGTTCTACCACAATTTTTCTGTTGTCCTCAAACATGAGGGGTTTGTTTATATTTAATTATTATGCACATAACTTTGACAATGTCAACTGGTGATGCCAATTTTAAAGGCTATATACAAATTCGTTGGGTTATGTGTATAATGAGTAAATATATAAATGCTCTACAATGAATCCACCAGTCTCTAAAGAAGATAGTATATTTAGTTGATTTTCGTATTGAAGTTGGACTGAAAACAAAACCGGCCGGTGACATTTTATCAAAAATGTTTTTCATATATATAATATTGTATATATATTTAAGGAGTTTTTTAAAGATATTTTGGAGTCCAATAGAAATGATGAAATCAAAACATTAAGGGTCACATAAGATAGGGACATGACAGTGATATTTATCCAGTCCTAGTGGCTTGTGGGAATATAGTATGGTGGAAGGACATAGATATAAAAATGTATGAAATGGGACCTCATTTGTAATTCTCTAATCTTCAGGGGTCAATTGCAATGTGTTGATGGACATTATTGCAATCTGTAGAAGTTCAAATATTTTCTTGATATGGTTGAGAAAATTAAGAAATAATTTTGAAAGAGTTTCAAGATAAATCAATAACGTTCAAAAAGTTATTGATAAATCCTACAACTAAAGATTAGGATCCCTAAGGATCCCACGTCCTATCTCTCTCTAAGGTTTTAGAAGTCTTAAATAAAATAAGATTTTTAAAATATTATTATTAGTGGTTGGCCATCAGAACTACTAAGTGATACTGCAGTCTTTTGAAAACTCAAAAAGAAATAGAGAGAGAGATGTGAATACTTTGCGAGGCAACACGCTTGGGTTGCTAAGAGAGGTATGCAATTTTATTCTATTTAGAATCCATGGTTGTGTGGTACAATGATCTTTAAATGAAAATATAATTTTTTGTTTTATATTGCTTCCGAAAAGTTTTTCAACAGTAGCAAGCTGGTGATGTGTATTGCAAAAGAGGTTTCATATTTATTCACGTGAAGACTATTCAGCATTCCTGTGCTTTATCTGACATGACTTGACGAGACAGTGCCAAGTTGTGTTAAATGTATCATAAACTTTTCGGGGATGCTCTGTATCCTTGAAAACGATGCGTTGCAGAAGGATGCATATCTGGGTATTGACGTGCTTATAGGTGATGTGACTGGACATGGTTCAACAGTGTGAAACTATTGAGCAGCACATGTAGCTCTGCGAATATCAGTGTAGCAAAGGTGGATAGCTCACCCCCAAAATTGATGCATAACTTTTCAGGGATGCTCTGTATATTCATGTGAGTGTGGATGGGTACTTGTGGTCAGGGTTCAATAGTGTTTAGCTATCCACCATAGCTACACTCATTGCTTTGTATGGTGGTATTTGGCAAGTGGGATTTATGGTGGTATTTGGCAAGTGGGATTGAAGAGAGGGCAGGATTTCGTTGAATACCATTCTATTTGTTATGGTTATTTTTTAGTCTTCAGATATGAAGGAATTTCAAGCTTCCATGTTCATATATTTGATAAGACTGCACTGAGATTCAATATCCACCTAACAAGAACTATAAATTGGAAGATCATCAAGTAGAAATAATATGAAGACGATACAAACATATCTCCCTCAATGTACATACCCACAAAACATGAAGTCAAAGAAAAGTTTGTTATGAAAAAATTTTCTAGCATGTCCAGAGGAAGAGAGAGAGAGAGAGCAATCCAAGTAGCCGAAAAGTTCAAGCCTAAAAATCCTTCTTTCATGGGTATCTTACGGCCACATAATACGGTGAGACTTTATACATAATGTGATCATGATGTTCTCTTAAATATAGCCTTGAAACATATATGCTTTAATGCTTAGTTGCTTCTCCTTCTTGTGCAGTATATACTTGCTGAATTTTCTACCAAGTATATTATTAGGAAGCAATTTGTCACACTTCAATGTCTTATGCTATTATCCCCCGTTAAAAACATATTTAGCAATGAGATTTGGGAAGGGATGGGTTGCATTTTGGAAAGACAATAATTTAGAAGAAGGAGATGTCAGTGTCTTCGAGGTGATCGAGAGGAAGCTTGTTGTGCCTAGTGTCTCAATATTACACGTGGTTGACCATCAAAGTTCAGACTAGGATAACCTGTTTAAATTTTAAGTACTCCTGATGTTTATGCATGGGTTTTAATTAGGGACTTTGATCACTGGTATGGTTTATATCTGTTGGATGTGGTTTTAAGACTTTTCTTTGACCAGTTTGGTATGTCTTGTTGAAGACTATTCAGCATTCTTGTGCTTCATCTGACAAGACTTGACAAGACAGTGCCGAGTTGTGTTAAATGTATCATAAACTTTTCAGAGATGCTCTACATCCTTGAAAACGGTGCATTGCAAAAGGAGGCATATCTATGTATTAACGTGCATGTAGGTGATATGACTGGATAGGGTTCAACAGTGTGAAGCTGTTGAGTACCACATGCAGCACTGCGAACATCAGCGTAGCAACAATGGACAACTCACCCCCAAAATTGATGCATATCCAATTTAGGGATGCTTTGCCTCTTCCAAAATGGTGCATTGCAAATGGTTGCACATCTGTGTATTCACGCGAGTGGGGATGGGTACTTGTGGTCAGGGATCAACAGTGCTGAGCTGTTGAGCATCACATGCAAAACTGCGAACATCAGTGCAGCAATGGCGAACAGCCCACCCCCAAAATTTTACTTACACTTTTGAGGGGTCCTTTGCATCCTTGAAAACAGTGCATTGCAAAAGGTTGCATATCTATGTATTCACGTGAGCATGGATGCTATGACTAAACAGGGTTCAACAGTGCTGAGCTGTTGAGCAGCACATGCAGAACTGCGAACATGACCTGGCTGATCAGTGCCGAGATGTGTTAGCCTTCTCCAAACTCACTTGCCAAATGCTATTATTACGAGCGGTGAGTGTAGCAACACTGGAGAGTTTTATCCTCATATTCCCTTACAAACTTTTCAAGGAGTCTTTGCAGGTACAAAATGTAATTACATTTTTTCAACATCAATGTAAAATTACATGAAGAAAACTATGCTTCCGAGATTTACATCAATGGTTTCCGATCATCACAATTGCAACACTAGGGAGCTTTGGAGCAATGCTATAACAAGCCAATAACTTGAATGAAACATTTTAGAGGCTGATCAGGCTTTCAGGCCTATACCCTATTTCTAAGCAAACCAAATATCGTTGTGACAGTGTGTTGTGTGAGCCATATGGATTTTCAGTGAGTGAGTGGTTAGTCTGGTTTGGATGAGTCTTTATGTAATGTATCTATATAAAGTAGGACACTATCAGAACTGAGATACACGGATACGTGTATATGATACCGCGACTCAAATAATTCAGATAAATGAATTATTCATATTATTGAATCATATGTGTGTTTGGTCTGTGTGGTTTGAATGAGTCTGTATGTATTGAATCTATTAAATTTTCCTACAAGTAATGTGCAATAAATCTTATTTGGAGGCATTTCACTTCCTACAATTTTTCCTACATTACAAAGCAAAGGACATTGTCCAATCAAAGCACATTACTTGAATGTAGCAACAAAGAACATAAGGGAAAAAATGAGAAACTGATTTCATATAAACTTAGCCAAAACTAATGAACAGTTAATCTTTAGAGTTGCAAAAGTTGAACGTACATAATCATCATTTGTTACACATTAACAACAACATTATGTATTGCACAGAATGTGTTAACAACAACGTCTAATGTTCGTAGGTAGAAATTTTTGGAAATCATCATTGCTTGAATCTAAGAAGTCTGAAATATCTCTTTCATCATCTAACGCAGTAATTTCATTAATAGCCTTGATGACTTGCTCTTGCGCCTTCCCCTTTAGATGCTTCCTAGCTTTTTGGATTGCGTGAAAACGGTCTAGTCGCCTTTGCATTTGATTGTTCTCTTGTTCAAGACGAGCAAGTATGTTGGCAGGTTCATCTCTAGGTAACTCGGCTGTACTTAGTTTTGTAGGTTTGCCAACCATGATGTGCCCAATGCTTCCAAGACTCTCGTATGTGTATATTGGCATATTAACAAAATCTCTCTTCCTTCCAACCCATTCCTACAACAATCCAAGAATTCAAACAAAAATATAAATAAAAACATGGTCATGCAATTGAGGGAAATGAAGAAAAAAAAAAAAAAAAAAAAAACCTCAAATTGAGTTATCATAGTTCATCGAATACCTGCTCTGCTCGTAGTGTAGCCAGCGACGTCCGGTATGTAGCAAGGACGTGTGTGGCATGCTTTGCACAAAATTTTGGCCCACTCCACCTACCAAACATAGGGTTTCGACAAATGCTCATTACTGAACTTTACATTTAACAAACTTTGCTTTATATTTCACATCCATATACTAAGCATTGATAAGTTTCTGTTGTTTGTCAGTTTGACATATTTTTAATTATATCAAAGAGACAAATAAAATGTAATATACTATTACACAAATAATTATTCCTAAGAGACACTTCGCTTGAATAACGAGAACTCAATGAACGTACCTAATGGCAAGGGGCCCTAAGTGCACTAGCAGTAGAGGCGGCCTCACAATAGGGCATATTCGTGGGAACCTTGAATAGGCCCATAGCTACACCAGCAAGAGTGCTCCTCCAATCTGCATCGCATCCTTCTTCGATGCACTACAAAGTTGCCTATAGAGCCATGCCAATACTGCACTACCCCAACTGTACTGTCTCGCATTGCTGATTGGATTGAAGAGCTGCAAAGTTAACAGTGAGACTCGGTCCGCCGAATTGTCCATGAACAACAGGGCCCCCATTCGTACAAGTAGGTGGTAGCTAGCATGTTGCTGCACGACTTCGTCACCGACGTCCGCAGCTAGGGGAGCGGCAAACTGTGCATCAAGCCACTTGTATTTTATCCTCGCCCCAGCAAGGGTAGACCTATTTGAGTTCGATATCATGGGCGAGGGTTCATGGCCCAACAACTCTTGGCACACCTCATTCCATGTATAGTTTTTCCTCCCAGTGACAGGCAACCCATCAACCGGAATCCCCAGCATCACCTTTATATCTTGCAAGGTGATACCCATTTCTCCATGGGGTAAATGGAACGTGTGCGTCCCCGAACACCACCGCTCGACCAAGGCCATGATCAAGGCGTGGTCGACCTTCATATCAGGAACCTTGAATAACTCGGTCAAACCTGCTGCGTCTATGTATTGCATGATATGCGGATCTAGCCCACCCTGCGAAGATACACATTTACAACGCCGAACCTTTATGATGCCAGGCACCTCTTGCACACGTACAAGTATTGTGTTAGGTAGTGCACACAAAGTAATTATAAAACAGACATGTATTACTAATACAACTACATACCTCGTTGGCGGTGTGCCTCCAAAGTGGAGTTGACCGATGATCCGGCTGCCGGGTCAATTGGGAAGTATCGTCGGGTCCAGGCTGCACTCTATCTAGTGCCTGCATATCTGACATGGCAGCAAATAGATTGTTAGCAATTATCTGACAAGTAAACCACAATTAATATAAAATAAAAGCATGGATACAGTAAGACATATTATGATCCCAACAAGATTGTCAACATCACTTCCTACCCCCACTTAACATGCAATCCGAAAGCAATCAAATTAAACCTTAAATAAATAAGAACTTGCCATAATTTTACATAAAAATACTTTTTTTTTCTATTATCTGTAATTGAAGTAAAAAAAACAAACAAATGAGTAATTAATGTGCTAGAAGTTTCCTAGAGTAAATGCATTCATTTTTTTCTTGAAGTTACTTGAGCAGTTTAATGTTCCAGTGAATATCATTTCTTCTTTAACAAAAGGGTGAAAAATTATAGAGGATTCTCCTAAAAAAGATTACATGATCAAAATATTATAATCTCAAAGAGAGAAAATCAATAAAATCTACAACATGTCATTTTCACCAAAGGCTGCAGGACCTACTCAAACAAGAATCTCAAATTCACCGACTTAAACCCAATAAGCTGAATAGTAAAATAAGTTGGCAAAAATAATCATTCTCTCTCTTCCTCTGTATATCAAGGCTTATCCATGAGCATTGCATAATTGTTAAGTAAAACTCTATTAGTAATTTTTTTTTTAGATGCTTCATTTAATTTAATTTAAAAATAAATTTTAAAAAGTGTTTAGATTATGAAACATGCTCACTACATACCTTGCTCCAAATAACTCAATATTATGTGTGTGTATTACACTAGTATAATTAAAGTCTTTTTATCATTAGCTCTTTAATTAAAAATTATTAACATAGTTAATTTATTTTATGCAAAAGTCTATAAAATGGTTAATAAACTTGGATAAATTTGATATTATTAAAAAAATTTATATTTTATATTTACAAATAATTATTTTTATTTTAATAATATTATCTTTTATACATATAATTAGTTTTAATAATATTAATAAAATATTATCTTTATTTATACATAATTTTTTATAGAAAATATCTACATATAATTAATACTTTTATAATTATATATAATTTTTAATTAATCTATGCATGGACATATTATTAGTAAACAAATAAAAACAAAATTAGTGGGTACCAATCACATATATTACCTCAGCTCCTTTTTAGCACTTTCTCAAAAGGGAAAATTCAAACCAATTATCATGATTTGGAGATATATGTTTTAAAAAAAATTATAAAATCAGTAAATGCTAATTCTATTTAGCTTGCCCGTTTAGAATTTTTTTAATTATAAATGAGATAACATGTCCCGGACCCTACCAATGACAAAATCTATGATTATTTCATACATTTAACTTTCAATCCTTGGTCAACATAAGGTTAAAAGTATTTTTATATTGATATTACTATTTAGGTCATATTAATAGATGCCCTTAGGGTAATTATTAATAAACTATTTACAAAAATTTAAGTTATAACACCGCTTTTATGAGAAATATAATCAACTGTCATAAAAATTAAATCCTTTTTTCATGTCCTCTACAAAGTTCCTAAAAATTTATCCAAACTCAGGGAAAATTTTTAAGTACTCCTAAAATACGAATAAATGATACCCCCTCCTCTCAAATTTATTATGAACCCCATAAAATTTGTAAGTCCTCTACAACACCTTTTTCTTTGCTCCGAAAGTACATAAAAATTACTGAATCTATACCCTTAGGACATCCGTTGACTTTTTCCTTGTTAACTTTTTCCTTATTATTTTTGTGCACCTAAAGAGCAGTTTACATGGAAGAGGCAGTTTACATATTTGTGCACCTAATAGAGAGGACCAAATTGATCAAGAAAATAGGATCAAACATATATGCCTTAAAAAAATGCAAACAAACAAAATCCATAAAATAAATTGAACAAGTGACAAGATAACAATCAAACATTCAGGGTTAAAAAATGTGAAATCAAAAGAATATGATAAGGGCTTTCATATTGCCCAAGAACGATAAAGATTCAACACTTCTACACCACACTCTTGCCGCAAAAGTAAATCACAATTTTTCCTCACGCAGACAAACCATGAGTTAAAGTCATTTCACTAACAATAAATAGCAATAAATAGCAAGACATAATGAAAAATCAGTGTTTAGCATCAAAGAAGTTGCAAGCCGACAAACTAAAGACACTTTTTTTTTTTTTTTGGTTGATAACCAAGGCACTCGCATGTTGGGGAAAGAATAATGATTTCAATTGATAAAAACAGATTATTGCCTTATGTCCTCATATATAAAGATTCAAGAATTCTCCGCACTCTGTTGCATAAGAAAATCACCATTTTCCCCTCCCTATACACAAATCAAGATTGTGAATCACAATTTCCCCTTCTGTAGACACATCAACAATCAAAACTTCTAACTAACAAATAGTTGACGGCTGATAGAAAATGATATCAATTATGAAATAGAGAACAAATAGCTAGACTTCAATTAACAAAAATGAAGTTGCAGGCTGACTAAGAAAAAACACACAAGCTGAAACATTATTATTCAATTATTATGAAGAAGATAAATAAATCAATTGATAAAGAAAGATTATTCCTTAGGTCCTCATCAAACACCATCCCAAGTAGACATACCTTACTTAAACATATTAAAGAGATTGATTTAGGGGTAAAAAAATTCATAAAAATCCTCGTATCCTAGAGCATGACCCAAAAATACAAGAGTGCAAATAAGGAAGCACAGACCTAAACTTCTGTCTTTAGAGAAAAAGCATGTATAAAGCATGCCAGTCATAACAATAAATCACCATCGACTAATGCAAAATATCATATGAGGCTGTAAAGCAAATGACAAATTCGTCTTTGTAAATCTTAAGTTCTAAAAACTTGTGATGAGTGCAAATGGATGACAGTAGAAAAAGGAACCAGGGAAACATGTTAAGTGTTGGAATTAGTTAGAACCGCACAAATGGAGCCTGAAATATCCACAATAAAAGCACCCATTTTCATTTACACAAAGATTTTAAATTTCTTAATCCATAGTAACCAGCCAGCTTAAAATAAAAGGGGGCAAAAAAAAGTTCACATATTTGTGCTCCTATAGAAGAGTACCAAATTGATTTCGAGAAACCTTAAAAATCAACCAATCTCCAAATTCTATAAATAAAAAATTAGAGTAAATTCACCGAAGGGTGCAGGACCATTGAATGTTCAATTATTCCTCTCCCCCTCCATATGGTCAATTTTAAACAAAGAGGAGCTGTATTGCAAGCAAAAGAACATCTATGCTTGCTATATCAGCTTCTCCAGTCATACATTTGCACATATAAGCTAAAGGTACCAGGGAATGAATTTTGTTTCAGTAAAATTACTTCAAATTTACTACATTGGACTGATATGCAAAACAAAAGTAGTGTCAATTCCAAGAAATAATGAAATTTATAAAAACCTAGATATACCAAAAACAATGAGTAGTAAAACTTTTAAGGGATATGAAAGAACTTAATTTGTTTGTTGTTGTACTAAACGCTACTATTTCATCACTCTTACTGGTTTTTAACTGGACTTACAATAACTGACTTTCTGTTTCATGTGAATGTGTATTGTATTTCATAGATTTATGTATATAAGATGTCATTATAGAGTCTCAAAGTTTTCGTCATTTTTTTCTTAACCTTTGTACCCAATAGAATCAATCTTTGACCAAACCAATCTTTACGAGATGGGTTTTGCTTCAGAGCTAATAGTTGTTGCTAGAGGCATGAGACACATTTTACACTATTTACAACAACTATAACAAAATCATGCCTACAATCGGATAAGACACATTTTACACAAACCCAAAGACATCACTGAAACACCACCACTCAATTTGCCAAAACCCCCCATCAAAACCCCAAGCACATTTAAACTCATTAATGAGAAAAAAATCATTGTAGCATGTAAAAGACAACAAAATTCTTATTAATGAGAAAATCACACAGACATAACCATATAGCAAGAAATCCTTTAGATCATCATCCTTGCAGCATATGAAACACAACAAAATTCTCATCTTGATTAGTAAATTTACTACTTTTTAAGTAAGTTTCAACAAAATAATCAAAATCCCAAATAAAACACAACCTGATATTAACCAAGATCAAAGAAGATATCAGAGAAGAGGATCGTACTTGTAATCAATGGCAGCGGGAAGCAACAACGACGGGAAGCAATGATGGTTGATGGAGACTAGATAGGGAGACTGAGACTGATGGAGAGTGAGGAAGAGTGGGGAAGCCTGATCGCAGAGCGAACGAGGGAGAGTGTAGAGGGAGAGTGATGGCAGAGAGTGAGGGATAGAGAGTGTACAAGGAGAGAATGAGTGAATAATCGTTGTGAGATGTTAGGGTCCCATTGATTCAAACCGCTAAAGAAAACTCGATTTTGCACTTACCGAGTTATGAATGACTACACAACCATTTTTTTATTGGGAAAAACCCATGTCTGCTGCACTAGCGTGGCATAATGGTCAGACTAACTCAATAATAGGAGTATTGAGTTCTTCATAAAAACTCGATTCTAGCATTGTCGAGTTACAAAAGAGGGGCATTTTCCTAATTAGTTTGGAAAAGGAGGCAAAATGCCATTTACTTTGCCCTAAAAGGGCAAAGGGCAATTTTGTCCCTAATAGGAGTAAGATATGAAGCATCTAAAAGACAATTTGACAATGATCCAGCTCAACAATTATAACTTATCAATGCATTTGAACTAAGCCCCACAACACATTTTCATTCCAAGTTACTCCAACTTCCATCCTGACCTGATGTGTTCTAAAAATGATCTTTAGACATACTATAAATCTTATTTTCAAAACCAATGCATCAATCGATTACTGTAATTTCTTTCTTTACTTGTTTTCCTATTCTATTTAATTTCATTCCCTCTCGTAATTGAAGGTTATCCTATACTACACCATTACCTTTGATTTAGAGGTGGAATCATGTACTAGTAATTTATTGCCGATGGATTTATTGTTCTAAATAGCTTTAACAGGAATCCTCTAACATTTTCCTACTTGTATTGGACTTTTTTTATATGCATTTATATTTTGAATTTTACACTACACCCATTAATAACAAACAAGATGGGTTTTCTTTCAAAGCTGTAAAGGAGAAATTTGATGCAATTAATCATCATCAAGTTGCATGTGATGAAAATAATATGATTCCCCTCAACTCAAACTCCAAATCGAAGAATAATGGTGTAGAATCAATGCTCATGGTAGTTGGAAGCCTGGATGAAACAATTGTAGGGTTTTAATTTCCTCCAATATTTCACATGAAAATTTATATTAAAAATAAAATGGTATTTATATATATATATATATATATAATTCAATAGTTGAGGGTGAAGGAATTTGAACTCTTGATGATGCCGGTTAAACTACAATATAGTATTTTATATGCTTTGATCACATGAAAATGTATCTAAAGTAGGTTGTTTTTCATGAGTAATGGAATTCGTAATAATTGTCTAGCATACAACATGCAACTCTACTTTTTATGTGTGAGTTACAAAACAAAACCAAAAAAATAAAATAAAATAAACAAAAACAAAAACAAAATACAAAAAGGAAATTTGATATTTTATTTTTTTGGAGAGAGAATGATGAGGCTAGATCAAAAAATGAACATTGAAATGTGTTTTTTTTTTTTTTTTTTTTGCCCCTAGCCTCATCATTCTCTTGGCTATATTAGTAGTTTGCAAATGCATAACACTGATGGACAAAAATATAAACTTCAAATGGGAATGAACAGAAAATTTTGACATTAAACTAGAAAAAAGAAAAAAAAAGGGGGGGGGGGGGGGGGGCTTGGAGCACCCACATAGCAGTGTTTGATTAGCCTAGTATTAATACTACAAATAGATTGAAGTAATCATGTAATGACAATACAAGAGAGATTTCTCTTAGCATAATGTTGCTAAGATCATTTTAGGTACCTAATCAATAATTATAGTAAATTCAATTATTTTTAATCAATTTAAATTGGCTTCAGATTAGATAATTTATGAATCTAGTAAAATGTTCTTGAGACCAACCCTCTATGAACATTCCTTATTTCATGTCTAAAAATCTATAAATATAAGAATTTTGTATTTGATAGACCTTTTCAGCCTACACCAATCAATTGGGATTGTGAAGAAATAATATAAAAGTGCATTTATAACGAAGTGGAACCTAAGATTTCCCTCCACTCAACAAATCCTACTTTAAAATTAAGTGCTCACCTACAACAACAACAACAACAACAACAACAAAACCACACACACATAATAATTAATTAATTAAATTGTCAAGTGCTTATTCAATTAAATAAGAAATATATATAACGTCTTCGTAAAAGAATTTCTTATGATTATTAATAATAATAAATCTAAGTTGAGAAATGCCACTAATACCCTAGCAAATAATGATTTGTTTCATTTTCAAACATTGCAACGTGTAGATGACTTGCAACTTGGTGTTGTGATCCTGCATTTTAAAACACATGACCCTTAGGCACTTGCCACTTCTCTTTGGCGACCACCTTACTTTGTATGTAGAAATTGTTGCAAACAATGATGCAGCAAATCCTCTCCCATATTAAAATTGCTTAGAATACAAAGAAAAATATATATAGAAAAATAGAAAAAAAAGAAAATCAATAATATAATTTGTGGGGAGTGGAAGAGTCCCCATCCAAGCCTTAAGTCCAAGAAGTAAATGGGTCACGGGGAACAAATTGGACCTAGCCTATATGATAGAAAGAAGGCCCAAGGGACAATGAGCTATGAAAGAAAGGAAGCTAGACCATCCTAAGTACTACAGAAGAAAAGAGTGATGCAGGAAAGTCGTTCCCGCGGAGAGAGTAAGGAACTAGCCTTACCCAAGGAATGGTGCTCGAATGATCCATGTATGGATTTCAGGATATGCCTAGAACCATGGGAAACTTTCAGAACACGCAAGAAGGTTGAAGATTTTTGCCTCCGCATTAATGATGGGGTTCTTACCTAAACTCTACTGCATTGAATGTATATGAGATAGTTTGAATAGTACAAACAACCCCCAAAAGTCAGACTTCTAGGATAAGGGTGGGGAGGAAACCAATAAAGTAAAGGAAAATATCCCTGAGAATCTGACTGGCAACAAGACAGCTATAGAGATAAGAGTAAGGAATGTCACTATAAAAGGGGGGAGGAAGGCAAATGAATGGGGAGGAGCTAGAAAAAAAGAAAAAAGAGATAAAGGGGAACAATCTGAAAGAAAGAAAGAGAGAAAGTGTGCGTAACACTATAGGAACGAGAGAATTTCTTGTTGTAACATTTGAGTAGAAATTGAAATACATGTGATCAAAGAAATCAACTGTTTGAGTCTCCCATTGTGGAGTGTTTATTCCCTATTGTTTATTTATAATTAGTTGTGTGAGACATTATAGTGGTGATCCAAGGAGAACACCTTGGGGACCAGTTTTTGTCCACCCACATAATTCTTTTATGATGATGATGGTATATATATATATATATATATATATATATATATATGGGACTCAACAATTTCAATGATACCAAAATATTAAGTGATGTCGCGGAAGCCTAAAGAAAGCACACGGGATGCTCTCTTGATGGAACAGAAACTAAACTGTTAGTTCCTGGTAGTAAACCTCGAATCCACGAGGGGTTTCCCTGAATCCACAAGGAGAATAAAACTGGAATCCACCAGAAGAAAAGTTGACAAAACGTCTATGTTTATTGATAATAGTCTCTGAAAAACGTTTACAGACTTAGGAGCCTATTTAAGGGCTCCTTATAACTTGACAGACAAGAAAATATAATTTAAAATAACTCTTAATTGATACCTAACCATAACAAGAATCAAATTTGACCTAAAAAACAATAAATACACCTAAAAATAAGGAAATAAATCACCTAAACCTAAAATAGCGTTTTTTTACATAAAAATACCAAAAATAATAAATTACAATAATTAAATAGTAAATTGTGTCCTACATCATTAAGACACTATATGAAGGTTGGAATCTAGAGATTGAAAATTCACACACTTTAGTAAATTATTGTGTAAGTGGGGATATTCTTGACACCTACACTTTTATACATAGATTCCATAGAATATATTCACACACTTGTTATGGTTAAATTGTAAAGGAGTACTTTTCTCTCAAAGGAATGGGTAGATCTCTCTCAAACAAAAACTTGAGATGTGTATGTGGTTTCTTTAGTCTTATAAGCTCAGCTCACAGTCTATCCATGTCCTAGAAGCAGAGGGTGGAAGTCTTAACTTATATGATAAAGCTGAAAAAGCAAATCAAGAAAAAACAAAATATTTATTATTTGCATACCAATCGTGACCTACTAGGCGGCAAGTAGGTCGCGACTTTCCTAGCTCACTTAATCTATCTGCTATGTGTCACTCGTGGGCTGGTAGGTCGCATTGAGGTCACTTGTAGGACACAAGATACAGTTTTGAGACCAAGTTTGACTAGGCTTAATTACATTTTACCCAAATACGCTTTTTTCCCAGGGGAAAAAAAATTAAAATCAAAGAAAAAATACATAAAACTTTGTCACTAAATTAAGCCAACAAAAAGCATGGACTTAACATAAGTAAATCTAAAATTAAAGCTCCAAAATGATGGAAATATGAATGTACGCAACAGAAAATTAATGAATCTACTTCATGTGCAATTGATAGCATGTACTAAGTAAGTTTCAGAATTTAGAAATAAAAGAGTGTACCTTGGTATGGTGAATTTCAAAATCAAAGATCAAAAGTTCTTGAGAACACTTTCAATGTGTATGTTCTAGAGAGAATGAAAGAGTGTCTAACACTCACATACATACCATTTCATGTAACTTGTTGTAGTATCAAAATTCTGTATGTTTATCTCCTAATAACTGATTATCTAATTGGGCTAGCCTTTTAGGCCGTTCCAATTGGGCTTTAGTATGTGGCTTGGAGTGAGACCAAAAGGGAACAAATAAGACACTAGCTTCAATGAGCCTTAGGCTTTTCTGTCAACTCTTGAAAAGTCCAAAGTTACCATTAATTATATTTAATACCACTACATAAACATAATTGCACTCTAGGCTTTATTAATAAATTACATCACAAGACTTTATTGTACATGCGAACCCTTCATAAAATATCCCTAGTAATACAAATTTATGATTATAGATTGCCACTTTGTAAATTACTACATCTTAATCCTTGAGTACCCGGTTTAATCCTTTAAGTTATCCATCATATATTTATGAAATCCAATTTCATAAATATATACATTAGTAACTATTTATTAAAGTAGTTAGGTCTAACGTTTTGAATAACAAACCCATTAAACTTATCTCAAGAGAATATTTTGTATCTCTGTTAAGAGACTATGAATTCCATCTTGAGAATATATGTTCCATCAACACTAAATGTAACTGTCCAACATACTGAGATTTTGACCATTACTTTAGATCTCACTCCTAATATATTAAAGCAACCTACACTTCATGATCAGGTCCATTATTCTCTCAAGATTAAGAGATCATGTAAAAAGAAGTCGTGAGATTTATTATTCATTTGACAGTCATTAGGAGAATAATAAATCTCACAACGGTCTAGTTCAATATGTCTTAACTCTTAAAACATATCAACACATCAACTAGAAGTCTCCACTTCCACGATCAAGACAAATCATCTTAGTTGATATGTTATAGTCTTCGCAGATGAAACGCCCATTTTCATCACCAACTACAAACTAAAATTCTGAGTTTACAAAGAATCTGTGATTTATATCTTCTGTGACTTTTCACATAAATCACATACTAAGCATCTCATGGTCTATATGATAATATCCAAATATTCATGTTACATTATTTTAGATAATAATAAAACAACTTTATCAATCACAATATTAAGTCATACATAATGTCATACTTAATATCATACATAGTATCATACAATAGGATTTAAGGGCACTAATCCTAACACAAAAGTCTATTCTTTCAAATAACATTAAGGAGGCCATGAATAGTGTTGCAAAACAATCATCATCATCACCCAAAACAATGCATACCCATTCACCAGAACACTCAAAAGAAAAAAAGTACTAGGGAAAAAAAAAAAAAAACCTTGTAATAAACTAAAAAATTAATATTTGAAACAATAATACGACACATCATTGTTGTAGTGGCCATTGAATAAGCCAAAGGAGGAAGGAAGGATTGCATAAAAGGGGAGAGGAATGAAGAAGAAGAAGAAGAATGAAGTTAAAAAAATAAAAAATAAAAAAAATCGAGAATTTTAAATGTATATATATATATATATATTAAGAAATGAAAAATCTAGGAATAATGTGAGTTTTATAACAAAAACAAAAGACAATTTGAAATATGCATGCTTTCAAATTTTTAGTGCTCTTAATGCAAATAGTCACGCTTTTAAGGAAAGAAGAGAGGGAAAAATAGATTTGAAAAACAAGTCAGGTTAGGGTTTGACCCAATCAAATGAGAGTCTAATAGCTGAACGTTGAATGCCAACTCAATATACAATTAGTTAAATAAGCAAAAAAATGGACGAGAAGTAGATTAAGAGATTATATTAATCAATTTGATATATGCACGCTTTCAATTTTTTTGACATAAATATGTAATGTCTATAATACCAGACTTACAAATGGGGGGAGGATAGGTTTGAGTTTGATTTCGTTGAGTAAAATTCAAATTGGTTAAAGATCGTTAAATGTTCGGAGTAAAACAAGTTGTTATTCCAATGACCATTACCTCACAAGTCAAAAATCAATAAACGAATTCTGTACAACAAATAAAACTTATACTAATAGTATATTTTTTTCATGTTTTTTTTATAAAAAAAAAAAAAAAAAATTAACATGTTTTATAATTTCTTCTTTCTCAATTCTTTCAATAAAACACTAAAAAATAAAAAGTTGAATAATACATAAATTATTAAAAATTTATAGTTAGGTAAATTAATCCTAAATCTACTAGTTTAATGATTCTAAAAATGAATAAAACAACATGCACTTATATGTTATACACAAAAAATGGAATAAAGTTACAACACCTAGAAAACCACTAAGTGTGTGTGCTGATGCCCACTTTGGCAAGGAGGCCCAATAATAATAAGAAGCCCAACAATATGGGAGGGAATAAATAAGAAGAATTAGCAAATTGAGAAGAAAATCATTAACCTCGGATGGTAGGAATAATGGACCATAGGCCTGTAAAATAGAAAAATGGCCTCAAAGAAAGCAAGCAGACCTAAAGAAGCTCGAAGAAAAAAGTAGTAAACCCTTGGACATTATGAGAAATGGAAAGCAAGCAAGAATGGGCCAAAAGAACCCAAAGGAAGGAATTAAGTAAATAGGGGTTGGTGGAAATGCCTATAAGCCCCGAAAGTAAAGGATATGGTGACTTAGGCCGGGGAAGCCCAAAAGACTTAGCAAAAGCCCATGGGAATAAAGGATTGAAATGGGCCAGGGATGCCCAAGGAAATGAGACGGGCCAAGGATGCCTAAAAGAATAAAATGGGCCAAGGGAGCTCAAAAGCAATGAAATGGGCTAGTGAAGCCCAAAACAGCATGAGTACAAGCCCAATGATAGTATTGGGCTACTAGAATTGAGCAGAAGGAAAGCATACAACAGGCCCAAAAGATGCCCAGTAAACACAAGTCAAATAATAACATGGCAGGAACAATGGGGTAGCATGGCAAGAGTGTTAATCGACCTGCAAAGAGGTTAAAGGATGGATTGAAGAAGGAAAGGCCCACAACCAAGCAAGACTCAGCCCAAGAAGGAAGTAAGACATAAAGAATGAGGGCTTGTCTACATGTTCTGCTACTCATTCTTGACCTCTTAGCAAAAGCCCATGGGAATAAAGGATTGAAATGGGCCAGGGATGCCCAAGGAAATGAGACAGGCCAAGGATGCCTAAAAGAATAAAATGGGCCAAAGGAGCTCGAAAGCGATGAAATGGGCTAGTGAAGCCTAAAACAGCATGAGTACAAGCCCAATGATAGTATTGGGCTACTAGAATTGAGCTGAAGGAAAGCATACAACAGGCCCAAAAGAGGCCCAGTAAACACAAGTCAAATAATAACATGGCAGGAACAATGGGGTAGCATGGCAAGAGTGTTAATCGACCTGCAAAGAGGTTAAAGGATGGATTGAAGAAGGAAAGGCCCACAACCAAGCAAGACTCAGCCCAAGAAGGAAGTAAGGCATAAAGAATGAAAGCCCAGAGACTCATCCACGCCATAAGAGGTCAAGAATGAGTAGCAGAACATGTAGACAAGCCCTCAGGTCATGGCAAACGCATGAACAGCAAATAAGCCATTGACACACATAGAAGTAAAGCACACATAAGACTCAAGCACCACCCACTTGTACCCAGCCAATACAAGTGGTGGGCCATAGGTCAGAGGTAAGAGAGGGTATGGTCTGGCGGTGGGGAGAAGGGGAAAGCCTATTTTAGGGTTCTCGCTTTAAATTTATTGGGGGAAATGTCCTACTGGGATGACATACCACCCAAAAAAGGGAAAAAAAAGCTAGAATCACTAGGTGCATGTCATAGAGGATAGTAAGATATAATGTTCATCCTTATCTGAATGGGAATGCCATGGTGAACAAGAAAAAAAAATAAAACTCTTTTGTCTAGGAATGGGATGTGACACGGCTAGCACAGATAAGTGGTGATGGCTGGGTGGTCGGTAGACCAATGGGTGGTCTGGGAAGGACACCTATACCATGACAAAAGCAGTTAAGGGGCAAAATAGTAAAAACCCATCATGGCAGGCAATATAAAAAAGGGCCTCAACTATGCAAAGTCGAGGCAGGATAGGGGAGAATGAAGGAGGAAAAAAAAAAGTAATAAAAGGAGTGAAAGATAAGAGGGAAAGCAGGAAACTTAGAAAGGAAAACATGAACCAAAGAGGGAAAATAGAGAGTGAGTAAGAGTGTGATAGTAGGTATGCACCAATAGGCTGTTCCTTTCTCTCCCTCTAAAAGCCTACTCTCTAGTGAAGATTAAGGAATTTAAGGAAAAGCCATCTAGGCCCATTCTCTCAAAGTGGGCAATTTCTGTGGCAAGACGTCCTAGTGAGATTGCCCACATTGAAAGGTGGTTCCCTTCCTAGACTTGACTCCATTGAGAAATCAAGCACAACAGACTAACCATCCTTCCTTTTATTTTATTGATCAAGCATTAATATTATTTCCTTTTCTTTTTATCATTGTTATTAACTTATTTCTGTTGCATTTATGTCACTGCATTATCTCCTCCTTTACTAAGATCATGATTTAACCTTTTTTTTTTAGGGGGGGTGGGGGGTTGACAGTAAACAAATTCTTCTTATTATTGTCATATTACACTGGCCTGCCATAACTTTTTGTAATAATTTCCTCTACCATGGGCACGTGTCCAAGGTCTTAGCAAAGCGGTTCTAGCTTGTGCACAAACTGGCTTGGGGTGAGTTGCAGTCAAGCTAATCTTGAATCTCCTACCCAGAATCATTGGGCCATAACGTGGCAGGAGACAACTCAACTTACAATTGCAAAAAACACCCACCACAGTGTGCATATGGATGAAGCTTTTGTTGAAAACTTATTTACTTTTTTTTTTTTTTTTTGAGAGAGTTTCAACCTATGATATCCACTTTTAATAATAGCTCTTTATCATCAAACTAAGACACTAATCAGTTTTTTGGTGTATGCGGGGATTGAACCTTAGATCTCTTATTTAACCATTAGAGACTTTACAAATTAAGCTAATTGGAACTCACGAAAACTCATTTACTTATATTGCAAATTATAGCTATACTTTAAAAAAAGAATTGAGACTTTAGAAAGGTATAAATAAGTAAATCAACTAAAAATTTAAAAGAAAAACACTAATACAAACTCACATGGTAGAGCTTTAAGACTAAAAATATAAAGTTTTAGGTAAAAATATAGTTAGGAAAAATGTAAAATGGACTTATATGAAAAAGTACTCAAAGTCATTGTAACAGTATATCTAATATTGAAAAGACAAAACTTAGGTACAATACCTTAAGTGTTGTTTCTTAGGTTCTCCTCTTAAAATTTAGTCATGTGGCTATTTAACTAAAAAATACACTTTCATCCTATAAAAAAATCCACAAGGCAGAATTTTAAAAAGAGAACCTAAGGAACAACACCTAAGTACTATACCTAAGTCTTGCTCATATTGAAAATACTGTTGTGAAAGACCTCCTAGGATAGTGTGCTATGATGTCCCACACTACACTATTTTCACCATGTAGCTTACCTAATAAGCAGGTATTACAAACCATTAATCAATCAAACACAACTCAACCTTTTCTGTTGAAGCTTCTAACGACCTTGGAGGTGTGTGTCTATATATATATTGGTGAAGTTGATTTATTAAGGGACGAAAAGTATTAATTGGCTTTGTGTAATGTGTGGTTGACCACTTAAATAATAAAGCTCTATATATTATCTCTTTCTAAATTTTCTATATTTCTCCTTCTTATTTATTTATTTATTTATTTTATTTACAACAAATACTTAAATTTGACAACCGCACATCAAATTTGCTTAGGTCAAGTCAAAAAAGTTATATATAAAAACAAATCGGACTAAACTAGTTGCTATTTCTATTACTCTTACCCATTTTTCATGCAAGTTTGGACGGTTTAATGAGTTCAGATTTAGGTTACGTTTGGTAATTATTTTTATTTTAAGTTTTCAAAAACTTGTTTTCATAAAAAAAAATAAAAAAATAAAAAGAATCGGGAAAAAAAATTCTTTTATTGTGTTTTCGAAGTTAAAAACATTTTTGGTTAGTTTAAAGCAATTAAGAGTGAGCATTTCATGGACCTATTAAATAAGTGATAAACCAATGTTGTGAATTTCACTACAGTATTTGTTCCAATTTGTCTATTAGAATGAAATATAGAGCTTGTTGATACTGTATTTTGTTTGATCATTATTAGCATACCAAAATTCAAGCTTAAGCCCTAATTTTTTTTTTTTTTTAAATTGTGTTTTTATGATAAGAAATTACATGAAAAAAATTCTATTTATCCCAATCTGATATTGGATAAACCATTTTAATGATCTCAGAGTTCAAAATCTCAAAATTGACCAATGTTAGCTAACCTGAACCAGAACTAGTTAAAACGTTGACTAAAGATCTGACTATCCGATCAAGAAAAAAAAAATTCTTCTTAAAGATCATGAAATTACCTTTAAAACAACAGTTTATGGACCAAAATTAGAGTTGAAAAGGATGAAATATCATAAAAATATCAAAATCCTGATTAAAAATATTATTTCATTCCAAGTCAAAATGCTTTTTTTAGGGCTTTTCCGTGCAATAAACTGTACAAATACAACCACAACGGGTGCAAACGACCTAGATCGCATTAAAATATGATAGATTAGCTACTCTAAAAAAAAGGGCTTGATGATATCCCCTTTGAATTAGAAGGAATTAATTTTCTAAGAAAAGTGTTACATAAATTTTTATACTGCGTCACCTCCTTTCTGAGCATAATATCTCAGTGACTGTAACTCCAAATTGGATGAGGCCAGAACCTTTGGAAACTATACATCTAATTTTTTTTGAAAATGTCTAGTTTAAAGAAATCCGAACTCTTGAATACCTCCAAAAAGTAGCACAAAACTAGGTTGAAAAAGGGAAAAATCAGAAAATTAGGAAATGAATAATGGAGTTTCTAAAAGATACGATGAGATGGCAGTAGGATACCATTGAGGTGTGCGCCTCAATTTTGTATAAATACACCCGTCCTCCAGCGGTCCTCTTGGAATTTTTGGGGAAAATTATATTTTACTCCATAAATTATACTTCATTTTACACTTACACTCATAAACTATGAGAATGCACACTTTACCAAACACTTGCCCTCTTAAACTATGAGAGTACTCACTTAACTGCTTAAACTATTACTCGTATAACACTTTACATCTCATCCCATGGGTAATAGTTTAGAGAAATAAGTGTGCATTCTCATAGTTTATGAGGATAAGTGTAAAATAGGTCACAATTTATGGGGGTAAGGTGTAGTTTCCCCAAATTTTCATACACAAAAATTCCCTACTGAAGAGGGTAAATTGTGAGATAAGGCCTGGTAGGCCCAATGGGCCCCTTGGCAAGCCCAATATGCCCACATCCGCGCGCCCAAAGAAGGTAGGGCCCTTCCTTTCACATGGGCCCCCGGTTAGGACGAAGGCCCAGACTTGCCCATCACGTTTCAAGAAACTTGTTCTACAAGCATGGGAGGCTTGTCTAGCAAGCCTGAGGGACTTGCTCAGCAGGTCTGAGAGGCTTGCTCAACAAGTCTGTGAGGCTTGCTCTGCAAGGAAAGGAGGCAGGACCTCACTACTATAAAAAGGCACCAACACCCCCAAAAAAGAGGTATGTGTAACTAACTCCCCTCTAGCACTCTAGAATTGAAAAACGTTTTCTGACTTAACCTTCGGAGGGTTTTTGGCCGGCTCCACACCGGAGCCCCCTTTGAAGGTGTTCTTGTACTGTTCTATTTTTTTTTCAGGCAACGGTTGTTCGAGCGTAAGGATCGTGCATCTCACTAATGAACATTTCGGCATCATCAGTTGGCGCCGTCTGTGGGAAACGACGATCGTGACAAGTTAAGCCATTGTCGCCTCCCGGACACAAGAGTTGCATGGTACTCACACGCTCGATGGCCAACTCCAACGACGTGCAAGGCGATGAGCCGCCAAGGCCCAACGCATTAGAAAGACAGGTTCAGACCCTCGCGGCCGCAGTAGAGCGCCTCACGAAACAGAATCATGACCTGGAGGAACAGCTGCGACAAAAGAATGCGGGGCATAACGGTCAGGAGGAGAACCAAGGGGACAGCTCCGAAAGAAGAGGGCCTGAGAAGCAAGGGGGCAGTAATGAGCCCAGTAAAACGGAGAGGCGCGATTCGAGCATGCCCTCCCTCACAAATGCAACGCCACCGCCCATCCTCGCGGAGATGCAGGCGATGAAAGAGCAGATGGAGGTCATGATGAACGCCCTCAAGGGACGCGTCTCCAGCGACCTTGACGATTTAGTGAATAGGACGGACTCGCCGTTCACCGCATCAGTCAACTCCTATCCCCTGCCACCGAAGTTCCGGATGCCACAGGTCGAGAGCTATGACGGGGTCAAGGACCCATTAGATCATCTGGAAACCTTCAAGACCATGATGCACCTCCAGGGAGTCCCGGACGAGGTCATGTGTAGGGCCTTCCCTACAACACTGAGGGGCGCGGCGAGAGTCTGGTTTAGCAGGTTGACGCCAAACTCGATTAGTACTTTCAAGGAGCTGAGTGCACTTTTCACCTCGCACTTCATCGGGGGGCACAGGTACAAGAGGTCGACAGCATGCCTAATGAGCATCAGGCAGCGGGAGGACGAGACGCTGCGGTTGTACATAACCCGCTTCAACAAGGAAGCCCTCTCCATTGATGAGGCCGACGACAAGATTCTGGTAGCAGCCTTCACGAATGGCCTGCGGAAGGGAAAATTCCTATTCTCCCTGTACAAAAATGACCCGAAGACCATGTCTGAGGTCCTATACAGGGCCACGAAATACATGAATGCGGAGGACGCACTGTCGGCTAGGGAAGACAAACCCAGGAAGAGGGAGAGACCGGAGGATGCCGGGCAGGACCACGGAAAGAAGAAACAAAGAACGGGAGATAGACGCGAGGATAAGCGTTCTAAACCCCCAGGAGGGAGATTCACGAGATTCACCCCTCTGAACGCCCCGCTAGACCAGGTGCTGATGCAGATCAAAGATGAGGGATCTCTGACGTTCCCGGGAAAGCTAAAGAGCGACCCAGCCAAGCGGTCCAGGAACAAGTATTGCCGTTTCCACCGAGATCACGGCCACGACACTGCGGATTGCTACGATCTGAAACAGCAGATAAAGGCCCTCATCAGAGATGGAAAACTGCAAAAATTCGTCAGTAGAGAAAGGACGGATGTCCAAGCAAGGGAGCAGGCCACCCGGCGGGAGAATGACCGTCAGAAACCACCCGTTGGGGAAATAAGGATGATTATAGGGGGCACAGCAGCAACGGGATCGTCCAAGAAGGCCCGGAAGACCTACCTTAGGATGGTCCAACATGTGCAAACCACGGGTTCTGTACCCAAGATGGCGCGGAGAGAAGATCCGATCATTGGGTTCTCGGAGAACGACGCGAGGCGACTCTACCATCCGCACGACGACGCCCTTGTCGTTAGTCTTAGGGTAGGAGATTACAACGTACACCGGATGCTGGTCGATAACGGCAGCTCAGCGGACATCCTGTACTACCCAGCGTTCCAGCAGATGGGAATAAATAGAGCACGGCTAACACCGGCGAACGCCCCTTTGGTCGGCTTTGGGGGAACAAGGATACTCCCATTAGGAGCAATCACGCTCTCAGTGACAGTCGGTGACTATCCGCAGCAGATCACTCAAGACGTGACCTTCTTAGTGGTCGACTGCTCATCCGCGTACAACGGTATCATAGGGCGACCGACGCTGAACTCTTGGAAAGCAGCGACCTCAACATACCACCTGATGATCAAGTTCCCCACCGAGTACGGAATTGGAGAGTTGAGGGGAGATCAGGTGGCCGCCCGGGAATGCTATGTCGCCATGCTGGAAATGGAGGATCACCAGCAGACCTTATGCATTGGCGAACAGCGGACCGTTGCAAAGCCGGTAGAAGAGTTGGAAGAAGTCACTCTCGATGAATCGAGGCCCGGGCGGACGACAAGAATAGGCACCATGGCCAGCCAGACGGTAAGGCAAGACCTGGCAACCTTCCTGAAGAGTAATCAGGACATATTCGCGTGGAGCCACGAAGATATGCCAGGAATCGATCCGTCAGTAATAGTACATAGGTTGCATGTCAACCCGGACTCCCCCCCGGTCCGGCAGAAGAAGCGGGTGTTCGCGCCGGAACGGGACAAAGCGGTTGCGGAAGAAGTTAGAAAGCTGCTGGAAGCAGGGTTCATCCGAGAAGTCTACTACCCCGACTGGCTAGCAAATGTGGTCATGGTGAAAAAGAGTAGCGGAAAGTGGAGAATGTGCGTTGACTTCACGGACCTGAACCAGGCGTGCCCGAAAGACAGCTATCCACTCCCGAGGATAGACACTCTGGTGGACTCGACGGCCAGACACGAGCTCTTGAGTTTCATGGACGCCTTCTCAGGCTACAACCAGATTAAGATGGGGGAGGAGGATCAGGAGAAAACCTCTTTCGTGACCAGTCAAGGACTTTTCTGCTACAAGGTAATGCCGTTCGGACTCAAGAACGCGGGGGCTACGTATCAGAGACTGATGAACAAGATGTTCGCGCACCAGCTCGGCAGGAACGTACAAGTCTATGTCGACGACATGTTGGTAAAGAGCGTGCGCGAGGACAACCATCTCAGCGACCTTCAGGAGACATTCGACACCCTTCGGTCGTACAACATGAAGCTGAACCCAAGTAAATGTGTGTTCGGAGTTACGGCCAGGAAATTCTTGGGATTCATGGTTTCCCAAAGGGGCATAGAGGTCAACCCAGAGAAAGTGCGAGCCATAACGGAGTTAGAACCCCCGAAGACAGTGAAGGCGGTTCAGAGTTTGAACGGGAAGGTTGCGGCCCTGAACAGATTCGTCTCCAAAGCGACGGATAGGTGCTTGCCCTTCTTCCGAGTACTGAAGAAATCGTTCGAATGGACGGACGAATGCCAAAGAGCATTCGAAGATTTGAAGAGGTACCTGTCGTCACCGCCACTTCTCAGTCCATCCGTACCCGGGGAGGAGCTGTACCTCTACATTGCAGTCTCACATGCCGCGGTCAGCGCAGCCCTGGTGCGGGAAGACGGACACTCCCAAAGACCCGTCTATTTTGTGAGCAGGGCATTCCGAGGAGCGGAAGAAAGGTACCCACGGATGGAGAAATTGGCCCTTGCCCTAATGACCGCAGCACGGAAACTCAAACCGTATTTCCAGGCCCACGTAATCGTGGTCCTGACGGACCAGCCTCTGAGGAGAGCAATGAGCAACCCCGAGGCGGCAGGAAGGATGGCCTTGTGGGCAATTGAGCTGAGCGAATTCGACGTGCGCTACCGTCCGCGGACTTCGATAAAGGGGCAAGCGGTGGCAGATTTCATAGCCGAGTACACCCAGCCGGAAGACGAGGGGGCAGAAAGGCCAAAACTGTGGATCATCCACACGGACGGATCATCAAATCAGCACTCATGAGGAGCCGGCATAGTCATACGAACACCAGAAGGGGACAAGATCGAGTGCATGGTAAGACTAGACTTCCCTACAACCAACAACGAAGCGGAGTATGAAGCCTTGATAGCCGGATTAGATCTCGCAAGGGCCGCGGGCGCCGGTAACATGGCCATACATTGTGACTCCCAAGTGATAACCAGTCAGATCAATGGCGATTTCGAGTGTAGAAACGAACGGATGAAGAAGTACCTGGAGGAGGTGAAGGGTCGAATCGCAGGCCTCGAGGTCAAATTCATTCAGATTCCAAGGGAGGAAAACGAGTGCGCCGACCGTTTGGCCAAAGCAGCCTCCGCGGAGTTCATGAATGCGCCTAAACAGGTATTATCCTTCATTCAAACTCACCCACTCATTGATGATGGAAAAAAGATACAGGCGATAGATGTTGGAGAGGACTGGACCACGCCCTTAAAAGGATACCTACAGTCGGGCTCTCTGCCAGACGGAAAGGATGCTGCAAGGAGGCTGAAGGTCCGGGCCACACGATTCGTGCTGATCAACGACACTTTGTACAAGAGAGGTTTCTCTCGGCCTTACCTAAGGTGTCTAAGCCAGGGCGAAGCAGAATATGTGATGAGGGAAGTCCACGAGGGGATTTGCGGGAATCCCTCTAGAGCACGGTCACTAGTGCACAAACTTATCCGAGCCGGGTACTACTGGCCCACAATGCTCACGGACGCCCAATCGTATGTGAAGGCCTGTGACAAGTGCCAGAGGTTCAGTAACCTGATCAGACGACCATCAGAAGAACTCTCACCCATCACGGCCCCATGGCCGTTCGCGCAATGGGGATTAGATATCATGGGCCCTTTCCCAACGGCTCTAAGGCAGCTAAAGTTCCTCGTAGTCGGCATCGACTACTTCACGAAGTGGGTCGAAGCAGAACCCCTTGCCACTATTACCGAGAAGAACATCCGTGCTTTCGTATGGAAAAGCATCATATGCAGGTTCGGGATCCCGAGGGTGCTTATCTCCGACAATGGAAAACAGTTCGATAACAGCGCTTTCAAGAATTTTTGCTCAGAGCTAGGCATTCGGAATCATTACTCCTCACCAGCACACCCGCAAGCAAACGGACAGGTAGAAGTCACAAACAGGACATTACTAAAGATCATCAAGACCCGGCTCGAGGGGGCAAAGGGTATTTGGCCAGACGAGCTGCCAAGCGTCTTGTGGGCATATCAGACGACCGCAAGGACACCAACTGGGGAGACCCCGTTCCGACTTGCATACGGAGCCGAGGCAGTCATACCAGCAGAAATAGGCCTCACCAGCTACCGCGTACAGAACTACACGGAGGACAAGAACGAGGAGGCTATGCGCCTTCAGCTAGACTTGGTGGACGAGGTCCGGGCAGTGGCTGAACAAAGATTGGCGCGATACCAGAACCTCATGTCAAAGAACTACGACTCAAAGGTGAGGCACAGAGATTTCCAGATCGGCGACCTGGTACTCCGAAAGGTCATGGGCGCTACTAAAGACCCTACTCAGGGAAAGCTCGGACCAAATTGGGAAGGACCGTATAGAATCACATCATGGCAAAGGAAGGGCACGTACCACCTTGAGACCATGGACGGAAGAAAACTCCAGCATCCATGGAACACGGAGCACCTTCGGAGATACTACCAGTAGAAGTCAAGTTTTAATCTCCCAATGTACATTCACTAGATTTCGATTATTTTGTAGCAGTCTGTCGACTACTTTCGATCCTTTTGTTTTTTGGAACCTTTGTTAGCCCAAAAAAGGGCAGGTATTTTCTTCTACAAAATCGAATTTAATGAAGAAACGTTCAGGACCTTGCTGTGTAAATCCTACTGCTAAACGATTGCTATCAAAAAAAAAAAAAATCTACATGTCCCAAAGAGGACGGACCCCACCATGGGTCAAAAAATCTAATGTCCCAAAGAGGACGGACCCCACCATGGGTCAAAAAATTTACAAGTCCTTAAGAGAGGACGGACCTCACCATAGGTCAAAAAATTTACAAGTCCTAAAGAGAGGACGGACCTCACCATAGGTCAAAAAATTTACAAGTCCTAAAGAGAGGACGGACCTCACCATAGGTCAAGAAATTTACAAGTCCTAAAGAGAGGACGGACCTCACCATAGGTCAAGAAATTTACAAGTCCTAAAGAGAGGACGGACCTCACCATAGGTCAAAAAATTTACAAGTCCTAAAGAGAGGACGGACCCCACCATAGGTCAAAAAATTTACAAGTCCTAAAGAGAGGACGGACCCCACCATTGGTCAAAAAATTTACAAGTCCTAAAGAGAGGACGGACCTCACCATGGGTCAAAAAATTTACAAGTCCTAAAAAGGGGACGGACCCCACCATGGGTCAAAAAATTTACAAGTCCTAAAGAGAGGACGGACCCCACCATTGGTCAAAAAACTTGCAAGTCCTGAAAAGAGGACGGACCCTCCACGGGTTGGAAATTCATACAGATCAACTAAGTAGACGGACACCAACATGAACTAGAGATGTACGCGAGTCAAAAAATGAACGGACCCAACTGGTTCGCAAACACAAAATTCCACGACGTGAACGGATCAAATTAAGCAGGTATTTAATAACAAGACGGAGCATACATCAACATTATCAATACGATATTAAAAGAAGCATTTAAATAAATCAGTTTAAATGTCAAGTACAAATGATGTAAAATAAGCCCTACACACGACGGGCAAAAATCCAATGAGTTTTCCGATATGATTAATACAAAACAGAGAACGGCTACACGCTGGGGTCGACGGGGTCTTTGGGCTCTGGGGTCCTCGCTTCTTCAGCTTGGGGCTCAGGGGCGACGGAGACAGGCTTCTCCTCAGTAAAAAGGTCGGCAGTGTCATCTGAGGCGTCTGGTTGGACGGACATGCCCTCCGCGACGTTGATATCGACGGCTGAAAAGTCGAACTTGGGGTATAGAGCCTTGGCCTGACGGAGGGCATCCTCAAAGCCATCAGTATACGAAGACCCAAGCTCCGTCAAGAGGGCGTCCGAGTCGCGGTACTCTTGGACGGCCTTCTCCCTGGCCAGACGAAGCTCGTCCTCCTTATCTTCCAGGACGGCTTTGAGTTCCTCCACCGTCCTCTGAAGCTCGTCCCTTACATCCTCCGCCAGCTTGAGTTTTTTCTCCGTCACAACCTTCCAGTTTTTGAGCTCGAGCAGCTCCTCCTCCGTCACCCTGGCCTGGTCACGGACCCTCTCCAACGCCGTCTCATTGCGAAGAGCCCGATCCATCAGACCCTTCGTCATGAGCATAGCCTGACGATCAAATTGAACTTGGTAAAAAAAAAAAGATGACAACAAAAGAAATTGAAAGATGAATGGTGACGGGTACTTACTTGGGCAATGCTGAAGAGGCCCGTCTCCCCCATGGCCTCCGTCGAATGGTTCCCCAAATCCTCGTAGTCCTCGCTCCCAATGATGGAGGAGATCTTCCCCAAGGCATATTTTGGGTCCTCACGGAGTACGACGGGCGGTTTCTTCTGGCTGCCCGGGGGAGCAACCATCAGACCCTTCCCCGCCCCAGGCTTGGCAGGGGTCACCGTTTTCTTTCCCTCCGCCATGAGGCCTATGACGGGCTCCGTAGAAACTTTCTGTTTCTTGGGCGCACGGTCGACCCTGGGTATCGGCCTCTTCGCCAGGGGCCTACTCGAGCCCGTCCCCATCGCCCCTACGTCCGTCTCTTTGTTCTTGGCGGCTTTGCTCCTGATGGCGGCCCTCCTATTCGCGTCGTCCATCTCTGTAGAAACAAAAGTAGGCGGGTGAAACTCAAAACGAATGAACAAAAGAAAAAAGATGTGACGGACTTACGCTGACGGGTGTGTTCCTCGTATTTTATTGCGGCGGCTGTAGGCTCAGGTCCGTCGCAATACCAGTGGACGGTATTTAGATTGACAAGCTTCGCCCAAGTCCGTTCCTCTGGTTTCGTCTTTGAAAAAATTTTCTCCAAAAAACTGAACTCCTCTAAGTCAACTTGTGGACGCCGTCGCACTGAAAAAAAAAACGGAGAGAAATTTAGGACGGCTAATAAAAAGTTAAAGCAAAATTACCCACGTAATGCGACGGGCTGAACTGTACCGGACGGGTCCAAGATGCCCCATGTTTTGTCGACGGGCAGAAAATCCGTCTCCCCCGGGTGGCACATCCAACCGTCACCCTCCAGGAAGAAGTAGCGGCTCTTCCAATCTCGGTTGGAGTCTGGGGTCTCATAAATGACTTTCAGGACGGACTTCCTAGGAACAAAACTGTACATGCCCCTCGACTTGTCTATCTCGTCCGGACGGTAGCAATGGAGGAACTCCCGTGCGGTCAACGACCTCGTGCCGTTGGACATGGCTCCGTACAAGACCTCCATTGCAATAAAAACCCTCCAGGCGTTGGGGGAAACCTGGCTGACGGATATACCTAAGAACTGGAGGAGTTCTCGTTTTACCCTGTTCAAGGGGAATCTAAGTCCGGCCTTCAGCGCTTGTTCGTACACCCCCAAGTCATCCACCCCATCGTAATAACACTTCTCGGATTTGTAGGGTAGACGGATGGGGATGTGATCGGGTATTTGGTAGATCGCCCTAATTGTCTTGAAGTGGACTTCCTTAATTGTTGACACAAATTTGTGCACCGTCCACTCAGGCAGCATGACGAACTCCCTAAGTCCGTCATCCCCAACTACAGTTCTATGTTCTCCACCGTCGTCAGAACCTTCCCCTGGTTCGGCCAACTCCATATCCTCATTTGTTGAGGACGGTGAAGTGGCAGACGGAGTCCTCTCGATCAATTCGTCCGGATCTTTGTAACCAGACGGGTACAGTTCCTCGTAACCCGCTCCGTCGCGGACGAAGGACTGGTTACTCGACGCACTAGACATTTCCTACAACGGATTGACAAAGCCTAAGACGGACTGTCTAAAATAAAAAAGGGAAGAGACGGATGCAAGATGTCTAATGTTTCTATCATGACAAATATGAAAACTGAAGGAACATCAAGGTGAACGGATAGGATCACTTACCGAATAAAGGAGCGAACGGGTTGATCTCGTTGCTGGAAGATGTGAACGGGTAAACTCTGACAAACGACGGACTCGCTCTGGCAGTGAATTTTCTACGCAAAGTAGAAAAATGAAGGAGAAATGCTGGTTTTTATAGGTGGAGTGCACGGAAGACGAAGCGGCACTTCGATCCAAGATACGGACCAACCTACGAGTGACACGTGTCTTCGTCTTAAATGCTTCTGCAGTCTGTCAGACCCCCACAGTCATGACGGTGCCCCTATCCGTCGTCCCCTTTCCGAAGGTCCTCATCACCAACATCCATTGAGCTCTGATCGTCACCTCTCTTACTCCGTCTTCCACCAATCTGTACTTATGGTTGCCGTCCCAGTTCTTTGTTACCGTTCGTTCATGCCCATCCGTCACCTCCTTATAGACGGACCATCTCTTTTGCTTGTTTTGACCGTCACCCCAATTGACCGTCTGCACGACGGAGACGGGTCAAGTGGGGTGAAGGGGGCAGCTGAAGAGGGTAAATTGTGAGATAAGGCCTGGTAGGCCCAATGGGCCCCTTGGCAAGCCCAATATGCCCACATCCGCGCGCCCAAAGAAGGTAGGGCCCTTCCTTTCACATGGGCCCCCGGTTAGGACGAAGGCCCAGACTTGCCCATCACGTTTCAAGAAACTTGTTCTACAAGCATGGGAGGCTTGTCTAGCAAGCCTGAGGGACTTGCTCAGCAGGTCTGAGAGGCTTGCTCAACAAGTCTGTGAGGCTTGCTCTGCAAGGAAAGGAGGCAGGACCTCACTACTATAAAAAGGCACCAACACCCCCAAAAAAGAGGTATGTGTAACTAACTCCCCTCTAGCACTCTAGAATTGAAAAACGTTTTCTGACTTAACCTTCGGAGGGTTTTTGGCCGGCTCCACACCGGAGCCCCCTTTGAAGGTGTTCTTGTACTGTTCTATTTTTTTTTCAGGCAACGGTTGTTCGAGCGTAAGGATCGTGCATCTCACTGGTGAACATTTCGGCATCATCACCTACCTTATCCAACCTCTCTAGGATTCTCACTAGGCATATTTTCCCTCTCTAGAATAGATACCAAACCCATAAATTCCAGCCCATTTTTTCTCCCAAAAACCCATAAGTAAGCCTCCAAAGTTCTTTGCTAGAGCTAGGGTAGTGTAGCTACTACTCTATTCCCCATTCTCTTTCCATTTTTTTCTGCATATACATTCCTTTTACGTCTTCTTTTGTATATACATTCTAAACCTACAAAGTTCATTTATTTTATATTCTCTTTTTATTATTCTAGCTCTTCAATACATTCTCTTTAATTCCCTTGCTCTTTACAATTATGTCATTTACTTTCCTTGCTCTTTACATTCATGTCATTTATTTTCCTTGCTATTCACTTTTCAAATCATTTACTTTTCTTGTCGTTTAAATTATTACCTTTATTTTCGTGCTAAAAAAAAAAATTATTATCTTTATTTTCTTGTTTGAAGGTAGTAGTGTTTTCCTTTATACGTGTTCATGGGTATATGCTAACTGTGAAGGTGTCTACCTTTTGCACATAGACATTAAATCCCACAGATTTAAAGGAAAAACTAACCTTAGATCTTGGTGAATTTTTATATTCTAAATCAATATGGTGAGCGGTGGCATATCTTTCCCTATATTTTAATTAAAAAAATAATAGTAGTAGTAGTGTCTGTGTATATATATATATATATATATATATATATATATATATATAGAGAGAGAGAGAGAGAGAGAGAGAGAGAGAGAGAGAGAGAGAGAGAGAGAGAACTAATTTAAGCAATTTCATTCAATAAAATTACATTTTTCCTCCTTAACAATATCATTGATCATTTTAAGAGAAATGCTACAACTAAAAAACATTTTACAACATTTTTTAAAACTATTGAGGAAGTAAATTCTTACTGGTTTGTATCTGGGCCTAACAATTACATCACTTTTTTTACTTACTGATAACCACGTACTCATCACAAAACAATTTGGAAAATGGTTTGTAGATCTAGTATTTTCCTTATTTTAAAGGCCATAAAAAAAATTATAGATCTAAAATCTAAAAAAATATATACAAGCCCAAAAAAATTAGCCTAAGAACAAAAATTAACAATAGCAAAGCTTTAAATAAATAAATAAAAAAAGAAGAAGAAGAAGAAGAAGAAGAAGAAAAAAGAATTATGATCAATCAACCAATTTTATAAATAAAAACTTGGCCTTCTAAAAAATTTTAAAAAAATAATTTTTTCCTTATCTACAAAAGATGCACTCTATACACACACAAACAAAAATAATTAAAGAAAACCCTTGCTAGTTAAGTAGCAAAGCCAGAAGTCAAAGCCACCATACACAGCCAACAATAAATCCGTCTCCCCTAACTCCAAGTCTTGGCTCCGTCCCTGTTTGTGCACTACCATTTTGGTTTACTATGAGTATAAAGATTTAATTAAGATTGGTCTTCCAAGTATAACCCTATATTGGGCGTTTGGTTTGTTATGATATGTCTTTGATGTGATACACATTACGATGATATGTCATTGAAGTTTTTGGTTTATTTTCTTTTTTCTAACATTACAATAATTTAAAACTATAAAATATATCACATCATCTTAATCTCATCACCTTCCTAAAAAATGTAATATTGTATTCTTATATTGAGATTACATTAATATAATATTACAATAACATAATATTACGGCATAATATAACATCATAGCGAACTAGATGCCCCCTAAATCAATATGATGGGTGAAGGTTTATCCTTGTGCACCACTATATTTGATTTGCTATGTGTATAGATGTTTATTCAAGGAAGACATTTTTTAATATATATATATATATATATATATATATATATATATGAGTTAGGTTCAAGTTACACCTGATGTAACTTTAAGTAGTATTACACCATCCAATAACTTGTTATATAATTCATATTTTAAGAATCCCACCATTGAATTGCATGTTCTATATATGCTTAACAAGCATGCCAATTGGATGTTATTTACCATGTGATCCATAAACTCATCTTTTATGTAATATTTTAAACTACAAAAACTTGAATTTAAACAATTGATTGATGACATGACTATTGAACTTTGGTCACTGTAAAATTTTGCAAGCATGGAGAATATATGAATATAATGTAATCCTGAATGTTCAAATATTGTATAAAACACTATGAACGTTTAGACCCCCAAATAATAAATTACCAATTCAAGCTTAATATCAAACAATTAATGTGCGGAATATGAACATAAGCTTAATACAGAATTAATAAATAATCTAAACCAAATAAAATCACATCCATAGCAGAAATTAAATGGCAAAGATTAAGGGAAGAGAGATGCAAATACAAGGACAACACACGATGTGTTATCGAAGAAAAAATCGAAGCCCTCGCCGACCTCCA
The DNA here is from genome assembly GCA_023055345.1 of Quercus wislizeni. Classification (NCBI taxonomy): domain Eukaryota; kingdom Viridiplantae; phylum Streptophyta; class Magnoliopsida; order Fagales; family Fagaceae; genus Quercus; species Quercus wislizeni. The sequence continues at coordinate 2,351,172 of JALGQJ010000035.1, forward strand.
AGCAGTAAATAATCTACTAAAGAATGTAGTTGTGATACATGAACAACTGAAGACCCTCCAAGCCTAATTTACCCAGTGTACCTAAGCCCTCCAAGCTCTACTCCAACGAGGTTACACTGAACCTATTTCTTCTTTAGCTTATCGGATTCCGCTATAAACCACAGCATCAACCAATATGAAATTGGTCCCTTCCTAACTGCTTCCCAAGCATTAAATGGCCTTCTCACAGATGTGGGTATGGTAAGAAAAGGTTTTGGTAATGAACCTCTCGAGGATATAACAATGGAAAGGGTGAGAGTAGAAGAATTTAAAGAGTCTTTATGTGAAGATTGTGGATGAGTCAATCTTGTTTTTCTTTAGGGTTTCTCTCTCAATATTCTCTCTGGAAGCTCTCTATATTTCATGGGTATGAGGGGTATTTATACTTGTGTGTATTTGGAATGTGAAGAGTTAGTTTTTCCAAAATAGAGCTGGCTGGCGGCTTGGCCTCATGACTTGACTAAGCTGCGAGTTCAAGCCGCGAACTAACTGAATGGCAAGTTTGGACTTTTTGTCCTGTAGTGCTCCAGCTGGCATATTGCTTCAGTTTCTCCGCATGCTTGGCACGTGTACAACTTCTGACGGCTTGCAAGCCATGAGCTACTCATGAGGTCCAGTCACGAGTCCCTGCTACTTTGCACAAACTTGAGCATTTCTTCACACTCTCTCACACATTACCCTTACATGATTCCCACCTAAATACAGGGTTACTAATTCCTAAAATACAAGCAAGTTTGGCACAGAATAAAGCCAACAAGATTGTTGATTAAATTCAACCTTACAAATCCTATGGTAGATTTCTCAAAATTCGCATCTAATAATAAGTTATTTAAGCGTTGTAATATCATTTAGAGTTATACTAGGTCTAACTTGAACCCAGCTCTCTCTCTCTCTCTCTATATATATATATATATATATATATGAAATTTACGGATTTTCTTGCCATCCACGAGGACCCCAAAGTAAAGCTAGAAAAACCCAATTCAAAACCAATGTCCAAAAAATAAAAATAAAAATAAATAAATAAAGAAATAAATGAGTGAGAGAGAAAGACCATTACAAATATTCTTGAAAAAAAACAAACAAACGAGAAGTACTCAAAAAGTTAAAATCAAATTATAGTGGTCAAAAGAATGCATAATCACACCCTTTCTGCTAAAGTTTGTTATAACTGGATTTGAGGTCAGCTGGTCTTCCTTAAGAATGGAATGGATTACAGAAGTTAGGGAAGAGATGAGGAAGAAATAGTTTGTTCTTATTGCCTGAAGATTCAATACAATTAATATCTATTTATACAAGTCTACAAGGCTTATTGCACCAGTAACTAACTATTGCTAATTGTAGTAACTAACTCTACCAGCTGTCCACCCAATGCTAGCTAACTAACTGCCATACAACTGTAATACCAGCTACTCATGATCAAACTGAATCAATCTTCCTAATTACAATAATCATGATCAAACTTAGTTGGGCTCCTAACAATTGCCCCTCTTTTAAAGCACATTGCCCACAAGATGAGGGAATTGTTGCTGAAGCTGATACAGATTCTCCCAAGTAGCATTATCTTTTGTTCCTCCCTACCACTAGATGAGCACTTGTGTGACAGTTCTATTTCTAAGCTAATGGGACCTCTCTTGCAATACAGCAACTGGCCCTAGATTAAGAATACCTTCTGAGTTCACTACTGGAAGAGTAGAACATGATGTCATTTGCTATCCAAGCTTAGCCTTAAGGCATGAAACATGAAATACAGGATGAATTTGAGAGCCAGGAGGTAGATCTAGCTTGTAGGTAACTGCCCCTATCTTTTGTAGCACTTGGAATGGACCATAAAACCTGGGAGATAGCTTATTAAAGGTCTTATGGGAAATGGACTTTTGCCTATAAGGCTGTAACCTCAAGTACACCCAATCCCCAACCGAGAATGACCTTTCTGACCTGTGCTTATCAGCATGAAGCTTCATTCTTTCCTAAGCACTGACAAGATTGGACTTGAGTAAGGAGAATAGTTTCTGTCTAGACTTTAATTGAGCATCTACAGCCTCAACTTTAGTTGTGCCAAGTATATAATCAAGCAGTCTTGGAGGTGGGTAGCCATATAGGGCTTCAAAGGAAGTTGGTATTAAACCAATATTCTGCTAATGGAAGCCATTCCACCCAGCTATGAGGCTTGACAGCTGCATAAATCCTAAGACGGTGCGCTAAGCTTGTATTCACCACTTCAGTTTGGCCATCTGTTTGAGAATGATAAGTAGAGGACATGGCCAATTTCACTCCTTGCAACTTCATCAATGCATTCCAGAAATGTGAAGTGAAAATTGGATCTCTATCACTTACAATTGAAGAAGGCATTCCATGAAGCTTGAAGACAAACTACATGTATAAGGCTGCTACCTTTAAGGCTATATAAGGATGTGCTAGTGGAATGAAATGTACATATTTAGAGAACCTATCTACCACTACCAAAATGACATCCTTCTACTGAGATTTAGGTAAACCCTCCACAAAGTCCATGCTAATGTCAAGCCATGGTCTTGCTGGAATAAGTAAGGGCCGCAATAAACCAGCTGATTTACAAGTCTTAGTCTTATCCTTTTGGCACGTATCACACTCTTGAATGTGCTTCTTCAAATCTTTCTTCATTCCTAGCCAGTAAAAGTCCTGTTGGAGTTTGTGTAAAGACTTCTAGTATCCTGAATGTCCCTTTAAGGGTCCATTATGGATTTGCTACAACATAGTGGTTTTAAGGTCACCTTGAGATCCCAAATAAAGTCTTCCTTTGTACAACAAAAGGCCATTTTGCAAAGAGAATCCTTTGGAAGCTTGTTTCCCTTCTTGTAATGACTGAAGAATCCTTACACCACCTGATCAGATTCATAACTAGCTTTCAAATCTGCAAGCCATGTAGGGTAGGAAAGGAAATGATACAACAAGTGCTTACTAGACCATAACATGTATCATTAACAACCTGTAATAAGCTAGCATCTTCTTTGAAAGTGTCTATGTCCCTCCTAGACAAAGCACCTACCATCTTGTTCTCCTTGCCCTTCTTATATTCCACTATGAAATCATAGCCTAGCAACTTGGTGATCCATCTCTATTGTGTCGGAGTACCAATTCTTTGCTCCAGCAAGTACTTCAAACTTTGTTGGTTAGTCTTAATGTTGAAAGGTTTGCCCCATAGATAAGTCCTCCATTTCCTAACTGGCTAACTGCAGTCACCAAGGCTAGCAATTCTTTTTCATAAGTAGATAAAGAAAGACTTCTACCCTTCAAGGCTTGACTATGAAAAGCAATGGGTCTTTGATCTTGCATTAGGATAGCACCTAAGCCTTGGCCAAAAGCATCGCATTCAATGGTAAATGGCTTGTTAAAATCTAGTAAAGCCAGCATTGGAGGATTGGAAACAACTAACTTGAGTTGAACAAAAGAGTTTTCAGCCTCTTCAAACCATGAAAAAGAATCTTTCTTCGGCAAGGCTGTTAATGGAGTTGCAATTTGGCCATAACCCTGTACAAACTTCCTGTAATACCCAATGAGACCAAGAGATCCCCTCAAGGCATTAAAATTAGTAGGGGTAGGCCATTGCTACATGGCAGCTATCTTTTTAGGGTCAGCCTTCACACCTTCACTAGAAATAAGATGTCCAAGGTATTCTACCTCCATACAAACAAACATAAATTTGAATTTCTTTGCATACAAATAATTTTTAGCTAATGTACTCAAAAAAACTCTAAGGTGGTTAACATGATCAGCTAAAGACTGACTGTACACCAAAATGTCATCAAAAAAGACAAGTACAAACCTCCTAAGACATGGCTTAGAGATATCATTCATCAAGGACTGAAAAGTAGAAGGGGCATTAGTCAAGCCAAAGGGCATGACCAAGAACACATAATGCCCTTCATGAGTCCTAAAAAGCTGTCTTAGGAATGTCTTCCTCCCTCATTCTGATTTGGTGATAACCAGACCTCAAGTCCAATTTAGAAAAAAGACAAGCACCATGGAGTTCATCTAACAAATTATATATGACAAGTATTGGGGTATTTATCTTTAATTGTCTTATGATTAAGTGCTCTATAGTCTATGCACATTCGCCAAGAGCCATCTGCTTTCTTGACTAACAAAACAGGAGATGCAAAAGGACTTTGGCTATTCCTGATTAAACCAACCTTCAGTAATTCCTTGACAATCTTTTATATTTCAGTTTTTTGGTAGTATGGATACCTGTAAGGTCTCTGACAGATTGGTTGTGCTCCATTCTTGAAGTTGATCTGGTGCTCATGCCCTTTTAAGGGAGGTAATCCAACTGGTTTATCAAAAACTCCATTGAATTCCTACAACAGGCTTCAATCTCTGCTAGATAAACACTCTGTTGGGCACTTGTAGTAGGCCCTTGCATTGCAATGTGAACTAACAATCCCTTCTTGAGTGGTTCTTTTAAGAAACTGTCACCATCTTGTAAATTGGAACCTATAGCCTTCATACCTTATAACAGAACTTGATGACCACAGTACATAAAGGACATAGTTAAGAGCTTAAAGTCCCAACTAATAACCCCAAGAATACTGATCCATTGTGTGCCTAAAATCAAATCACAGCCACCCAAAGACAGGACATGCAATTGAACATAAAAATTTTAGCCTTATATCACTACTAAAACATCACTACAAAGACCAAGTGTTTGGATAATGGTTCCATTAGCTATTGTTAGGTTCTAAAAGTTTAGAACAATTAGCAAATTGTGAACACAAACTTTTCTAGATATAGATCTTAGAGTCTATAGGTTTTATTAGAATATGCTCAAGGTGATTCAAGTCAAGATTCAAGAATATACAAGCTACAAAAAGAAGAGTTCAGAAACTGCTTGGTTCGACCGATTGAGAAATAGGCTCGACTAATCGAAATACGGGTCGGCAGAATTTTAAATTTGGCCCAACAGTAGTTCAAGCCCAAAAAGGATTAGGGTTTCAGATCTACTTCTCCTAGTATATAAAGAAAGCCCTAAAAATGTTTTTTTGAAGGCTTTTTAGAAAGAGAAGCGTATGCCTTCTCTGTATCTAGGGTTTTGTACCCAAAAAGATCTCTCGTATCTTCTATTAGTGTTATTCCTTGAAGAATCTCAAGATCCAGTGTTGTAGAAGTTGTTACCTTCTCTAGTCATCAAAGGTGTCATCAAAGGTGCTGATAATCTAAACCTTCAAAGGCAGTCTTGGAGTCACAAACATGAGAGTTTGTGTTTTTTATCACAAGCGTAGGTGCTTGTGTTGCAAAGGCCAAGGAAAGAAGCAGTCCGTGGACTCGGAGCTATCATGTGGTCGTGGTAGTAAGTTTTCTACTCAAGGTAGCAATAGGATGTTAGTGGTTTAAGTTCTATTGTACAAACTTCAATTCTTTCTAGCGGATTTGTATTTTTTTTTTTTTTTTTACCTTGAGGATAGTTAGGTTAAATCCTCCTTAGGTTTCTTATCAGTTTGGTTTTCCTAGGTGATCATATCATTGTGTTCTTTATTTTCCGCTACTTTGCATGATATGATTGTTTTGTTTTAACCTAGATCTGAATAATAAACCCAAGTATTCACTTGATTAATTAATTAGGTTAAACAATCTAGTTTTACAGGGATCAAAAAACGTACAAGTGGTATTAGAGCAGGTTAGCTCTTGTATTAGATCTTTTAATCTAAGAGTTAATCACTGATCCCTGCTATCATGGATAATTTGAAGTGTCTTTCTACTCATGTTTGTGACAAATTGAATAAAGAAGATGCTATTGCTTCTGTTGATCTTATTGATGCTTGTGAAACTCTTTGTAAGAAATTATCTAAATCATTGAAAATTGCTAAGAAATTCAAGGAAGAGTTAAAATTGGCTAATCTTGAAAAAAGAGGAATTGGTTGTTAGATTAGAAGAATCTAATAAAAATAAGGCGAAAAACCACTTTTAGTCCCTACATTTTCAGGTGATTTCCATTTTAGTCCCTAAGTTTTATTTTTACCGCTTTTAGTCCCTATTCTGGAAAACGCCTCCATTTTAGTCCCTACCGTTACATCAGAAACGGAGGAAGCTGACGTGGCAAACGGCAGGAATAAAAAAATATTAAACTTATATTAAACGCTTCAACCTTTTCTGGCAGTTACATCCCCGCCCTTAATAGTCACGTGGCCCTCATGTGACTGTCCCTAACCCAAATAAAACCCTAAATCACATGACCACACCTGACCACACACGACGGCAGAATCCCTAATCTCTTACCTTACTCGTTGCCCAGCACATGACCATAGATTTGCAGAAAAAAACCACAAATCGGCAAGCACAATCATAGATAGCTTCAGAGTCTTTGTGCTGAATAGATTACAAAGGTTGGCTTTCGCACCAACTCACTCTCTTTCTCTCTCGGTATGTCTCACTCTTTCTCTGTGTTATAAATGCCATTTTTAAGTGCTGGGTAATCGTTCTGGGTGAATCTCAGCTATTGGGTTTTGAGAATTTGGAAATTTTGGGATGTGGTGTTTTGTTATTACTCTGGAATTTCAATCTATCTCTATTTATAGCTTTTGGGATGTGGTGTTTTGTTATTCCTCTCTCCCTTTATAGCTTTTGTAGTGGACAAAATACTGACTATGATAGTGGAATATTTTTTGGATTTGCATTGTTTGGCAGTTGTGTGTTGCTTTCAGCTCTGTTTGTTTTACTTTTCTTTATCAGGGACCACAATACTGACTGTATTTGTGTTGGTAATTGCATTGTTTGTCTGTACTGTGTCTTACTTTTCAAGAAGTTGCTGGGTCCATGTGTTCCTTTTGTCTGTATTGTATGCTTTTTTATTTGTTTATTAGCCTAGCAAAGTATTATTAATTTCAACAAGTGGATATCTGTTTTCATTTCGTTTTCTTTCCATGACTTGCATGCAGGATGGATAAGCTTTTTACTCTGCATGTCCACCATGGTGGGCATTTCATGTGGGACCCTCAAGTGTTTGTGGGAGGGACAGTTGATATAGTGGATAATTGTGACCCAGATAAGTGGTCAAAAGTTGAGATTGAGAGTATCTATAGGGAGTTTGGCTACACTAAAGTGGATAGACTATGGTTTAAAATGCCTGGTGTGAACTTAGAGAAGTCAAATTTCCATCAGGTGGTTGATGATGATGCTGCTATGTTCATGACTGACTTGGTGAAGGGATATGAGGAGATTCATGTCTTTGTGGAGCATCCAGTGCATGAACCACTTGAGATACCAGTGGATGATTTTGAGCCCTTAGCTGCTAAACTACCTGGTAGTGAAGTAGAAGGTGTAGATGCTAAGGCCTTAGAGGTTTTTGTTAGTGACAGAGAGTATGTTGAGTATGGTGATGAAGAGTACAGACCTGATTTTTCACAATTTGGAGGCCATGATAATGCTGAATTTAGTAATGTTGACCATGGTGAGCCACATGAGGTAGATGCTGAGCAGGTTTCTGCTAGGAGGGCTGGCAAAGCACCAGTTGTTGATGACCAAGTTGAGGAGAGTAGTGAGGGTAGTGAGGGTAGTGAGGATGAGAGGAGTGACTTAGAAGAAGAGCCAGAAATGCAAACAATGAACATTGGTGATGATAGTACTGATAGTTGGGACAATCAAACTGAAGATGAGGTTCAACCAGAACAAATGGGTGGTGGTGTCATGAATTCTGACTATGAGAGTGAGGAGCTGCTTAGCCTTGATAAATCTGAATCAAGCAATGAGGATGGTGATGATTCAAGTGATGATGACATCCCTATTGCTGAGGTTGACAATTCTATTAGGAGGAGCAAATACCCAATCTTTAGGCCAGTAGCCAAACCTGAGCATCTAAGGTTTGAGAAGGATATGTTGTTCATCTCAACCAAACAATTTAAAGATGCTATAACTGATTATGCAGTCCATGGTGGGTGGGGTATAAAATTTGTAAAAAATGACTTGGTGAGAGTGAGAGCCCGATACCAGCCAGGGTGCAAGTTTGTTGCCTACCTTGCAAAGGTGCCAAGGGAGAAGAGTTTTAGATTGAAAACATTGAACATGGAACACACATGCAGTAGAAGTTATAAAAATCCAAGGTGCACAGCATCATACATTGGGAAGAAGTTAGTGAAGAGGGTTAGGAGACAGCCTGACATAAAGCTCAAGGACATTCAGAATGCTGTGCATGAGAAGTATGTGGTTAACATAAGTGCAAGCAAGGCAAGTAGGGCTAGAGAGAAAGCTCAAGATGATGTTGATGGGGCCTACACTGCACAGTTCAACCAACTATGGGAGTATTTTGAAAGAAGGGCTTCTTGGCAGGGTGCAGGCCAATCATTGGTCTAGATGCGTGCCATTTAAAGACCAAGACAGGGGGTCAGCTGATGTGTGCTGTGGGCAGAGATCCCAATGATGAATACTTCCCCTTCGCATATGCAGTAGTCGAGGCTGAAACGAAGGACACTTGGACCTGGTTTCTGAACTTATTGCTTGCTGACATAGGAGATGGCAAAAATTGGGTGTTCATATCTGATCAGCAAAAGGTATGATGGTAGTTTCATTGCTTGCTGAATTAAATTAGTACTTACTGAATTAATTGAATTAATTGCTTGCTGTATTAAATCATTGCTTGCTGAATTAAATTATTACTTGCTGAATTAATTGAATTAATTGCTTGCTAAATTAAATCATTGCTTGCTGAATTAATTTGAACACCTTTATTGACAATTGCTTGTTGAATTAATTTGAACACCTTACTTGCAGGGGTTGGTGAACACCTTTGTTGACAATTGGCCACAGTACGAGCACAGGATTTGCTGTAGACATTTATACAATAATTTGAAGAAGAATCATCCTGGTGTCCTTATTAGAAACCTTTTTTGGAAAGCAGCCAAGGCTACCTATCAGCAAGCATATGAGAGAGCAATGAATGAGCTAAAGGAGATGGATGCAAATGCATTCAAATGGCTGCAGTCTCACTCAACAACTATCTGGGCTAGGCACATGTTCAAAAGTGATGGCCAAAGTGACACAGTCCCGAACAACATGTGTGACAGCTTCAACAGCGTGATAGTTAAGTTCAGGAGCAAACCTATAATTACCATGGTATGTATAAATGTGCATTATGATCCATAGACTTGTTTAATTCATTAATGATTAATTCTTCATTTCTCTCTATGTGCTTACAGCTTGAGTGTATTAGGCTATATCTGATGACTAGATTTCAAGCAAACAAAGAAATGATTATGAAGGTGGACTCTGAGTTGTGTCCAAAGATAAGGAAGAGACTGTACAAGGAGAAGTTCGCATGCAGCAAGTGGCTAGCATGTTGGGCTGGTCGTACCAAGTTTGAAGTGAAGAGTGGGTTGGAGAGTTTCATTGTGGACTTGGAAGAGAAGAAGTGTAGCTGTAGGAAGTGGGACATAATTGGCATACCATGTTGCCATGCCATTTCCTGTATCTTTTAAAATAGAGAAGATGCTGAAAAGTATGTCAATGCAAGCTACAAAAGGACTACTTACATTGATTGCTATGAGCCCATTATAGAGCCCATCAATGGCCAGAATATGTGGAAAGCTAGTGGACTGCCACCTATGCAACCCCCTATCAAGAGGAGACCTCCTGGCAGGCCTAAGAAGAAGAGGGCACTGGAGCCTGATGAACCCAGAAGTCACAAAAAAAACAGAGGTCTAGGCATTTCAAAACAATGCAAGTTATGTGGGAAATTAGGACACAACAAGAGAAGTTGCAAGGGAGAAGTAGGAGGGAACTCCTCCTTGCCTGGGAGTGCATCCCAAGCCAATAGGACCATTAGGAGGGTAAATATACTACTTTAACTTAGATATCCCCATTGTTTTGTTTTTCAATTGGCAAACTATTAATTGTTATTGTGCTTGTGCTTATGCTTGCAGGCAGCCAAGGATGGTCATGCAAATAGCCCAACTATAGGCAGTGCACAACCAAGCTTAAATGATAATGTGACCACAAGTGCACCTCCACCCCCCACTGATAACCAGTCCAATCCAAGACCAAAAAGACAGAGGAAGAGATATATGGCAGCAATGAGATCTGCTGGAAGATAGCAAGCTGAAGTAGGACATTTTTTGTTGTTGTGCTATATGTTGAAAGCACTCCTCATATGTTAATGTAACTGCTAGAACAATTGGCATTTTGGTATACTTGTATAATGTGTTGGGTCGACTTTGTCCTATATTTTGTAATTATTGTGGTACACCAAAAACTGTCATTGGTGTTAATTAGTGTCATTAGTATTTACAAGTTGGTGATTATGCAGGTTTGGTGAATGTATTGGGCAGTTTAATATGTAATGCAGTGGGAATTATGTTAAATTTAATGATGTTACTGTGTAAATTACTGAATGTGCTTGTGCTTGGCAGGTTTAGTGAATGTGCTTGGCAGGTTTGGTAAATTACTGTGTAATGTGTAATGATGTATGAATAAAATTGCTGGGCAGTTTTACATGGTGATTATGCAGTTTAATATGTAATGTGCTTTGCAGTTTAATATGTAATGTGTTAAAAAGGTTGATTCCTTAATGTGCTGGGCAGTTTTACATGGTGGACCTGGTTTAATATGTAATGATGTAATGATGCATGAATTAATGTGTAATGATATATAAATAAATGTAAATTATGCAGGTTTGGTAAATTACTGTGTACTGATGTATGAAAACTTTGTTAATATTTTGTGTTTGTATTAAGTGTTTGAGTGATAGATGTGCTTTGAATATTAGGCTGCATATTTCTATTCATGCTGATAGAGGTACCTATTTTTATGCTGATAGAGGTAGCATATTTCTATTTATGCCTTTTACTCTCATTATTGCATGATGTAATGCAGTGGGAATCATGGGGAATAAATTGATAGATTTGCAGCCAGAGATGCAATAAATTGGAACACAAGTCATAGATTAATTGAAGTCATAGATTACAGAGAGATTACAAAGAGAATTACACCTATTACACCTAATGACCCATTCCCCCTTATCAAAATTCAGGCCTATTACACCAAAACTCAGGCCTATTACAGAGAGAATTACACCAAAATTACACCTAATGACCCATTCCCCCACCTATTTAGCCAACCAAAACAAACATCAAACAGAGTAGCATCCCACATATCACCAGAGACAGCCCCAAGCAAATGAGCAGCCTCTTCTCCCTCTTCCTGTAGCCTACAATGGCAGCTTCAAGGGTCAAAATCCATTGCCTTTGCTCCGAAATCAGCACCTTACCACGCTCGCAGATTTCATCATCATGCCACTGAAAAAATTTATACTTGCGTCCAACCTGACACCCAAGAGCCAAATAAAACCCATTATATCTTCAACCAAAATCATGAAAAACAACAACAAATAGTATTAGCAAAATACTACCTTACACTTGTATTAGCACAATGTATTACACTTGTATTAGCAAAATTCAAGAAAACCAATTTAGGCAGAAAGAAACAAGCTGAGGTATTTTTTTATTTTTTTTACATTTTTTTTAAGAAAATAAATTCTGGGTTCCCAAGACAAGAAAACCAACTTGGGTTTTCTCTACAAATTAGAAAATAAATTGGTTGTCAAATATTATGAAGCTCTGTTGGTTTAAGATCAAAATGACGGTAATGAAAACTAAGAGAAATAAAAGGGTTGTACATGAAAGACAGAAGGGTTAGACTTAGACTAAAGGGATTGCGAGCTTGAAACGAAAATGAAGAAGGAAAAGCGAAAGGCTAATGGGAAATGAAATTGGAACCTGAAGTGCTTCCAAAGTTAAAAACCCAGAAACTGAATAGAAATTTAAAAACTTTACAAAGAGAGATATACTTACCCAATAATTTGGACACCCGTAGAACCTTCTTCCAGGGTTGTCAGGTGTCCAAGAAACGACCAAAACTGGTTTCTCAGAGTAGAAGCATCGGGTTGGGCCCCTTTTCCTTAAGTTTCCACTTGATGACATCGAGCTTGAATCCATGGATGCACAACTGATTTGAAGATGTTTTTGGGCTGTGTGGAGAGCGAGGAGAAATTGATTGAGTTCGTGACTGGTGAGGGACTTCAATCTGTGCGGTGACTGGTGAGCGAGGAGCTGAGGAAATTTGGGGGTTAGGGATTTCAGGTGTGGTCATGCGATTTAGGGTTTTACTTGGGTTAGGGACAGTCACGTGAGGGCCACGTGACTATTAAGGGCGGGGATGTAACTGCCAAAAAAGGTTGAATAGTTTAACATAAGTTTAATATTTTTTTATTCCTGCCGTTTGTCACGTCAGCTTCCTCCGTTTCTGATGTAACGGTAGGGACTAAAATGGAGGCGTTTTCCAGAATAAGGACTAAAAGCGGTAAAAATAAAACTTAGGGACTAAAATGGAAATCACCTGAAAATGTAGGGACTAAAAGTGGCTTTTCGCCTAAAAATAATGAATTTATGAGAAATCAAATTTCCTCTCAAGATGAGAAGATGAAAAGCTTGGAACAAAAGTTAGTTGAATCTAAAGCTAAAATTGAAAATTTGACTAGTACCAAACCTGTTGTTGATAGCAGAAGTGTTTTTGTTTCTTTTAAGCCTAAAACTGAGAAAGTTTATATCTCTCTTTTCAAGAGGAATAATAAAGAAAAGGCTTATTTTGCTAGGTTAGACAAAGGTAAAAGTTTTGATGTAGACATTGAAGTTTCTAAACCTATGTCTAAACCTACTTTTAAAGAGCATAATAAATCTTTTTGTGTGCCTACTTGTCACCTTTATGATGTTGTTGGTCATATTAGACCAAATTGTTTATTGAGGCAAAAACCAAAATCTGAGATTAGATTTGTTGTTAGGAATACTGATGTTTCTAAATTTGTTCTTATTTGTCATTTTTGTGGTATCTCTGGTCACATTTATCCTAATTGTCATAAATTGAATTTTAAACATTATGGATTTCAATCTAGGATATGTGATGATATTTCTCCTGCCATAAGTCCATACAAATTGTTCCATATTCTTTTGAAAAATTTAAGCTTGTTGGCTTGTGAAAGCAATTTGCAAGATTTCAATCTTTCTCAGAAGATTGGTGTAATCCCTCAAATACACTTTGTTGCTCATGGATTTTCACCTACAAAGCCGAAGACTCGTTCTATATGGGTGAGAAAAGATTCTCTAAGATGAGTGTTATTGACTTGTCCCTGATTTAATTCTTTCAATTGTTTGTGGACATGTTTTGTTTTGTTTTTTAGGTTTTTTTTATAAAAAAAAAAAAAAAAAATCCAAAAATATTGAAAATTATCAAAAAGACAAAAATATTTTATTTTGTGTCTAGTTTTATTTTTCTTGAGGATTACATGAATTATGATATCTCTTTCTTGATTTAAAACATGCTTGACATTGTGGAGAAATTTGAATAATATGTGTTATATAAGTACTAAGCTATTTTTGATTTTGTGTGAGTATGTACTAGTTTGTACATGTACTCAAGGATTAATTAAGAAATTGATATTTCTTATTTGTATACCCTTTATAGCTTAGTTAAGCACTGTCATGCATTGCATTTTTAATCATTTAGCATAATGTATGCTTTTAGTTTTGGTCATAATTTTTTTTTTTTTTTTGAAACCAAAAAGATTTTTATTTCTTTTGTATTACACATCATGGATTTGTAATTAAGGTTGGCCTTATAATCTTTACATAACATGCTTGTGTACCTTGTTTAGCTTGGATGAGCTTATTTTTACTACACTTTGCTAGTTTTAGCTATGTAGTGCATGTTGTGTGGGAGTTGTTTATAATTTTTTATCACATGACCTTGATTTTGAAGTCACGTGATTTTGATTGTTAGAACTAGAAAATTCTAAGAGAAAGGCATGAATAACCATCTCATCACTGTTTACTAGCCAATCATGAACACCTTAGTGCATACTGTATGATTTTGTACTCGAGAAAGTGTAGCACATACACAAAAAGAACATAAGGTGTAGTCTCGAATTAATGCTAAAATCGGTGTGTACATTATTGGGCTATAATAAATTCACAATGAAATAAAATTAGTGTGTACATTATCTGGCTAATCGAATATTTTCACATTGAAATAAAATTGGTGAATACATTATGAGGCAAAACAAGAAACTTACATGATTGCAAGCTTGTTGTCTAGGAGATATGAGAGTTATATAATGTAACTCTTTAGGTGATAGTCACTTTCAAACTTATGTGATGAATTTTATATAAATTGTGATTGATCACTATTTACTTATCACCTGACATGTATCTCATGCTTTTACTAGTTGCACACACTACACCAGTTATTCTTTGCTAAACTTAGTACATGAAATTGTGTGTGAATTTGGTTTGGCCATCCAAGATTATATGTTCTGAATGCTCTAAAATGTATGAAAACACAAGAGCTATTTAGACCCCCAAATTAAAATTACGGCTCGATTGATTTTACTCTAACTTATACTAAGTGCAGAATAGAGTAAATGCGAGCGGATAAACAAACAAGCTACTCTAATCCATATTCATAATAACACAGCAGTAAAATGAAAGGAAAAAGAGTAGGGAAGAAAGATGCAAACACAAAGACAACACAGTGATGTGTTATTGAAGAGGAAACCGAAGTCCTTGGCGTAAAACCTCTCTATCGCCCTCCAAGCAGTAATCGATCCACTAGACAATCAGTTGGGATACACGGGTTAGCAAGAGACCCTCCAAGCCTAATCTACCCGTTGTACCTAAGCTCTCCAAGCTCTTACTCCAACAAGGCTTCTCAGAACCATGTCTTATCTAGCTCTTCGGATCTTGCAACAAGCTCCATGTTGCATCTGCCATCCTTGGCTTCTTCCAATGCTTCCCAGTAGCACCAAAACCTCACTGGACACTCTAAAAGGGTGTGGTAAGTGTTTGGGCTATCAACCTCTCAATAGTATGGAAATGGAAAGGTAGGAGTTGAGAAAAATCCACAAGCAAATGTGTAGAGATATATGGGTATAACAATCTCTAACTCTCAAAGTTTGTGCCTAGGGTTTTTTCTCAGAAGCACACCTTAACATTTGTGGGTAATGTGGGTATAAATAGTGTAGGCATAGAAAGTGTGTATCAGAAATGACAGTCTGGCAAAACAAAATGTTTCGCGAGTGTCTCGCGGGAAGGCCTTACCCGCGAGCTACTCACGAAATACAGCAGTCTCCATTTGTCCTGACTCTTCGCATTCTAGTCATGTGCAGGGCACATGCATCATTTCGCGGGATGCTTAGTTGCGAGGTACCCGTAAAAACTCTTCTGTCTTCAATTGCTTGAGTCTTCACACACACACTCTCTCTCTCTATCTCTCTATCACACAACCCTTACAATTAAATCTCACAATTAAATACAAGGTACAAAAGATTGAATAAAATTACAATCAAATTTGGCACGGAATTAAAGCCAACAAAACACATAGTTGTAAATTACAACTTTACATGTTCTATGTTTTTCAGACAAAATATGTTCTTTTGATTGAAATTTGGGAGCAAAAAGATGTCATAATCTTGTTTTTGAAAGTTTTGGGTTGAAAACAAATGTTTTTAAAAAACTTTTAAACTCATACTCATGCATTTTGAGTGTTTTCTGCACAAAATTTCTACTATTTTTCAAAAAATCCAGTTTTCCAGAATTTCGATCGATTGAGTGTGATTTTCGATCAATCAAAAATTTCCATATTTTTCAAGTTTAGCTCCTGCATGACTCGATTGGTATTCATTCAATGCTCGATCGATCGAAACTGAAAAATTTTCAGTTTTTAAGTTTTTGACCAAATTTTGTTTTCATGCATCATTTGTGTTTAGGATTCACACGCATATCATTGTTGTTGTTGTTGTTTTTTTTTTTTTTTTTTTTTTTTTCATCTTACAGTTTTGTAGTCATATCTCTCATTGTTTTCACACATAACGTGCATACACTTTACTAAATTGGGTACTCAACTTAATTTAAAAATTGATTAATTAATTTTTGAATTATGTACTTTTTAGTATATGTTATTTTTATGTGTGAATTGTAGAAAATATTTTTCTTAAGAGATATGATGGATAATCAATGTGCAAATATTTTCTTTACTTGATTTGAGTTCAAACACCATCTGTTTATAAGTCACATAGTGTCAAGTTTGTATTTATTAAAAGAGAGAATATTTGTGTTCATGTGTATCCTCAACTTAGTTTTTAAATTTGGTTTGTATGTCTTTATTTTCCCCACCTCCTAAATTTTCTCCAAAACTGTTTTTCCCAAAACTTGTTTTGTTTTTTCCTATTTTTATAGGGGGAAAAGCTTGTTTTTAACCTTTGTTGCTCATAGGGGGAGTTGTTGCTCTTCATAAAGGGGGTTGTCTTTATTTTCTATAAAGTTGAATTGTTTTGTGTTCCCTTAATTCTCTATTTTCTCTTGACTTTTGTTGTGTATGTTTTACTATTTACTCTTTATTTGAGTTGTCTTCGTCAGTACGTGACAAAAAGGGGGAGAAATAGCTGAAATGTGGGAATCCTGTTTAAAAAGGTTTTTAAAATGTTTTGTTTAGGGGGAAATAAAATTGTTTTT
Organism: Quercus wislizeni; assembly: GCA_023055345.1. Taxonomy (NCBI): domain Eukaryota; kingdom Viridiplantae; phylum Streptophyta; class Magnoliopsida; order Fagales; family Fagaceae; genus Quercus; species Quercus wislizeni. The sequence continues at coordinate 2,367,734 of JALGQJ010000035.1, forward strand.
GAAAGGGGGAGAATATAAAAACTTTTTAATATATCTAACTTAGGGTGAGAGTTAGTTTACTTTTGTTTTTATATTGTGTTTCATATTATTGTTTATATGTCTTTCTTTCCACACATACGGTGATGTCTTTTTTGGAGTGTTTTCAGGAAAGACAGGAGGTACATTCTGATCAAGAACTTCTACCTCTTATTGCAACTTCTAGGTTAGGAATCTTAGATTGGGATTTGTGTTGTATTTGGGTATTTTATTGTATTGGGTTGTTCTTGTATTTGAACATTTCATATTGTATGTAAACTTTGTCACGAATTGCCAAAGGGGGAGATTATTAGGTTTTAAAAGTTTAGAACAATTGAAAAATCGTGAACACAAACTTGTCTAGATATAGATCTTAGAGTCTATAGGTTTTATTAGAATATGTTCAAGGTGATTCAAGTCAAGATTCAAGAATATACAAGCTGCAGAAAGAAGAGTTTAGAAATTGCCTGGTTCGACCGATCAAAATACGGGTCTGCAGAATTTTAAGTTCGGCTCAACAACAATTCAAGCCCAAAAAGGATTAGGGTTTCAGATCTACTTCTCCTAGTATATAAAAGAAATCCTAAACACGTTTTTTTGAAGGCTTTTTAGGGAGAGAAGAGTGTGCCTCCTCTGTATCTAGGGTTTTGTACCCAAAAACCTCTCTCATGTCTTCTACCGAGGTTATTCTTTGAAGAATCTCAAGATTTGGTGTTGTAGAAGTTGCTGCCTTCTTTAGTCATTAAAGGTACTGATGATCTAAACCTTCAATGGTGGTCTTGGAGTCACAAATAGGAGAGTTTGTATTTTTTTATCACAAGTGTGGGTGCTTGTGTTGCAAAGGCCAAGGAAAGAAGTAGTCTATGGATCGACCGATCGAGAAACAGGCCCGGCCGATCGAAATACGGGTCTGCGAAATTTTAAGTTCGGCTCTTCAACAGTTCAAGCCCAAAAAGGATTAGGGTTTTAGATCTACTTCTCCTAGTATATAAAGGAAACCCTAAACACATTTTTTTGAAGGCTTTTTAGAGAGAGAAGAGTATGCCTCCTCTATATCTAGGGTTTTGTACCCAAAAAGCTCTCTCGTGTCTTCTACCAATGTTATTCTTTGAAGAATCTCAAGATTTTGTGTTGTAGAAGTTGCTGCCTTCTTTAGTCATTAAAGGTATTGATGATTTAAACCTTCAAGGGTGGTCTTGGAGTCACAAATAGGAGAGTTTGTATTTTTTATCACAAGTATGGGTGCTTGTGTTGCAAAGGCCAAGGAAAGAAGTAGTCCGTGGACTCGGAGCTATTATGTGGTCGTGGTAGTAAGTTTTCTACTTAAGGTAGCAATAGGATGTTAATGGTCTAAGTTCTATTGTACAAACTTCAATTCTTTCTAGTGGATTTGTTTTTTTTTTTTTTTACCTTGAGGATAGCTAGGTTAAATCCTCCCTAGGTTTTTTATCGGTTTGGTTTTTTTAGGTGATCATATCATTGTGTTCTTTATTTTCCGCTACTTTGCATGATATGATTGTTTGTTTTAATATAGATCTAAATAATAAACCTAAGTATTCACTTGGTTAATTAATTAAGTTAAACAATCTAGTTTTACAAGGATCTAAAAACGTACAGCTACTTTTACATCAAGAACTTGAGTGGTATCAATAGGAACATGTAGTTTAGAAAGCAAGGACACATCAATGAAATTGTGGGTACTTCCAGAGTCTAAAAGAATTACCAACCCTTCTTTTTCTATTCTTCCTTTAACCCTCATGGTTCCTAGAGTAGGATTGCCTATGAGAGTATACAAGGTAATTTCTACTTCCTCTACACGACTATCTTGCAAAATTGCTTTTGCTTCTAACTCACCATTTAATTCTATAATCTGAACCCCTTAGTTAAATTCTAGACCAAAATCTAACCATTCCAACAAAAACAACTTAGCCCCCTTACACTTATGATCTAGAGACCATTTATCATCACAGTTGTAACACATCCCTTTCTTCCTTCTTTCTTCCACTTGAGCAGGGAAAAGCCTCTTAATTGGCAGCTTGATCTTGGTTTCATTGCCGTAGTCAATTTAGGGGCCCCAAGAATAGAAGGTCTGATTTGTTCTTGAACATTCTTGGAATTCTTCTTGTTTGCTAACAAATATTCTTCTTGAATCTTAACCAACCCAAAAGCTGCATTTAAGGTAGATGGATTCAACATCTTCACTGGCAGCCTAATGTCATCCTTCAATCCACTTAGAAAACAACTAAGCTTGTGCCTTGGTGATAATTCCCTGATTCTGTTGGATAAGGCCTCAAATTCTAACTTGTAAGCAACCACTGTTGTCGATTGCCTCAATCTTGTTAAAGCTTCCATTGGATCATCATAAGTTGTAGTCCCAAACTTGATCTGTATTGCTTCAACCAAGGTTTCCCAATCTTTAAACAACCCAGTTTCTTCACCTTCTTGAAACCACGCTAATGCCTCCCTATCCATATGGAATAAAGCTAGTAACAATTGCTTATAGAGAGAAGTGTTGTAATGCTTGAAATACTAATTGGCTTTATAAACCCACCTAGTAGGCTACTCTCCTAAAAATCATGGAAATTCCAATCTCAAGGGTTTGGAGATGGCAAGAACTATTGAAGTGTTTGATTGAAATTCATGGTTTCTTGTGGTCTGTTGCCTAGTTGCTTCTAAAGAATTCATCTTCTGCAAGATTGCGTTGAGTTGCTGATTCATTTCATTTAGCACGCGAGTATGGATGTTGGTGATCTTGTGTATTTCCTCAATATCTTTGGCTTGGTGATCTGAGGTTGTGCGAAGAGAAGCAATGGACTCATTAAGGATAGCATCGGATCGTGTTTCTGCCATTTGACTTGCAAGATGATCCTGCTCTGATACCAATTGCTAAAGCCTGGATGAGGAAGAAATAGTCTGTTCTTATTGCCTAAAGATTCAATACAATCAATAGCTATTTATACAAGTCTACAAGGCTCACTGCACCATTAACTAACTACTTCCAGTTGTAGTAACTAACTCTGCCAGCTGTCCACCCCATACTAGCTAACTAACTGCCATACAACTGTAATACCAGCTACTCATGATCAAACTGAATCAATCTTCCTAATTACAATGATCATGATCAAACTTAGCTGGGCTCCTAACACTTTCTTTGAAGAAACCCACTTGATGAGCCCTCAATCAAAAGCTTGGATAAACAATCTCAATCCTGCATGTACCCTTTTTCTCTTAGAAATATTGTCCACCTGCCAATCATTGTTATCAAACGCATCAACCTCATCAAGTGGAGAAAACTCAATAGCCAAATAATTAGATGGTATGGGACTAACCTTGTCCGTACCAACATCTCAATTAGTGAATAAGAAACATAGTTGAAAGGGTTCACACCCACTAAAACAAGCTATTTGATATAGTGGAAGCACATCAGCCTCTATTAAAACCGATTACACCCCCTTCGATAGTCCTATCAATGCCATTGTCATTGCTCCAAGATCAATTAACTTCTCGATCTTGCTCTCTACAAGCTCTACTTCTTCAACTCAGTCCACCTCCCTTTTTTTGATGTCATTTGGAAGAAACACGAGGGTTGGTTGTCTGCATCATCCACACCAAGGCCCTCTTTGGCTCTACCCAAACCAGGCCATCCTAAGGCACGACTACTTCGATGAGAACACCATGTACTAGGGGGGTAATCGGTTCGGTTTGGTTGGTGTTAAATGCAATTTTTGCACCAAACCAAAAATTTCGGTTTTAATTTTTAAGCACCAAAACCAATTTGTAAGTAAGGGACGCCGAACCGACCAATTGCATTCGGTTTCGGTTCTGTTCGGTTGGGTTTTGGTGTTTGGGATGTGAGAAACAAAGCAATTTAAAAAAAAAAAAAATTTTTTAAAAGAATCATCAAACAAAGATATAATTGAAACACAATCATAGTACAACAACTAACAAGAAAAACAAAACCAACACAAACCCTGTTTTCAACACAAAATACAAAGTAACACAGCCAAAAACATAAAACACAAACTAAGATTAAGCCACCATCTACAACAAAACGTAGCAGCTACAAAGTTTCTTTAAAACAAAATCAAGAAGACATACCCATAGCAAGCAACCAAGAGAGAGAATCAGTGCTGGAAGAAACAAAATCAAGAAGACATACCCATAGCAAGAAACCAAGAGAGAGAATCAGGGCTAGAAGAAATGGGAAAAATAAGATCACGGTATGTGGATATCAAAAAAAGAAAAAGATGCAAGGTATGCATTTGTGAGAGGGAGAGAAATTTGGGGAAGGGCGGCTGGAATAAGGGTTGTAGACTATGAGGGTTATAAGTTTATAACTTATAAGATGCTAGGGTTTAAAAAAAATTAAAAAATTCAAAAAGGGTAGTGCAAAGGCTCGAACTTGTGATTAAGAGGCTGAAACACACGTGTCATTCCACTAAGCTACTCACTCTATAGGTCGGTTCGGTCAATTTTAGGGTGAAAAAATCCAGCACCAAAATCGAAACCGAAATATTTCTGTTTCAAGAAATCTAAACTGAAACCAAACCGTACCAAAACCGAACAAAAAAATTGGACTCAATTCAGTCTATTTCGCCCGGTTTTTTTGGTTTATTGGTTTTTTGCACACCCCTACCATGTACTGCGACTTTTAGGGGAATAGCATTGTTTGTGTGGAGAGAGAGAGAGAGAGAGAGAGAGAGAGAGAGATTACAAATATTTATTATCTGGTTTAATAAAGAGTATATCATTGTGGCTTAAATAGAATTCAAAATGACATTTTTGATAAATAAATAGAAAAATAAAAAATTTACAGATGATGGTTAAAGCCACCTTGACCAAGAACCAAATCCTTGAAAACTATGTTTGTATACGATGCCTTAATTCAAACAGAAAATTATGATGAGAATAAATATTACACCTTTGTGATATTGCAATAATTATCTTATACATTCTCTTCTTACAGTGTAAACCCCATAACCATAGTTATTAAATCCAAACCGACTTGGCTAGTTAGAGTGGAAACCTGGTGACCTAGCACTTGGATTGGTTCAGGCATTTGAATGGACCGTTTCTACATATGACCTGGGTGAATCCAATCAAACCTAGTGGGTTTATGGCGACCTGAGTAACCCAGATTAGTTTATATAACCCAATAGGTTTGTAAAATTAGTAAAATTACATCTATAGGTCCACTTAATTGACTTCTTTAATGTTTAATGTGTTATAATATGGTAATTTAAAAAGTAGAAAGCCTAATTATATTTAATTTAGACATATGCCTATTTTTTTAATTTATATATTTATGTTCTAATTTCTTAGACTTATGTTTATATATATATATATATATATATATATAATTATTTGACCTTGCAGTTTGACCAATAACACCCTGGTTGAACTAGTGACCTAGTAACCTAACTCATAGACGGGTAAATGTCTAAGCCAAGTTTAATAACTATGCCCATAACTGTGTGGGATTCACATGATTTGAGGAGAAAGCATATATCAGATGCATGGGATACATTTTGTCCAATTCCATCACCAAAGAAAGTCAAGCCCTTTAGAAGGTGGTCTTCCCCCAACAACACAATATTGTTTCTGATTAAGAACTATTCAGTAGCCATCTTATTGCAACTATTTCATTGTTTGTGACATGATGCTTTTGGCAATTACAAGGATCATATTGTTATCTGGTTCCATCAGGAATTCTTCCAAATGGGGGCATCATAGACTTGTTTTGGTAGAGTATTCTCAGAAATAATATTCTTTAAAACATAATATAATCTGAAAAGACTTCACTATCTTGTGGAATAAACAACCAATGATGGACATCTCAAGAAAGAGAAGAAAAATAAAAGTTGAGATGAGAGAGAGAAAGAGTACTTATGAAATGTAGATTACAAAGGGCAATACCAATTTATATGCATTATAAGTATTATAGTTATGAATTACGAAATACATTTGGAAGTGAAACAAGATAGTTTTAAGGAGAAATGTATATGTGGACATGGTCAATGTAGGCTGTATCACATTCTGAACAACATGCTAAAAATGCATACTAATCAGCTGATGAAAGGTGCCTGAACTGTGAAAACTTGAACTCTACCTTGAAACCACTTCAAACAAATTAGGGGTTTGAAGCTTCATAGCGTGTGAAAAGCAAATGGAGGAACCAGAACAAACTGAACTACTGGCCGGCATTCTGGTAAACCCCCAAACATTTTGTGACGGCCTCATTAGCCTTCTGTGTTTCTGCCCTTTCCTCTCTTTTTTTCTTCTCCCTGAAAGCCAAAATCATTGCAAAGAAATAGTAAGGTTTATTCACCAAAAAGTAAGTATATGATTCCCTAAGCACAACAATACAGCATAAATTAATTCTTTTGTTAGTGACTAGTATGGACCTAAGACCAACCCCAACCCCCCCACCCCAACTCAACCATTTGCAACCTGAAGAAAGGGCAAGAGGCAAAGCCAAAATGGAACAAACAAAAAGTTTGCACTCAAAAAAAGGCCCAAGTAATATAAGGACTTGAATTTCAAAATCCAACTTGTGGTGTCATGTAATGTAACTATAAAGGACTTTCTATCAACCTCACGCCTAAAGTATGATTGCAATTGGATCTACCTTGCTTTATGCTGGGACAACATTTGGAAATTCTGATCCTTGTAAAAGGTTCATAACATAACACTGTTCAATTTTCCAGTTTTGTTAATTTATGAATTCAAAGACTTTTATCCAATCTGGATGTAGGTATAGTTATCATGCTCAAGTACCAAGAGAAGTACCTAGTCATGTGTACTTTGCGGCAAAGAAAAATAAATTCTCTCCATTCTCATCTCTCTCTGTTTCCACACAGGTTCGTTTCTGTTTACTTTTTATACTCTCTCTCTCTCTCTCTCTCTCTCTCTCTCTCTCTATATATATATATATATATACCTAAACATCATTCATTGTTAAAACTTAATATCAACATATATATCCATTTTTGTGGCAACTCCCAACTCTCTGCAGATCTTATATTTTGTCCCAAAAAAAAAAAAAAAGGTATGTACGTCTTTTTATGTTTAACAATCTTAATTGTCTCTTCTCTTTGTATATCTATTTTACACTTTCCAGACAGAGTTCACATAATATGACATCCTTAATTTACTACTACTACTACTAATATTCTCAATATCACTCTCATTCCTTTAACTTTTTAAGAATCCAGATCCAAATTCAAAACTATATAGTATCACAAATTTAAAGTGTTGTTTTTACCTATCCATATATTCCTTCAGCAGCTCTTTTGCCTGAACCAGCTTGGAAAGCAAATTGCGATATACATCAAGGTCCCGATCCACACTTCTTTTGTTAACATTCAAGGCTGTACATAACTGTTGGAAAGCAACAAGAGATTTATTGTCAAACCATTAGTCAAAACCCCACTCCTAAATGATAATGAAATATATATATATATATATATATATATGCTCCAAGTTTTAACTGTCATTTTCATCTGAACTTCAGTTATCTTTAAAAAAAAAGAAAAAAGATTTCAGCAGCAGATACACAGGGCACAGTACAAAGTTAGCAGAAACTAAACCAAAATTTTAGTTAAAACTTACCTAATTACAAACTTTAGAAAAATTTATAACTGAAAAATGCCAACACATTAGCAGTATGAGAATGAAGCCAAATATGTTTCTCTACCCCACAAATATACGCCTCTTACCCACCCCTACTTATGCTACAATAGAGATTGATTTGCTATCACTTTGCAAATTCGCCTATTCAAGAATTCTTTTAAGGGGCCCTGTGAAGTCCAATCGAAGTAAAAAGTCACGTGGTTTTAAAGGTTTAGGTATGAGTCTTTTTGGGTTAAAATAATTTATTATTTGGGTTTTTATTTTTTAAGTTATGGTTAATTTCATAGTTGGGAAAATCTGTAGCTTCTGTAATTCCTATGAATCAAGGGTATTTTGGTAGCTTAATTAAGTCTAGAATTTTCTAAGTGATCCTAAGTATCTTCTTAGTTTTTATTTTCTTTGGGTCCAAGTTAGTCTTTTATTAAGTTTTTAATTTACAAGTCAAACTAGGAGTCCTATTTTTACTAGTAGTTCTAATACTACTAGTACAAGAAAGAGAGAAAGAGTATATATATATATATATATATATATATTTGTGCTCGATGTATTCAATATATGGAGTTGATTAATAAAAATATTCTGTTTATTATTGAGGCATGTTAGCCTTCTGCTTCTTTTGGGTACTGTGCTTAGAATACCATAAAAACTACTTTTTATTTTTTCCTTCTTCCTTATAACACCAAATCAAGCCCCTTCTTTTACCTATCGAAACTCTAAAACCCTCATATACTTTCTTCTACCAAAAAACCATAAAACAACTCATCAAACCACCTTTTAATAAATAATACAACCCCATAACCCTTTCTTCAACAACCAAAAAACCATAAAATAACTCATCAAACCACCTTTTAATACATAATACAACCCCATAACCCTTTCTTCAACAACCCTAGATCCTATTTCCACAAATCCTCCTAAACCTCAACCCACCACAAACACACATGGACGAGTTGCCCTTTTGTCCTACGTCACCGTACAGCCACATCTACACACTGACAGAATCATATGTGACAATTTTATCATATTCAATAAAGTTTAAGCTCTCACAAAAGAATCAATTTGCTATATGGAAAATAAGGCTACAATGCCAAATGCCCTTTTGGCATCAAGATTTTTAACACCATCATCCATCACAGCAGGTAAGGATTATGTAGTTCTTTTTTATTTTGTTATTATTATTATTATTATATAGATAGTGAGGCAAGGAGAGGTGGGATTCAAACCACAAACATGAGGCACCACAAAGGATGCCATTACCATTGGGCTATCACTTGAACACATAAGTATAATATAGTTGTGGGTCGATATACCCTACAAAAATAAATGCTACTACTAGCAGTTTTGAAGTAATAATATCTGATGTGCACCATATATATCAAATCTTATGTCCACCAGGCGGTGTATGAAGTGATTCTTAGTTGTGGAAGCCTAGAATTATCATATTATGACAGATAGATTTTTCATTTTGTTATTTGTGTTGGTGGAAGTAATTTCTCCACATCAACCAATACTTTTTAGTCTATCTGTGAATTACAAGTCTCCAAACAATCACATAAATTCATGTAGGGGTCTAATTTCTTCATAATCTTGAAGAGCAAGCAATTCCATTTGTTATAATTGCAACACTAAAATTCCACCACTTTGGGTAGAAAAGTGAAAACTATAAATCCCAATAGCCTAAAACAAAGCTGATGGAAACTTTGAGCACAAAACAAGGTTAAGATCCTAGGATTAAACTTAATGCTCAAACCTTTTCTAAAATAGTGGGTTCAGTTGCATTTGCCAACTCAAGAAGACGAAAGAGCCCAACAGCAAAGAAACGGCTGTAGCTGAAACTCCCCTTCCCCCCAGCTCTTTCTGCAATGTCCTGTAACATTCCCTCAACATCTCCTTCCCTGGATTTAAATTCAACCAATGAACTAGCAGTTTGAGCCCGAGCCCATTCTTCCAACTTTTGTGCATCAATTCTGCAGTGCACAGCATAGGAAAAATTCACCGTAAGATTCAGAATCCTTTTCATATATATGCGAAAGAACTTCATAATACAACACAAATGCACAAGAGCTTAATATTGATTAAGGATTACTTTCTTTCCACAATTAATCTTCAGACAAGGAAAAAAGGGAGTTTGATGTTAGTTATGTAATCAAGACATGGAGTGGGGCCTCTAATTTTTATAAGAATCCATCTCAGGTTCTCAGGCGGATTATTATTCACTTGCCATATCTTTCGTCCTCTAGCTAGAGCTTTATACATTTACAGCATGCTGTTTGTATGACTCATCTATTTTCTTGGTTTGATTTCTCTTAATTACACACAAATACCCACAGAAGAAAGAGATTGCAAGATCACAATCTTAGCAGCCTACCATGCCATGGTTACTAAATTTCAAGGTTTTCTATGCTTAATAAGGTTACTGGTGCTTCGTCTGGTCGCAATTTAAAAATTAAATCTATAATTATGGAAACAGAATGAGTCACTAAAGAAAGATGAGAAACCTATATTGCTGAGGATCCTCCTTTAGTGCTTTTATGTATGCTTGGAAGATGGCATCTCGATCCTCATCACTAGGGTACCCTTCCATGAGTTGATCATACACGGTAACAAAACCAAGAGCAAACACAGGGTCATAACGGTAAGTTCTCTTGTACCTCATCAAATGTTGCTGGACAATCAGCTCCTGCAGCACAGTGTTGTACACAGTCGGAATTGGTCGCTTATATGTGTTAAGGAAATTCAACTTTGTCTCAGACACAGTGGGCACATCTGCAATCAAGCAAAAAAATAAAAAATCATGACCAACAAAGATTTTAAGATCTTTATTTCTTACTTGGACTAAAAATAACAAAGGCATCTAGAGCAAATAACTTCAACCTACATATAATATTATCTTGACATAATTTAAAATTTGTGGCTTTGGAAATGAAAACCCCAGAAGGATTTTAGAGTGCTCTTATAATTAGTTATGTTTCATCAACGTTCCATTTGTTTCAATTCGAATAAATACGAGATTTCGCAAATGAGTCTTCTGCCTATAATCAAACTCAAAATTCATTCTTTTTCCCACTCCTACTATTTTCAAAGATGGATAAAATTAACTCCAAGCTTAATTGCATTTAAAAAAAATCTACATTACAGTTACTTTTTCAGTTTAACTTATTTACAATTATGTAAATTAATAAAAGCACAAATGCAGTAATCCCAGCTACTAGTACTCCAAAAAAATTAAATTTAAAAAAAAAAAACGCTCAATTCACCAAACCAATCGTAATTACTCAAAATTCACTAATTCGAGCTTAAACAAAACTAAAACTTCACTTTCTATTCATTTTTTACTCGATTTTTCTCAGCAACCAAGCAGAGTATAGAAAATAACCTGTGGAGACGGACATGCAGTGAATAACCATAGGTAAAGTGGAAACCGAAGATCGAACGCCCACATATTGACAAGAAAAGTTGGTACGGAACCGAAACGCTTCGGAATTCGAAGCCAAAGTACGAGCAGACGGCACGGTTGCTTTTCTCTCAGAGCATTGACTTACTGCTGAGAACGACAATGAGGCAATAGCCGCCATTATAGAGAGAGACAGAGAGATACAGAAGAGAGTGTTGTATATAGCTAGTGATTTTCCGGGAAAATGTGGTTCATCACTGAACTGGTTTTTTTTTTTTTTTTTTTTTTTCCTCGGGAAAATTGAGAGAGAGATGTCCACGAAAAGTTAGGCTTATCCAGTGAGTGTGAAAATTGAAAGTTTTGTTTTGGAGGAGTGTAATGTTTAGGGAAGACCGTGTAAAATTTTGACACGTGGAGGTTTTTGAGGCTGGGACATTTATTTCTTGTTTGGTTTGGACTTGTTTGGGTCGCGTTGGACTTCTTTGGGTCCGTGACTTAAGTGTGTTTCTCACTTCTTGCCTTTGCGGTGAAGGATGGTTGAATGGGAGAGATGGCGATGGATTGGGTTTGGATGGTTTTTGGTGGTCAATTTTTGGCATATTTAACTATATTGTATATTATTATTAAGTAACAATCAAACCTACCGTCGGGTGCTTTTTTTTATTTTTTATTTTCCGTTGCCAATACGATATTTGGGTAGTCAAGACCAACACTCCATTATGGGCTTAGAATATAGCCCAAAGGCTATAGGTGAAGTATGAAAAGTCCATTTTACTCAAAGACTGAGTTATATCTAACAAAGACTATAATAAGATCCTAGAAATACCTCCTACAAAGATAAGCTAGCACAAAAGATGATCCACTACAATAAGTGCTTAAATAATAGTCTAGTGGTAAATAAGAAAACCGTCCAGTGGTAGATGTTTGGAAAATTAATAAATGTATTTGCATAGTAAAAATTATACATTTCTTCCATATTCTGATATTCAGTTAATATAAAAGTAGACCCATTATAATAAGTACACAAAAGGAAAAATGGTCCAGCAGTGAATATGACAAACTTTTAGCGGTAATGTTTGATTGGTCAATAAATGTGTTTACATAATAAAAATCATATATTTTCCTCATTATTATTAAGTCAACATGAGAAAAAACTTCCATAGTATCCAAGACATTATGGCCTTCATTATAATAGCAATAAAAAAGGATTAAAGACTTTATAATTACAAGTAAAAGAGGAAAAATTAGAATGGAATGAAGGGAGAGAAAGACCCCTAACTTAGTGCACCAAATATTTAACCAAGGTTCTTATGCCCATGATGGAATATGTGGAAAGATGTATGGTACATGATGGAAACTACTCTTATATGAGTGGATGAGCAAATATATGGTGATGCGGGAAAATGGTAAAGGAACTTCGCTATTTTTTTCCATGGTGGAGAGTGACCGATTTTAGCTAATCATGAGACCTTTATGGTGCTGGGTTTTGTTAGAAAATGTAAGGAATATTTGTGAGTTGATGGGTATGGGTATTTATGAACTAAAAATGAACTTATTTCTAAATTAAGGGTTGAAAATAGCAAGATTGATGGAGACTTTGAGAGGATTTCATCCCCCTTGGTGAGTAGACAATGATTTCCTTTTATAGTGAAGCTTAGGAAGCAATTAGCAAAAGCCAAAAACGTTGGGTCTAATTAGTAAGGGAATTTTCAGAATATTCATCATGAGATTTGGCCAAAAATAGTGTGAGCTCCTTTTTGAATGTTTATCTCCTTTGGGTAATGTTAGATGGAGATGAAATTCAAAGCATCTAACCTAGGATTTAGCCAAAAATGGTGTGATTTGCTTTTGGGTAATGTCATTAAGTGCTGATATTTCAAGATTGATCTCAACCAATATGATCAAGATAAACATGGAGCTAGAACTTGGTTGCTGCAACTAAGATTTGAACTTCAAAGAGTAGGAGCAATCACCCTAAGCCAGGTGTCAAGCTTTTAGCTTATTTCAAGGAGCTCCATTGAAGATTTTTTTATGCCCCCCAAACCACATTTCCCTAAATTTCCCCTGTTGGGATTCAAGGGCTTGGTTCATGAATTAATTACATACATTTTTAGTAATAAAATAAACTATTTGGTTGAGGATTTCATGAGCTTGGAGGTATTGGTTATGACTTCCTTGAGTTGTAACCAAACCTTGGAGAAGAAGGGTATTTATTACCCATTAGCTTTTAGGTGTTAGCCTAACCCCTTAGTACAATTCACATTAGAAAATGGCAGATGGGACAGGTGGCCAACTCTTAATTTGGTTTGAGAGCTTGGTTACTTCTTAAGATGCTCTCCAGCGAAAGGCAAAACTGAATGGAGTTTTCCAACTTGGTCAATTTGTACACATGAGCTATTTTTGGCTGAGATTTCATGTTGGGCTTGGCCATAAGGGCTAAGTATTTTGGTGGGCCTCTGACTTGGTGGTTCTCTCCACTTGGGCCTATCCTTTTACTTTCTTATTGTGAGCCCTACAAAATGGACAAGGTTACCATATACTATCATGGATTTTTATTCCACATGGGCTCTAGTTGTTAGTAAAAATGAAATGTATTCATGAGCTTTAATAAATATTTATGATAGGTTTTGGGTATTAATTTTCATGGGCTTTAAATAACAACTTGTATAGCTTCACATAATTTTTGTCATGGATTATTTTGTAAATGATATTTTCTTTAGGGATTTTAAATAGTAACCTCCAATGTTTCTTGTGAATAATATTTACCATGGGTTTTAATAGAGGAAATATCCACATGTTTCAAATAAAATATGGCAACAACTACTATAGTGAAATAATGTGATATTCTCATGGGTTTTTCTATAGAAAATCATAATGGGCTTGTAGGATAAGTAATTATCATGAGTTTTGGAAATAAATATCATGAATGTTGTGATATAAGATAAATAGTGACCATGGGTTCTTATATAAATTCCATGGGTTTATAATAACGCATGAAATAAATAAACGTTATGGGTTTAAGATAAATAATCATAACTTTCCATGGGCTTTTATATTAGTAACACAAATTCATAATTCTCCATGGGCTTGATATATGTTTACCATGGGTTTTGGAAAAATGAATAGTGTTACGTAACATATATAGTTACCACGGGTTTATAATATGATATGAAATAAATAAATTTCATGGGTTTGAGATAAATAATCAAAATTTTCCATGGGCTTTTATATTAGTAACACAAATGCATAATTATCTATGGGCTTGATATATGTTTGTCATAGGTTTTGGAAAAATGAATTATGTTACGTAACATAAATAGTTACCGTGGTTTTTATAAGATAGATTCCATGGGCTTGTAATATTACTGTAATAGGTTTAAGAACTTAAAGCACTATTTATCATTGACTTTAAGTGAAAAATTTATGATATAGTATTTTGCCAAGCATTGATAACTTTGGGCTTTTTACTAAATAGTGTCAAGTAGCTAGCTTGGGCTTTTAATAGTGCCAACGTAAATTGAGCTTTTGATATTGTCATTGAGAATTGGACTTTTGAAATATTGCCAAGCATAAGTAGCCTTGGGCTTTAAAAAGAACGGGACATGTGCATTGAGCTCATAGGGCCGGTTTTGGGCTATTCTAAATAATGATAATAAAATTGGATAAGATACGAGTTTTTGGGCTTTTGTCATAGTTTATATCGTGACCCAATTTAGATAATGAGATAGGAAATATTTGTGGGCCAATAGGATGAGAAATTTTGGTATTTTTGGTGAATAAATAAATGTGATTAAATAAGATTGTGGTACGTGGCATGAATGAAAAAATTGTACCTCAACACTTATCAAAGAAAATGTTGTAAATTTGAAGGGAAAAGTTAACGAATGCCTTAAGATATTATTTTTAAAGAAATTTTCTATAAGAAAAGAAAAGAAAAAAAAATTAATTTATTTTGACAGTTTTTAAATTTCTCATAAAAGTAGTATCAAATTTTCTCTAAAATGATTTATTAACAATTTCCCTTAGGACACCCATTAATAGGACCAAAAATTAAAATCAGTTTAATGAGTGATTTGGGATGTTATTGGTAATGGGTAAGTTCGTAGCACATGTGATGTTATTTAGGGGAATAAGGAATGAGAGTTAATTCAATAAAATGAATGTCAAATTGAGTAAGAAATTTTCTAAAATTTTCATTATTTACTATCCAAAAATGGGATTTTTGTTGGTTTTTGAAATTGTTAGTTCTTGTTCATATTGATTGGGTACTTGAATTGAGATAAAATTAATGTCAAATTGAGTAAGAAATTCTATAAAAAATTTCATTATTTACTTTCCAAAAATGGGAATTATTATTATTATTATTATTTTTGGTTTTTGAAGTTGTAAATACGTTTTCATACTTATTGGGTACTACAATTGAGTTTTTTGGTAAGAAACTTAAAGAAAAATTTACAATCCAATTGTTTTACTTGTCTACTTAAGATCCTTCCTTTTGCTATCCGTAGATACGTTTTGTAGTAATAATAACAAATGAGAGGGATGAACTATTGCACACCGAAGAGTTCCAAAGAAACTGCAGAGCTCAATTTTTAGCACTCATTTGGCTAAATTAGTGCGCCCTATTGTTTTTTATTTTTAGTTTCTTTTAAACTCAATTCAGCAATAAGATTGCCGAATCTCAATTTTTTTTTTTTTTTTTTTTGTGTGCAAAATAGCACCATTTTGCTAAAAATTTCATTAGTTAGCAAGGTTTCCAAACTATTTAAGAAACTAGCATCTCGAGTCTCTTAGATTCGAGTTCACTGTAGCTCAAGTCTTAGGAACTCGAGTTCCATGTGCTGGTAGAGCTGAGGTAAATTAAAATCCACGTGAAACTCAAGTTTTAGAGACTCAAGTTCCAACTCTTGCAAAGTGAGTTCTGTTCTTCCTTCTTTTTTATTTTTTAAGACCTAAATCAAGGATTCGGAAAATACCCTCACCCAAAGGCTCAAGTTCCTGCAAATCTGGTTTAGAGAGAGAGAGAGAGCGAGAATGTGTGTGTGTGTGTGTGAGAGAGAGAATCCGAGGTGGAGAAGTCATCCTTATGATGGTGGTGGCTGGGGTTTGCCGTTAGATCGAAAGAATTGGCTTGAGAGAAGAGGGTTTTAGTTCGAGTGCAGAGAGATGAGCTTGAGATCGAACCACCACCGATGGTGGCGATGATGGTCAGAGGAAGAGCCAAGGAGGCTCGGCCATGGAAGTTTAGAGAACAAAGGGAATGGAAGTTCAGTCCAAGCTAATTTCTCTCGCCTAGAGCGTTCGCCGCCTAGGTTCAGTCTGATCATGGGGGTTGCTTTGTTAATTCGTTGTTGCTTCTCTAGGTTTGTTGCTTCTACTTTGGGTTGCTTTGTTTGTTTTTGTTGCATCTTCTTTGGGTTGCTTCGTAAAAGGGAACTCTAGGTTGCTTTGTTCTTTAGGGAACTTGAGTTTTTAAGACTTGAGGTCCATGTGAATAATAATCCACCTCAATTTTGTCAGCGCATAGAACTTGAGTTTCTAAGACTTGAGTTGCTATAGTGAACTTGAGTCTAAGAAACTCGAGATGCTAGTTTCCTATATAGCTTGGAAACGTTGCTAACTAATAAATTGTTAGAAAAATGGTGTTATATTGCAAAAAAAAAAAAAAAAAAATCCTCCAACTCTCTCCTAAATTCAATCTTTATTTTTCCAAGACCTCCATCTAGCTTAACCATGCCAGCATTTTTGCTGAGCTTGGCTAAAAAAATCCAAAGGTTAAGTGTCTTGATAATAAAGTATACCTAACTTACAGAACCAATTTTGATCTAAAGAAGAAAAGAGCTGGTCATTTAAAGGGGTCAATTTACTTAATAAAGCCCATAATTTTTTTTTAATCTTCTATTTATTTTTAGATTCAATAAAAGCCATACTTGAGTTACTTAGAAAGAAACTTTATCTTTCCATTTCTACCTTGTGCCCCAATAATAAATATTTATTAAATAATATGTATGTATAAATGGAATAAAGATCTTTTAATATATTTTTTTAATATTTCTAAAACTAAAAATTATAGATTTCAATTAACTCAACTGATCATGTCGTTCTTAAAAAAAATCAACTGATAAAGTTTATTGTTATTGAATAAGGGACTTCAGTTAAAATTCCACTTATATCAAAAACCAATTATTGTCTTCGCCTCATGATTAAGAATAGTTGTCATAAAGTGGATGTCATAGATTTAAATCTAGTGTGTGTAAGCATAAAAATGTAAATTATACCCTTAAAATTTGGGGTAATTTTGATTTTTTCTCCTTATAATTAAAATTTTTAATTTTCATTTTTCATGTTTAAGATCTTTACTGATGTCATCCTTTTATTGATTCTATGTGCGTGTATAAATATTAATGTATATACTATTTTAATTTTTAGTATTTGAATCCCCAAATTATCTCTTTGATCCTTCTTCTATAATGGTTCATAGTACATAATCATATCCCAAGTTTTAACTTTTAAACCAATTAAGATTTTATAATAAATTAATCAAGATTAAAGTGATCAAGTTCTCTAGTAACTCAACCAAAATTAAAATATAATAATCACATTTTTCTTCTACACTATGCTCTGGAGCCTAAGATGAGACTGTTCTTTTTATTTTATTTTTGCTGAAGATGAGACTCTTCATTTTGTGATCAATGGTTGAGTCTTGCCGCATATCTCTCATGTCATAATTCCACTCTCCCATATTAGACCAAGGGTAGAGTCTTGCCGTACATCTCTCATGTTATATGTTAGGGTCATAATATATTGTAATTAGCTAATTACTTAAAATTCCCTAATTCGAGCTTAAACAAAACTAAAACTTCACTTTCTATTCATTTTTTACTCGATTTTTCTCAGCAACCAAGCAGAGTATAGAAAATAACCTGTGGAGACGGACATGCAGTGAATAACCATAGGAAAAGTGGAAACCGAAGATCGAACGCCCACAAAGTGACAAGAAAAGTTGGTACGGGACCGAAACGCTTCGGAATTCGAAGCCAAAGTACGAGCAGACGGCACGGTTGCTTTTCTCTCAGAGCATTGACTTACTGCTGAGAACGACAATGAGGCAATAGCCGCCATTATAGAGAGAGACAGAGAGATACAGAAGAGAGTGTTGTATATAGCTAGTGATTTTCCGGGAAAATGTGGTTCATCACTGAACTGGTTTTTTTTTTTTTTCTTTTTTTTCCTCGGGAAAATTGAGAGAGAGAGAGGTCCACGAAAAGTTAGGCTTATCTAGTCGGTGTGAAAATTGAAAGTTTTGTTTTGGAGGAGTGTAATGTTTAGGGAAGACCGTGTAAAATTTTGACACGTGGAGGTTTTTGAGGCTGGGACATTTAATTCTTGTTTTGTTTGGACTTGTTTGGGTCGCGTTGGACTTCTTTGGGTCCGTGACTTAAGTGTGTTTCTCACTTCTTGCTTTTGCGGTGAAGGATGGTTGAATGGGAGAGATGGCGATGGATTGGGTTTGGATGGTTTTTGGTGGTCAAGTTTTGGCATATTTAACTATATTGTATATTATTATTAAGTAACAATCAAACCTACCGTCGGGTGCCTTTTTTTTTTTTTTTTTTTTTTTTTTTTTTTTTTTTTTTTTTTTTTTTTTTTTCGTTGCCAATACGATATTTAGGAAGTCAAGACCGACACTCGACTTTTGGCTTGGAATATAGCCCAAAGGCCGTTGGTGAAGTGTGAAAGGTCCATTTTACTCAAAGTTTGGGTTACATCTAACAAAGATTATAATAAGACCCCAAAAATACCTTATACAAAAATAAGCTAGCACAAAAGATGCACCACAATAAGTGCTTAAACAATAGTCTAATGGTAAATAAGAAAAGCATCCAACGGTAGATGTCTAGAAAATTAATAAATGTATTTACAAAGTAAAAATTATGCATTTCTTCCATATTTAGTTAATATAAAAGTAGGTCCGTTATAACAAGCACACAAGAGGAAAAATAGTCTAGTAATGAATATAACAGACTTCTAGCAATAATGTCTAATTAGTCAATAAATATGTTTACATGATAAAAATCATATATTTTCCTTATTATTATTAAGTCAACAAGAGAAAAAACTTCCATAGTATCCAAGACATTATGGCCTTCATTATAATAGCAATAAAAAAGGATTAAAAACTTTATAATTACAAGTAAAAGAGGAAAAAATAGGATGGAATGAAGGGAGAGAAAGACTCCTAGCTTAGTGCAGCAAATATTTAACCAAAGTTCTTATTCCCATGATGGAATATGTGGAAGGATGTATGGTAAATGATGGAAACTACTCTTATATGAGTGGGTGAGCAAATATATGGTGATGCGGGAATAAAATGGTAAAGGAACTTGGCTATTTTTTGCCATGGTGGAGAGAGACCGATTGTAGCTAATCATGAGACCTTTATGGTGCTGGGTTTTGTTAGAAAATGGAAGGAATATTTGTGAGTTGATGGGTATGGGCACTTATGAACTAAAAAGGAATTTATTTTTGAATTAAGGGTTGAAAATAGCAAGATTGATGGAGACTTTGAGAGGATTTCCTCCCCCCTTGGTGAGTAGACGATGCTTTCCTTTTATAGTGAAACTTAGGGAGCAATTAGCAAAAGCCAAAAACGTTGGGTTTGATTAGCAAGGGAATTTTTAGAATATTCATCATGAGATTTGGCCAAAAATAGTGTGAGGTCCTTTTTGAATGTTTATCTCCTTTGGGTAATGTCAGATGGAGTTGAAATTCAAAGCATCTAACCTAGGATTTAGCCAAAAATGGTGTGATTTGCTTTTGGGTAATGTCATTAAGTGCTGATATTTCAAGATTGATCTCAACCAATAAGATCAAGACAAACATGGAGCTAGAACTTGGTTGCTGCAACTAAGATTTGAACTTCAAAGAGTAGGAGCTATGACCCTAAGCCAGGTGTCAAGCTTTTAGCTTATTTTAGGGAGCTCCATTGAAGATCTTTTTATGCCCTCCAAACCACATTTCTCTAAATTTCCCCTTTTGGGATTCATGGGCTTGGTTCATGAATTAATTACATACATTTTTAGTAATAAAATAAACTATTTGGTTGAGAATTTCATGAGCTTGGAGGTATTGGTTATGGCTTCCTTGAGATGTAACCAAACCTTGGAGAAGAAGGGTATTTATTACCCATTAGCTTTTAGGTGTTAGCCTAACCCCTTAGTACAGTTCACGTCAGAAAATGGCAGATGGGACAGGTGGCCAACTCTTAATTTGGTTTGAGAGCTTGGCTGCTTCTTGAGATGCTTTCCAGCGAAAGGAAGAACTGAAGGGAGTTCTCCAGCTGAGTCAGTCTGCACACATGGGCTGTTTTTGGCTGAGATTTCATGTTGGGCTTGGCCATAAGGGCTGAGATTTCATGTTGGGCTTGGCCATAAGGGCTGAGTATTTTGGTAGGCCTCTGATTTGGTGGTTCTCTCCACTTGGGCCTATTCTTTTGTTTTCTCATTGTGAGCCCTACAAAATGGTCAAGGTTACCATATATTGCCATGGATTTTTATTCCACATGGGCTTTAGTTGTTAGTAAAAATGAAATGTATTCATGAGCTTTAATAAATATTTATGATAGGTTTTGGTTATTAATTTTCATGGACTTTAAATAACAACTTGTATAGTTTCTCATAATTTTTGTCATGGATTATTTTGTAAATGATATTTTCTTTAGGGATTTTAAATAGTAACCTCCAATGTTTCTTGTGAATAATATTTACCATGGGTTTTAATAGAGGAAATATCCATGGGTTTCAAATAAAATATGGCAACAACCACTATAGTGAAATAATGTGATATTCTCATTGGTTTTTCTATAGAAAATCATAATGGGCTTGTAGGATAAATAATTATCATGAGTTTTGGAAATAAATATCATGAATGTTGTGATATAAGATAAATAGTGACCATGGGTTCTTATATAAATTTCATGGGTTTATAATACCGCAGGAAATAAATAAATGTTATGGGTTTAAGATAAATAATCATAACTTTCCATGGGCTTTTATATTAGTAACACAAATTCATAATCCTCCATGGGCTTGATATTTGTTTGCCATGGGTTTTGGAAAAATGAATAGTGTTATGTAACATATATCGTTACCACGGGTTTATAATATGATATGAAATAAATAAATTTCATGGGTTTGAGATAAATAATCATAATTTTCCATGGGTTTTTATATTAGTAACACAAATGCATAATTATCTATGGGCTTGATATATGTTTGCCATAGGTTCTAGAAAAATGAAATTATGTTACATAACATAAATAGTTACCGTGGTTTTTATAAGATAGATTCCATGGGCTTGTAATATTGTATTAATAGGTTTAAGAACTTAAAGCATTGTTCATCATTGGACTTTAAGTGAAAAACTTATGATATAGTATTTTGTCAAGCATTGATAACTTTGGGCTTTTTACTAAATAGTGCCAAGTAGCTAGCTTGGGTTTTTAATAATGCCAACGTAAATTGAGGTTTTGATATTGCCAATGAAAATTGGACTTTTGAAATATTGCCAAACATAAGTAGCCTTGGGCTTTAAAAAGAATGGGATATGAGCATTGGGCTCATAGAGCTGGTTTTGGGCTTATCTAAATAATGATAATAAAATTGAATAAGATATGAGTTTTTTGGGCTTTTATGATAGTTTATATCGTGGCCCAATTTAGATAATGAGATAGAAAATATTTGTGGGCCAATGGGAAGAGATTTGGTATTTTTGGTGAATAAATAAATGTGATTAAATAAGATTGGGGTACGTGGCATGAATAAAAAAATTGTACCTCAACACTTATCAAAGAAAATGTTGTAAATTTGAAGGGAAAAGTTAACGAATGCCTTAAGATATTATTTTAAGAAATTTTTAAAGAAATTTTCTATAAGAAAAGAAAAAAAAAACAATTAATTTATTTTGACAGTTTTTAAATTTCTCATAAAAGTAGTATCGAAATTTTTCTAAAATGATTTATTAACAATTTCCCTTAGGACTCCCATTAATAGAACCAAAAATTAAAATCAGTTTAATGAGTGATTTGGGATGTTATTGGTAATGGGTAAGTTCATAGCACATGTGATGTTATTTAGGGGAATAAGGAATGAGAGTTATTTCAATAAAATGAATGTCAAATTGAGTAAGAAATTTTCTAAATTTTCCATTATTTACTTTCCAAAAATGGGATTTTTTTTGGTTTTTGAAATTGTTAGTTGTTGGTCATATTGATTGGGTACTTGAATTGAGATAAAATTAATGTCAAATTGAGTAAGAAATTTTGTAAAAAAAATTCATTATTTACTTTCCAAAAAAGGGATTTTTTTTATTTTTTTATTTAGTTGTAAATTCTTTTTCATACTTATTGGGTACTACAATTGAGTTTTTTTGGTAGAAACTTAAAGAAAAATTTACAATCCAATTGTTTTACTTGTCTACTTAAGATCCTTCCTTTTGCTATCCGTAGATACGTTTTGTAGTAATAATAACAAATGAGAGGGATGAACTATTGCACACCAAAGAGTTCCAAAGAAACTGCAAAGCTCAATTTTTAGCACTCATTTGGCCGAATTAGTGTGCCCTATTGTTTTTTATTTTCAGCTTCTTTTAAACTCAATTCAGCAATAAGATTGCCAAATCTTAGATTTTTTTTTTTTTTGGGGCAAAATAGCACCATTTTGCTAACAATTTCATTAGTTAGCAAAGTTTCCAAACTAAAATCCACGTGAAACTCGAGTTTTAGAGACTCAAGTTCTAACTCCTGCAAAGTGAGTTTTGTTCTTCCTTCTTTTTTTCTTTTTTAAGACCCAAATCAAGGATTCAAAAAATACCCACACCCAAAGGCTCGAGTTCTTGCAAATCTGGTTTAGAGACAGAGACAGAGAGAGTGTGTGTGTGTGAGAATCCGAGGTGGAGAAGTCATCCTTATGATGGTGGTGGCTGGGGTTTGCCATTAGATCGAGAGAATTGGCTTGAGAGAAGAGGGATTTGGTTCGGGTTCAGAGAGATGAGCTTGAGATCGAACCACCGTCGATGGTGGCGATGATGGTTGGAGGAAGAGCCAAGGAGGCTCGGCCATGGAATTTTAGAGAGCAAAGGGAATGGAAGTTCAGTCCAAGCTAATTTCCCTCGCCTAGAGCCTTCGCTGCCTAGGTTCTGTCACGACCCAAACCTGTACTTCAGGATTTAGAGCATGACCGGCTTGTTAATATCAAGTTTACCTCAATACTAACACGAACCAACCTAAACTGAAGGTGCTTGTCAAGAATTATTTCTTGAATTCCTGCTTATTTTTTTGCATAAAAGTCAAAATAAACAAAAATAATGGAAACCTTGAAATTTCATTTCCTTTGAACTTGGAAAATTACCACCTGGCTGAACATTTAGCAAAACACTTATTACAAACCTAACCCCAAAGACATACAATTGGGGTTCAAAACAAACTAAGATACTAAATTACATCTGTGCTCAAGGATCAAGTACATCTTGATTCCTCATATACAACAAAAGAGCTACACTGCTATACAACCAAAAAAAAAAAAAAAAAAAAAACTCTACAATCTAACAAACGAGAAAACACAGAATCCTTGCCACCTCTAATATTCTCGCTGCTTCTAGGAAGAACCTATGCACTGAAATATAATTGAGTGAGCTACGAAGCCCAGTAAGGTTTTAAGCTCTATGGGCCTTTAATAAGAATGCATGTAAATCAAATACTTTATGGATATGCCACCTTTGATAAAATAGGCTTCATACTATTCATATTACTCTTGAACTAACTTATGAGCTCTTAGATGAAAATACTTCATTTCCTTTCAGATAATCATAAAAGGACGTAATAAGGAACATAAACATAATTCAGTAACTTTATCTTTAAAAAAAAATTATAAAATGCTTCATCATAAACTTCTTTTCATGAGAGCTTTTAACTTTTCATAATACATTTAACAAAATCATTCTCTCATGATAAATAACATAATATAGTTGTTCATAATATATTGGTTAGTCCATATCTAATAAGTCTGTACAGAGAATGCCTCATAACATTTGGGTGCCCTCATGTGTATGATATTGTGTTCTTTGGGAGGCCTAATGGCACATCCCCTCAAGGTTTTATTTCTCCCCGCCGTCCGTACACATCGAGGAGAAGGCCTAATTCATAGTAGAGTTATAGGCAACCCCATTTCCTCTACTTTAAATGGCCAAACAGATAACATTTTTCCATGGAAAGTCAGTAATTAACCCCTACTGGCTGAGTTCAGAACATAACAATAGAATAACCCGAGAGCTATATTTTTTTGATAACTATGCTTTTACATAATTATTTCATAATAGTAGCATATCCACTTCATTCTGAAATATTATGTTCGTGATATAAGTACTAGCATCAATATGCTAAAATTATCATATATATAAGATTGAACAACTCACGAACATATATTTTACTTAAATCATGCTTATATGTAATATCTCTAATCAAAAAGTTGTAATGCATAATAGTTTTTGAAATAATCTTTATACTTATCAAAAGCACATGTCACAAATCCCTTACTTGAAAACAGAAGACACGAGAGATTGTACAAGAGGAGCTCAAGTGTCCATATTTTCGTTCTCATCGCCTAAATGAAAAACCAAAACTTATTACTGACAAACTCTTCCTAATATATAAACTTATACCTCAAACATAACCTAACTCTCAAACTTAAGAAAATCTTAATTCCCATCACATAAAGTTCCCCAAAGCATATGATACAATCATCAAACACATTATGCACCCAAAACATAGAGAAACTAAGGCATAAAATTTATATATAATCCTAACATACCAAAGAATAATCATATTAAATTCTAGCTCAAAATATTAACCCTAACTTGAGAATTAAATCAACAAAGTCAGGTGTAGCATATGTTGTTCACTGCTCATTTCAGCAGCATACGCCCCATTTGTAAAATGCAAATGGGCTGTCCACACACATCCAATTGTCATAAAATTTTACAGAACTACTCCCCTGTATGGTCAGTATATAACATAAAAATTTCAGAGTCAAAGCATCAACCCATGATTTATTAAAAATCATGCAAGACAGCATACTCAAAACTGTCCTGACAGAAATTCATGCAACTTAGAAATTAAACCATTATTTTTCTACTCATCAAAATACTGTGAGACCAATTCCATAACAATCATGTGTGTCTTAGAATTCATAAAAACTACTCCTAGTATTTTAATTCACAGAATATGATTTAATACATAATTTTCTTGTTGTAAACATCAAATTTGTCACAGAGACAGCTTCAGTACATATACTTACAAAATCATCAACAAATAGCAATAAGCCTTAATTTCATTTGGGTATTTTTATACCCATACTATACATATTAAAGTATGTTAATAAATATTCAATTGATCGCAATATCATCAAACTTTCAAATCACTAAAACAGAATCATAGTTCAGCCTCTAAAATCAGGATAGAGGATAAAGAAGTAGAAATTTTAGTGTTACCCACAGACTTTGAAGCTGAAATTTTAGTGTTAACCCTTTAATTTCTTTTTTAAAGAGGGATATTTTGTTTTGGTGAGAGAGGGAGGGCTGCCGTGTAAGAGCAAAGAGAAAAGAAAGGACAAGAACAAGGAAAAGAGTAGAGAAAGAGGGGCTGGACTTTCTGATCAGATGCAGCCAAGAAAATAGGATAAGGGAGAAGACTTTTGGGGCAGCAAAAGAAGATAGAAGTGGACTTTTGGGGTGGGATACGTGCATTGCTAGGGAAAAAGATAATATTAACTAATAAAGTTTATTTTCGTTGAATAAAGGACTTCAGTTAAAATTCCACTTATATCAAAAATCAATTGTTGTCTTCGTCTCATGATTAAGAACGGTCGTCATAAAGTGGATGTCATAGATTTAAATCTAGTGTGTGTAAGCATAAAAATGTAAATTATACCCTTAGAATTTGGGGTAATTTTGATTTTTTCTCCTTATAATTAAAATTTTTAATTTTCATTTTTCATGTTTAAGATCTTTACTGATGTCATCCTTTTATTGATTCTATGTGCGTGTATAAATATTAATGTATATACTATTTTAATTTTTAGTATTTGAATCCCCAAATTATCTCTTTGATCCTTCTTCTATAATGGTTCATAGTACATAATCATATCCCAAGTTTTAACTTTTAAACCAATTAAGATTTTATAATAAATTAATCAAGATTAAAGTGATCAAGTTCTCTAGTAACTCAACCAAAATTAAAATATAATAATCACATTTTTCTTCTACACTATGCTCTGGAGCCTAAGATGAGACTGTTCTTTTTATTTTATTTTTGCTGAAGATGAGACTCTTCATTTTGTGATCAATGGTTGAGTCTTGCCGCATATCTCTCATGTCATAATTCCACTCTCCCATATTAGACCAAGGGTAGAGTCTTGCCGTACATCTCTCATGTTATATGTTAGGGTCATAATATATTGTAATTAGCTAATCCTTTGACAAAATACACTTTACTTGTAATTAGTTAGATCTAAGATGAGTTTAGTACTTTAAGAAACATGTTGTTCAAGTCAAGTATTAAAGACATGAAAATTGGTCCAAGAAATAAGTGAAGAAAAGCTATTCATTAAGTCTCGACAGATAGCTCAACAGAAACTTGCTATCAAGACTTAATGTGAAGCTCGATAGATAGCTCAACAACAGCTCAATCTATCGAGAATTACGATTTCAATATTTCCATATCTGAAATTTGGCCAAGGCTTGTGTATTTGTTTAGAATTTCTTTTCTCACAACCTTAGACATATATAAGGCTTATTTTTAAGAGCCATCACACACGAATACAGAGACCAAGAGACTTATTTTCTCTGTGTGAAGCTACTGCATTTGTATGCCATAGGGTTTTGTAATCAAGTGCTTCCAAATCTTCATTGTTGATAAAGTGAGGAACTTTGTAGCTAATAACAACTGTTCAAGTTGTTGGAGTTAGTCATATACTAGGATCCGTGTAAAGGGTTAGTCACAAATTGGAGGTTTGTGCATCAAAGGGAAAGAAGGCTACTACAAGATCAAGTCCAATTGGGTATTGGAGCGAAGGTTAAATTGTAGGTTGGTATTTCGAGATAGGCCAAGATAGTTGGTAAGATTCTTTATACTTGTAGCCGCTTGATTGTTGATTAGTAGATTCTTGGGAGTTGTGACCTTAAAATTACCCGATGGAGTTTTTACCTTGCAAAGTTTTTCCCATTTATCAACAAATCACCGTGTCTAATTTATTTTCCGCTGCACTTAGTATTTTTGGTGATTTGCTGGTGCCTTCACAATTTGCATGCAATTGAATGTAATTAATCAACTTGGGTAATTGAATTAATTAATCGAAGTCAAGCTATCTTAACCCAACATTATAGGCTTATAGTACCATTCCCATAGTAAGAGCATTCACATCAAAGCTTTCAAAAATATTAGTATTTAGCAACTCAAAAAGTCACTTTATCTTTTTCAACAACTCATTTTACAATACACCCAACATTAAAGGTTCTATTTTTACCTTCATCTCATTAAAATAATATAAACAATTTATTAAAATAAAATAAAACTTCCAAAAAAAAATTCATAACAACCAACCACTTTCACCACCACCACCATGGCAGCCACAACTCATCGAAAAAAAAAAAAAAAACCCACCACCACCACCACCACAAACGCAAGAACAACCACCATCATCAACAACTCACCACAACACCCATTAAAATAGACCAATAGCACCAACCACAAAAACCACCGTCAGCCACCACCATACTCGTTCACCACCACCACCACTATGGGAGCCACAACCCACCACAAATAAAAACCCTAAAACAAAACCACCACCACCACAACCACAACAAAAACCACCATCATCAACAACTCACCACAATACTCATTAAAATAGACCAACACCACCAGCCATAACAACCACCATCATAATCACAAGCCAACTCCAAAAAAAAAAAAAAAATTCCCATAAAAAAACCCACCATTGCCTACCATTACCACCATGACCTGGAGAGAGAGCAAACCCACCGTGACCCACCATTGCCACCATGACCCACCACCACCACCACTTTTTTTTTTTTTGAGAGAGAGAGAGCTTGAGCAAGAGGAGAAGAAGAAAGAGCAAAAAGAGAAAAAGAGATAAGTGAAAGTTCAATTAGTGTGAAAAACACTAATGAATGTTTAGACCCCTAATTTCAAATTTAACCAATACAAGCTTATACCCAAACAATAGATGTGCGGAATAATAGGTACAAGCAAAAATAAAAACAAATAGACAACTCTACACCATAATTAATCACAACATAGCATCAATTAAAAGGCAAGAGTAAGGGTTAGAGAGATGCAAACACAAACATAATACTGTCATGTGTTATCGAAGAGGAAACCGAAGAACTCGGCGAAAAACCTCTCCGCCGCTCTCCAAGCGGTAAAATGATTCACTAGAGAATAAAATTGGAGTACACAAATAACAAAAGACCCTCTAAGCCTAGTCTACCCAATGTACTTAAGCCCTTCAAACTCCTACTACCAATTGGTTAAGCCTAATCATATCTTCTCAAGCTTTTCGAATCCTGCAATAAGCCCATTGCATCAACCAAATGAATTGGTCATTTCTGAACTGCTTCCCAAGCACCAAAATACCTCCTCACTGATATGGGTATGATGAAATAAGGATTTGGCAAATGAACCTCTCAAGGATATATCAATGGAGAGGGTGAGAGTAGAGGAATTTAGAGAATCAAATGTCTAAGATTATGGACGAATCAATCTTGGTTTTCTTTAGGGTTTCTCTCTCAAAATTCTCTCTCGAAGCTCTCTACATTTCATGGGTATAAGGGTATTTATAGTAGGGTACATAAGAAATGTGAAAAGTCACTTTTCTGCAAAATAAGGCATTTTGGCTATTCAGTCTCGCGAGTGGGATGAGTCGCAAGTTTAAGTCGTGAGATAACTACCAGGCCAGACTATACTTTTTGTCTTGTAGTGCTCCAATTGTCATTACTCTTCAGCTTCCTGCATGCTTTACCCGTGTGGCATTTTGACGAGTTACCAGTCACGAGTCACTCGAGAGATCCAATCGCGAGAAACCTCTTGAATGCTCACACACTTGAATTTCTTCACACTCTCTCACACACAACCCTTACATAATTCCCACCTAAATACAGGGTATCTAATTGCTAAATTACAAGCAAATTTGACATGAAATAAAGTCAACACATGTTTGAATAAATTCAACCTTACAATAAGAAAAAGACATATGGAGAAGAATGGAGGAGAAGAAGACAACAATTAAAGAAATTTTTAGAAGTAAGAGAAACAAATATTTTTTTAGAGGAGAAGAGAGAAAATGGAATAAAATTTTTTTTTTTTTCTTAAAGATTGTTGCTACAGTAAGTTGTCAAAGATGACAGATTACTGTAGCTTCGGTTCTAAATGTTTTAGCTTTATCACCATTGATGTAGATGTATTTTATTGTTTGTGTTGCTAAAAAATAGCATTTTAATATGAGTTCGAGTTCGGAAATAGAGTAGAGCTCAGGGTCCCAAGAATATGTAAATCTTTTCCCTAATTGCTATCTTTCTTTTCCATTTTTCAATCTCTTATCACTAAATTTTTAATTGATTCCAATTGTTTAAGGTAAAAAAAAAAAAAAAAAGTTTTGATTTCATTCAAAATAATATCATTAAAAATATAGTTTTAATTTCATTTAAAATTAATCTTTTTAAACAAATAATATGACCAAAAACTAGGATGGTTTATTATTATTGACCCTTAGTCCAAGTTAAAAATTATTGTCAATAAAATTTAACTTATGGATTCTATTACCGAAACATCAATTCCCATAAGCGTCCTAAGAATCTTAATAAAGGACAAGTTTTATTTATTTATTTATATATTGTGTGTTGTAATTATAACAAATATGATCACCATGTGAGTATTATTAAAATTTTGTTCACGAGAGAAAATTCAAGACAATGTAAAAGACTTACAAAATCTTGTTTATTTGTGACTTTCATGAATGAAAATGGTAAAAACTGCAAAATAATATTATTTGAATAAATATTATTTAAATTGTTACTTGTTTTGAAGTTATTTCAATCTAGCCCTTTTTTTATTTTTTATTTTTTATAATTTCACTTTGAAAACATGATTTCATAACTTAAAATCGTATTTCACAAACAAATTTTCAGCCGCTTTGGCTGAATTTTAAGTGAAATTATGTTTTGAAAACCTAATTTTTAATTAACATTTAAAATCATGTTACGGCAAAAAATTATTTATAGAAAAAATTAGATTTCCAAAATAATTTCAAAACAATAACATTTTAAATAATAATTATTAAAATAATATTATTAATTTGATAAAACTTTCCAAACTAGAAGTTACTCAAAATTTTTGCTCAGCATAGTGTTTTGGGTCCAACCAACTAATGTTGAGGATGGAAAACCCAATGCCGTCAAGCATGTTCACTAAGAAAGTCTACATTTTACTTTCTCCATTTGCTACTTCTCATTACAGGTAGATCCAATTAATGCTTCCTTAATAAAATGTTTAAAGGCAATCGTTAACAAAAGGTTTTTATTTATATTTTTTTTCATCATCTCTACTTTTCAGCAGGTACAGACAAGGCATGCAAGTTTTTTTTTTTTTTTGATAATCAAACACAGTTTATACATGTGAACAAAAATAGATGGACAGTACATGGCATGCAAGTTGCAACTATGGTTAGGTGTCAACCTTATCCAAATGACCAATACGTGTATATGCTATCTAACGACTCACGTGGTAATGTGCTTTCTGTCCCAATTTTTATGGAAGTACCATGCTAGATTGCTAGGTGTCTTCTTAAGCTGCAATAATCTTCTTTTAAGAAATGCTATTTTATTGCAAAGCAAGAAGACATAAAATTATGGAGAGGGAACAAGTAGATATATTCTTCGATAAAAAAAAATAAAAAAAAAAGCTTAAAATATGTCAAAGCAAAAAGTCCCCAGGTAAAGATTGATAAGAAATAAAGCATATAGTTCTCTATTATTTAGTTTTGTGATCGAATCTAGCCCCTAACATAGAGTAAGACTAGACACCAAAGGTAAAGGTGTATTTGACAGGTGATGCAGTTTATTATAATGACATTAGTTTAAATAAGGTTAAAAGAGATTACATTGCTTAGGATCACTCCCAAGCCGGCCAGGTCAGTATGCATTAGGATTACACACAAACTAAGTCAGTATACACGCTCAAAGTGCTGCTAGGTCTCTCTCTCTCTCTCTCTCTCTCTCTAATTATAGTGTTTGTTTAACTAGAAGAATATTTTTGGTCATTCAGAATCATTTCAAGTACTGCTAGGATGGGATTAAATACTG
Organism: Quercus wislizeni; assembly: GCA_023055345.1. NCBI lineage: Eukaryota > Viridiplantae > Streptophyta > Magnoliopsida > Fagales > Fagaceae > Quercus > Quercus wislizeni. The sequence goes on from JALGQJ010000035.1 coordinate 2,399,205, forward strand.
CAGAATATTGAACTTGACGGAGATGGATTTGCCAAGTGGATCGTTAGATATTTGAAGGCATTATGTTTTCTTCTATCACATGTAGAGACACTTTCCACATTGTCTTTCTGAAACAAGGAACCATCAAAAGCAAAACCACCATTGTTTCATAGATTGTGCCCTCCCTATATATAGATTGATAAACTCCTTCCAAAGTCCCCTCCCCCTCTTTTCTTTTTCCTTATCCACTCTCTTTGTAGAACTACCATGCCACTTTAAGCCAACTCTTTCTTTCCCTGAAAAGAATAGCATTTGGATTTATCTATTAATTATTGGAGATGATCTTGAGGTACATGAGCAGAGATTTCTTCCAAGAAGGCTCACAAAGGATGCGAGGAATTAATGACCAAGCTCCTAAAAGTGACTACACCATCTCATCTTTTAAGGACTCTGGTTGCAAATCCACTTCTTCTAAGCAAATGAGAGGCCTATCAGGTGGTTTAATTGCTGATTCCTCTGTTAAAGCTGCTAAAACCAGCGAGGATGATAAGATTAAACAGGCTGAGGAGTCCCTTCGGACTGTGATGTACTTAAGCTGTTGGGGTCCCAGTTGATGTCCAACCAAAATTTTCAAAGCAGCTCTGTGAACACTGAACTTTGAGTTTTCTGTAGCTACTTCTTTCTAAGACTAAGACTATGAAAGTAGCCCACTGTACATATAGTATGTGTGTATGATGTTTAAGACGTTGGAATCGCATGGATATCTATGTTTCAATTTTCATCTTCTATATAATCAGAAGAATATTAAGTCTTCACTCTTCAGCAATAATTAGTGGCATGCTCATTGTACATAATCCATGATTTTGCTATCAAAGCAAGGTGAGCACAATGCTAAAGACACTATTTTTCACAAATTGTTGTGGTAATAAGTTGTAATTGGTTTATTGATCTAACATGTAAGATCAATTGTTGGTGCAAATACAATGATAATGAAAACAACACAAAAAAAAACTGAATAATACGCTGAATATTATTAATTTGAAGATAAGAACACAACATTAGTTGGACTGAGGCGCGACACTTGCTCTCTTTAAGGAGATTCAAGCCCTTAGTTGGCTAATCTTTGTAACCAGTGCAGACTTTCTCTAACTTGTCTCTCCTAAGATACAACAGCATAACAAATGTGGTATGGCTAGAAGCCTAGAACAGTTTCTGCACAAAGTGTTCAAGCCCAAAGCTCCACCAGAAGAACACCTTTCTTTGGCCCGAAATCTCTCAAGTACTTAGAAAGATTATTGAATTCACTCTCTCAAACAATTCTCTTTACTTTTAACTATTTTCTTCATTCACTCTTGATATGAAATTAGTCCATAGCATAGCCATATATATAGTCTTCCAACCCTTCACATAACCTACATGTTATTTATTAATTTAGAAAACTTCTCTTAATTTATTTAATCTAACTTACATACAAGTAACTATTTTTTTAACAAATTATAACTCATCTCTTTATTTATATTCAGTTATTTTGAGTTTCAACATATTTAATTTAAAATGTACTAACATCAATAATTTGGAAAAAAATTGTCCCAAAATTTATTGGAATTCTTATACATTTCTTGACCTACTTCACGTGGGAAGTCCATTGAACTGCAAGTGAAGTTGCTCGCTATGACATGATACATTAAAAAGATAGACTAGGATCAAACATTTGTATGCAATAAACTATGATCCCCTGTTTCCCATCTGGTTAAGAAAGAGGTCAAGGGCAAAAGCAATTATTAAATGGCTAATATCTCTAGCCTTGATTCAAGTATCAAGCTCTTGTTCACAGTATAGTAAAGCTTAAATATTATTCATGTACTAAAATATTAATCAAGAAATTGAAGCACTATTTTTCAAAAAAAGAAAAAAAAGAAATTGAAGTAGTAGCTTGTTCACGAAGATATTACCATTAAATAAGCCAAAAATAGGGAAAGGGCATAAAATTTTTTTTATGGTAGAATAATTTCTAGCACAGATATTATACTAATCAAGGGATTGAATTTTTTATTTGTTAGAATAAGTTGCTCACTTCTATACCCCTTACGATTTCTAGTATACGTTAAGTTACCAGTTTCCATTAATTGTGACCATCTAGTTTAGTTAACCAATCTTATTGAATTTGGAATCTAATCAAACCATCACTGTTATTCAATTTATATAATATATGTATGTATGTAAACTTGTAATTAGTTTATCAATCTTGTTAAGCAAAACTTCTGCCATATCTGAATATAAACTAAACCAAATCTTTGTTCAAGAAAAAGCCTGGTATTTCCTGTTGCTAAGATTAAATTATCGAACTCTTGATCAGGGTAAGGTAAAGCTTGATTATTCATTAGTATTAAAATATAAATCAAGAAGTTGAAGCACTAGCTTATTAGCAAAGATATATATTATCATTACTAAATAATAATAGTGCAAGTATATATGCAAAATAATAATAATAATAATAATAATAATAATAGTGCACAAATTGTGAAAGCCAAGAAGAATCATGTATGGTTGAAGCTTGTAGAATCCCGTATCTGAGCACAAAACCTAATATATATATATATATATATATATATATATATAACTGAAACTTTTGAAGTTCTTACAATTTTCCACGTTAGCACAATATTTAAAGAAAAAACATAAATAAAAAAAATAAAAAATAAAAAACATAAATGCAAAATAAAGCTTTTCTAAAACCCGATAAACTTTTCTCCCCCAACGCTCCTTCCTCAGTCCCATGAAACCTGATAAACCTTTCTCCCCCAATGCTTCTTCCTCAATCCCACAGCAATGCCCACCTTCCATCCAAAGATACACCACTTCTTCCATCAAAAACACAAATTCCTCAATCAAAACCCACCATACCCACAAAAAGTACGCTCTTCTCTCCCTCTCACTCTCTCTGAAATTATTTTTCTGTCCACAACTTTGAAACATTTTTTTGGTGGTCCAAGGCCAATTTACTCCAACCCACAAATCTCCACAACTTCCATTACTGAATGATAACAAAGAGCAATACTACAAGAGAAGGATCAGTGTAGAAAAGAGCACTACTACAAGAGAGGGATAACAAAGGATTTGATTGTGGGGAAAAGAAAAAGAAAAATAGAGGCAAGAAGAGATAGTTACAGAAGATACGGTGAGAAAGAGACGGAATTTTTCGTACCCGTACCTTGACATCGTCCTGCCCTTCTTCTTCTTCTTTCTTTTTATTCTTCCTCTTCGTGTTGCTTTACAACCTTTACCCAGGCGTGTAGTTTGGGTTTCCTTTTTAACTTTTTTAGTATGATGTTTTGTTAAACGTGCTCGTACCTGTTTGACACACCACGTGAATTGATTCTAACTCAATTTTTTGCACATTACCAATGTTAATAGCATCTGGAAACAAGTGCTTTTAGCCTTTTAGTTTATAATAATTATAATTATAATTGTACATAAATTTTTATTGATAATATTGAAGTATATCAACTAGTATTATAAATCTTAAAGTTTTTAACAATTTATTTAAGTTTTTCCTAATAAACACATAAATGCATAAATAAATATTTATATCTATTATTTATATATAAAATTAACGGTAACTTCGAAACAATTTAAAGGTATTATCAAAACGTGTTTCTATTCAGTATTGACTCTCTTGAGATAGTCTCGTGGGTAGTGGTATACTTTTGCAAAAGTGAAAAATAAAGCTTTTTGGAAGGTGCTTGATTTACAAACATCATTCCATACTTATTTACACAGGTACCTTTTCATTTAATAAACACAGTTTTAGTTAATAAGTACATTTTCATTCAATAGGCACCTTTTGATATATCTAATACGAAGAGTTATGACATTTAAATAAGTACATTTTAGTATATATATTACAATATATATTTTATATACCTATATATACAATACATATTAAATTAGAGATTCAACATTTTGTCTCTTATTCCTTCCTACGAAAAACTAATAAATAAAACAACATTTCTTTCTTCTGTCTAACTAAGAAAACTTTGAGCTATTTCTTTCAATATATATATATTAATTTTTATGCATTTTTGCTTACTACTCCAACTCAAAAATAATGATTTTTTTCCCCTAAAACTCATTCAAGATCTATTCTCGTGCATCGCATGGGTCAGCAACTAGTATTATATTAACAAGGAAGGCTATTTTGGAATATAAATTAACGAGGGAAGGAACTTTTTCTTTATTAGAATATATTGCTTAGTCGTCAATACTTCATACCCCATAGGATTTCTAGAATATGGTGTTACTTTTGTTTGTGATTATGGGGCTAACAATGGAAAGATTTCAACAACAGTAGACTTTGTGGTACGAATGTATCGCTTCCTTCAAGGCAGATATTTTTTCCCCACTCCATTGAATTTACTAAAATGCTACAAACAAAATTGTCTTTAGGATACAACTAAATCAGGATTCTTCAAGAAACAAACTTAGAAAATTCTATGAAGTTCTCTTAATGGGTGCAAAATTTGTAAAAATAACTGAATGTGAAAGCAAGAACGGAGCCAGAACTTCGAAATAGGGGGTAGTAATATAAAATAAAAAAGATTACAAGGGAGAGAGACAGTGGCGACGCCACTTGGAAGGCAAGGTGTTCCTGGGAACACCCTGCCCTGAAAAAAAAAAAATTTATATATAATAGTTTAAATTTTTTTATTTGTTTACCTTAAAAAAAAAAAAAATAGGAACACCCTCAAGCAAAATCAGGAACACCCTCAAAATTTTTATGCCAAACAAATTTTAAACTAAAATCTAAAAAAAAAAAATGAAAGAGAGAGAGTGAAAGAGTGAGACGGGTAAAAAACTGAAGGTGACCTTTGATAATTCTTTGAGCTTGAAATGGATTACTCATAAAACTTCGACCTTCACAATATTCACATATTTGTAGCACAAAGAGAATGGGTGGCAGAGAGAGTGTAGTGCCTTATAAGATAGAAGTATAAAACACAGAAATAGAGAATTTGAAAACTAGGGGCTCTATTCGGGTAAAAATAGTGGGATTAGGTAGGGATAGGTGAAATATTAAATGGGCACCCAAGCAAATATTGACACGTTTTTTCTTTTCTGGCAAATAGTGTCTTTTAGGTAAAAACCTAACATCAACTGACAGTTAAAAATAGGAGTACCACTTGTTTATAAAAAAAAAAAAAAACACATGGTTAAAAAAGACACCCAATTAATGGTATATAAACCACATTGTTAATTTCTTTTTTTTTTTCTTTTTTTTTTTCCTTTTGAGATTTTTTGGTGTACAGAATGTAAATTTGTTTTGGTTTTAAGAACTTTTTTTTTTTTTTAAGCACAAACTTCATGTCAGCCAAATCTTGAATTTTAGCCAATATTTACTGAAACGTCCTGAAATAGACCGAAATGACTCGAAATTTTTTCAAAGTGAATTAGGAACACCCAAGACAAAATTTCTGGAGTCGCCACTGGAGAGAGATAAATGTTTTAACACAAAAACACATCACAAACTCCACTAAAAACCCATGGTAAGAGTAATACAAGCTATATTACAAACAACACACTTTTTTAGTCAATATGAAACAATTATCCATTTTTTTAATTTGAAATGAGCATTCATTTAATATTAACAAAGACACAAAAACTAACTATACATCTATACTATTTATCTATTTTGTATTATTTGTCACTAAAAAACAAATTCAATTTATATAGACATATTATAATAATAGTAATAAAAATACCCATCGATATAATCTCACATCCAAACTTACAGTAGTGAGCCCAGTCTCAACTCACAATTATTGTAAACAAAACAATTATTTTTTTACTATAACATAGGTGAAATTTTTATCCAATTTGTATTTTTGAACTCATTTGATCCACTAGATTATTTATTTATTTATTTATTGTAGAGAAAATATCTTTCAATACCATGAGACACTAATGACTCACTATGCAAGACACTAATGACTCACTATACAATGCACATGAGTCATTATTTGAACTAAAAAAAGAGAAAGATAAAAGGCAGAAAGCTCTCTTCTCTTCTCCTCTCTCTTCTTTGTTTCAAAGAATAAAAGGGTAACTGAGAAAGTGAGACAGATAGATCACTCTACCTACTCGTTGCTCAAATGAGAGAGACACAAAAATACCAGATTTGGGGGTTGGAGCGCGGCTCTACTACTTATGTATTGTGTTAGAGATTTGCTTAATTTGTTGTCCTGCTATGCTGCTCAGCTGTCTCCATGCAGCAATAACACTACCTCTCTGGCTCTCCCCTCAGTTCAACATCTCTCATTCTCTCTCCATTAGAGGTTTTTTTTTTTTTTTTTTCAATCTGATAGAATGAAGGAAAGATTTAAGCCATAGATTAGTGTTGTTTCAAAAAAATTTAAGGGCTGGGCCTTTTTATTTTGGTAAAATTAGTTGATTGTGATAAATTTTTTAACTTTGGCATTGGTGATTTTGTTGTTGGGCTTAGTTTATTGGGGCTTAATATTATTAAGGGGGCTAAGTGTACAATTTTATTAAACCAAATTAGTAATAAATACATATAGTATATACTAATAATTTTTTTTTAAAATCCCCCCCACCCCCCAAAAAAAAAAAAAAAAAAAAAAGGCTAAAGAATGGCTCCGTCCTGTGTGAAAGCCTAGTTACAAACAATAAAAAGTAATCCTTGAAAAGACACTCTAAAAAGGTCACTTTGGCTGATACAAGCCCTCTAAAACGTTGTCTTTTTTTTTGAGAAACAAACGTTGTCTTAGTTGTTACTAGACGTTAGGGATTGGAAAACCCTCTCTCCCCACTCTGTAGAATTTTCACTCTTTGCAATTGTCTCGCTAGGCATGCTTTACAATTTCTCTCAAATATTAAGTGAGAAATAAGCTATTGCAAGACTCCACCCACACTTGCTTGTGTCACACTTGAGTAGGCTTATTCAATTGAAGTGCCAAACCAAAAACTGTGTTTGTTGATCAAGGAAATCCATGTCTCCACACGAGCAACAGAGAAAGTACTAAGCTCCCTAGAGCGACTCACTGAAACTCAATTTATTACTTTAATCATTTTCTATTCTTCTGCTACAAAAGTATGGTCACTCACATATTACAACTTACACAAGTATATATTTAGATATACAACACCTTTTGTGTGACCATAATTGATCAATATATGTCATGATTTGATAACATATCAATTAATCACTATTATCCAATATATATGACATAGAGTGATACTAGGGTTAATTACTACAAAATTTTGAAGATAGTTTTTACAAACTGATATGTTATCAATAACCAAGAAGTAATTTAAATATTCTTTATTATGTTTTGAAATCTACCAATCACATTAATTACCATGTTTGCTTGTGAAGTTTACTTAATAAAATTTATGGTTTCTTTAATTAGTATTTTCCTATATCACATTACATATGTTTGTATGAAAAATGAAGCATGTATGTCAAGCACAACAATCATCTTTTACCCTTTTGTTCCACTATACCCATTAGGTGTATGAGCTACACAACAAGAGCTAGTATGGCTTCCCTCGTATAAACCGCCTCCCCCTAGGGTAAGTGAGAATGCACCTTGGATATATAGTCTTTTTCCTTCGAAGCTGAATCTTGAAGCACTAATTGCTAAGCCAAAAATTCTAACATAACTGAATATAAAGCAAACCCTTGTTGAAGAAAAAGACTTCAAAACCACTTGTAAGTGGCATTGATGGAATCGCCATGCCAAAATCGTCACAATACTTGAGCTAACATAACCCTTTTCCCTACCAGATTTATCAAATACTTCCAATATCCCAAAATTTTATCACCTTATCATTCTTTGTAAATCTGAGAATGCTCCTTGGTAGTCGCTATAATGGTCACTGATCAGTACTGATTATTGATTAAGCGAATAACATGGTCAAACTTTTCTTATCAAAGTAAATTTGATAGAAATTCGTACGACCATTATACTTCAAGTTTAGGTTTATTGCATCTTTTTTCTCACGTGTATTATCTTTCTTCTCCTCTTATCTGTTTGTTTTAAATGTAATAACTCTCTGTGATATCTAACTACAACTAATTAAGGCTGCATTTGGTTCGATGTAAATCGAATTCTTAGTGTAAAATGAATGCAGGAGAAAATGAATTCCCGTAAGGAAATTTAAATCCAGGTGTTTGGGTATGCAATGAAAAATAGTTCGGAAAACAATTTTTAGTGTTTGGTAACATTCTGAAAATGCTATTTTCCTACAAATTTTTCACATTTTCTCAACTTCCAAACAAATTTATAATAGAAAATTGCAAGATATAAACTTTTTAAAGAAACAAAAATCAAAATAAAACCATTAAACTTTCAAACTCGGTCAAACAGAGAAGGGGAGGAAGAAAGAGTGAGAGATTGGGGGAAAGAGATTGGTAGATTGAGAGAGGTTGAAATTGGGTCAAGGTTCTGATCTGTGTTTGGCATTGACAACAAGCTTCAACGGGGACGAGAACGAGATGACAAGGCTCCAATCTGTGTTTGGCGGTGACTTTTCAATCCGTAAAACTTGATTTGAAGGTATGGGTTGGTTCAAACAAGGGATAGGTCAATGAAGGTGGGTTGGTGAGGACGAGGATGAGGGATGGGTTGGCGGAGGATGAAGACAAGGGATGGGTCGGCGGAGTGGCTTGCATGCGACAACGGAGTTGTGTGTCGAGGGGTGGTTCTAGGCATCATCGGTGAGGATAGGTTTGAACAAGGACAGCAATTTGACCGGTGAGGATGTGCTTGGGTTCTTCAGGTGGAGTGTGCTTGAGCTCTCTCTATTCGGGTGTGTATTTTCAGGAGGCACGATCTCGCCGGTGCTAAGGTGCGACAAGACCGGTACGATCTGGGGTTGGGGGCGGTAGTGCGATCTAGGGTTGGGCAGTGGTGCGATCTCTTCTTGCTTTTTCTCTCTCTCTTCTATTTTCCAAGTCTGGAAATAATTTGAAGGTAAAATAAAAGCTGAAAAGGTTTTACACCTGATGAGGCTTATTTTACAGTCAACAGGGAATTCAATTTCCGTTTGACCCAATTTTCTGTGCTTACCAAACACTAGAGGAGTGTAAAATGATTTTCTGAAACCCTTTTCAGCCAAAACAAACGCACCCTAAGTTGCTTTTACTTTACATTCACCCAAAAAAAATAGGTTTCTTTTACTTCGTGCTTAAATTTAAGGTATCCCATGCATATAAAAAAGAGTGCCTTTTCAATCAGAGAGAGAGACAAAAATGCAAAAACTAAAACATAAAGAAAAAAAAAGAAAAAAAAAAAAACCCTCAAAAAAATCAGATCTTACATAAGAAAAATGATTACTTGGGTCCCCAACAAATTAGGTGCATGACATTCTCAGCCTTCTCAGCCTCCCTTAATCTTCTTTTCCCAGCCACATTAACCTTCTTTATTGGTTCCACGGTGCACGAAAACCATCTAATCTGAGACGAATTATCAGAATCTGATCTGATTTTTGATTGAGGAGGCCTAGTTAACCCTTTGGATCCCTGCTCTTTTACTCCTTCAACTATTCTAACGGCAGTCCTGCTCAGATACCTCAAACTCATTTTGGAGCAATATATCTTTGATCTTACGGAATTGACGTTTCATTAGGTGTCAGGGAATATGGTAAGAAACCTTTGAATCAATAAATCTTCTTATAAAAATAAATAAATAAATAACTTTCTCTCTTTATTCTGAGTATTTATTACAGTCAGGGAAAAAAAAAAGTGCTTTCTTGGTGAGTACGTATAATCCAATAATGATTTTTGTTATTTATGAGGAAAAAAAAAAAGGATCTTTGATCCCCAACGATACAATCTTTGGACTTTGATAAGCGCCCAAGAGATTGTGGACATAAACGGAAATTTCTTTAAGACACTCCAAAAGCATTAGCACAAATGAGTCATGCTAACAAGTGTTCTTACAGCACTAATTAAGAATCCAATTAAAGAAAGTTTTTATGGGAAAAGAAAAAAATCAATTAATGTTTTAACAGCTTTTTTCATTTCCTATAAAAGTGATGTCAAAACTTTCTTTAACTGGATTCTTAACCAATGTCCTAAAAGCACTCGTTAGCATTTCTCTTTATTTATTTATAGAGAGTGTAGTGAGAATTAAGATCGATATAGTATCAGCCTTTCTAGATAAGTGCCCATTTGGGAATTGCTGTAAGATTGTCAACGCCTTTATGTAAAAATGATAATTCCTAATATATTTCATGAAAATAAAATGTTTTAAAGTTGTTATACATTTTTTTTTTTTTTTTGGTAATCAAATTGACAAATAGCCCTTTCTCAAAAAAATTAAATTGATAAATAGCTTTTATATGTAAAAAATAATGAAATGTGTCATATTTTGTATTTTCATAATTGAACCCAATTGATTAGATATGAATCTTAAATCTTTCAATTGAAAATACTAAAAAGTGTCAATCAATTGAATTACAAAATCCTTGATCATTACCAATTTTATTTATTTATTGTTTTTTATGTTACTATAGGTATGTCTAAGAACATGTGCGCCTCAAGACTCATGAATAATTTTGAATAATAAGTATGACCATTTATGCCAATTAATTATTTCTTTTAAAAGTTGTAATAGTGGGCAAATAGATTTGAATGTTAAAATTCGAATTCCAAAGCTTAGCTTAAAACTATTTTTCAGCTTTTAAGGGGAACTTTCTTTAGCAAAATTCTCAAATATATAGCAAATTTTACTTTAGAGTTTTAAGGGCTTCTTTTTGGGGGATATATATATATATATATATATACTTGGCATATGAGACATTTCTCTCACTCGTATGTGTATATATATATATATATATATATATATATATATATATACTTGGCATATGAGACATTTCTCTCACTCGTATGTTCCATAGGCGTGGAACCCGTATTCAATGAGGGAGATGTATCATACGTTTGACCCACAAGATACCTTCTATTTTATTTTTTGAGCTCTTAGGACTTGTCTAACGCAGTGCCAAGTATGCCTTCTCAACATGTCTGCATTAGTGACACCCTTCAATCTATGTATGTGCCTAGAAGGGTTTTAATTCATCTTTACACCTATTTTGAAATTTTTATTATACAAAGATTTTTCTTCCCTCTTTAGTTGAAAATCAGCTTAATTTAAGGTAAAGGCAAGAATTTGAAACTTTTGAATTAGAGTTATATAATAAAATAAAAAATGGGTTTAGAATATGTAGTTGTACCAAGTGGCTACTTTCACTAATTAGTATATTAATTTTGAGAGATGCTACGTCTACAACATTTTTACAACAAATCACATGTGGTTAGTTGTTATTGGTTCAAATTTAAAACTAACACTAAGATTACTTTTTTGCCCCAACAATAATAACTAGTAATAACCTGTCACTTAGGATTTGTTGTAAACATATCATTTCTCATTAATTTTTATACTATTTGCTAGGATATATTTTTCCTGAAATTAAGGGATAATATTTAACAACTGTTTAATTTAGGTAAAAATTTATTATTTAAAATTTTCTAAATTTAAATTTTATTCAAACTAAAGGTCTATTATAAAAAAATTATAAACTTAAATCCCAAACAACAACACATGTTTTCTTTCTATAATAACCACCCCACCCCCCCCCAACATTTTGACTTCTACTCAAACTAAAAGTCTATTGTAAGGTCATAATTTGGAATTTACCATTTATAAAGATATAAATTTAAGCCCATAAAAGCCCAACCAATAAATTTGTAAAGACTGGGTTGGAAATCTGGGCTTTGGCGAATTAGGTGATCGCCCATTGGATTTGATTTGATAAAGGAAAAAAGACAGACAAAGTTTATTAGAGAAAAAACGTCCTCAGGTTTTGTCCGAGGAGATTGACTCTTAGATATTACTGGAACCAGATTTGTCACCAGTCTGGGGGCCCTTTCTTCTTCTCTTCTCCTCTGTTTTATACTCTCTTCCTTTCATTTCTACCGTCCACATGTAGATTTAGATTAACAGTGTTGATACTTGTCCCATCAACCCCTCCCTAAAGTCTTTGGGAGTAGTTGTAAGGCTGAAAAGCACGGTTCAGTTAGTTTACAGAGCATTTAATGCGACGGTAGCAGCTTTCTCCTAGATATTTACAGGCCTTCATTTGTCCTATTTCTTCTTAATTCTTATCATCTTCCATGGAATGGTCCGGCGCGTTGCTCTTAATGGCAGATCATACCCTCCCTTCTCGGCCTTGCCTAGCCGAGAAGGTGTTCTTCCTCAGACCACCCCCGGAGTGATTCCGATTGAATTTCATTCCTTCACTTACTAACACAGAGCCTTATGGAAGTATTTTCCTATCCTCAGGCTACCTCGAGTCCTCGAATTGGGCCCTTGGCCCACCATATACATAGATTTGGGCTGCTTGGCCTTTCACCCCCACATCTATTATTAATATTTTAAGAACAACTAATTAGTAAATTAATTTTATACATTTAAACTTCAACAAATTTAAATTATATTCAAACTAAAAGTCTATTATAAAAATAAATAAATTATAAACTTAAATTCCCGAAAACAACCTACGTTTTCTTTCTAAAAAACAGTCGTTTGACTTCTACTCCAACTAAAAATAATACTAATAATAATAATAACAACAACAACATTTTGACTTCTACTCCAACAAAAAGGGAAAATTATTAGGTATTCCCGGAGTACCATAAATGCATACTCCCTCCTCTCACATAAATGGTGGGTTCCACCATGAATTTAATTAGTGGGACCCACCATTCATATGAGAGGAGGGAGTACGCATTTATGGTACTCCAGGAGTACACAATAATTTCTCAACAAAAAGTATATTATCAACATTTTAAGAACAACTAATTAGTAAATTAATTTTATATTATTTGTTATAATATATTTCCTCAAATTAAGGGATAACTAAAAGTCTATCATCTAAATTTTCTAAACTTAAATCCCACACAATTCAAGTTTTTTTTTTTTTTTTCCTTAAGTTTTTTTTTTTCCTTAATTTGCATCTTATTAAATTAATACTTTATTAGGATATTAAGCTACAAAACTTTTGTCTTAGAGATAAGATTTAACAATAATTTAATTTAGATAAAAATTTACATCTAAGTTTTTAAAATTTTGAATTCTACTCCAACTTAAAGTCATCCCTATAATTAAATCTCTCACATTACATTCCACGTTGTTATTGTTATTATTATTATTATTTTTATTTTTATTTTCACTTTTTTCCCCAAGATGCAACTTATGCTAATATTTTAATCTAATAAATTAATCTTACTTATTGTTCTTTACTTCTAAATTTGCATGCAGAATATTATATTAAAGAAAGTTTACTGTAGAAAAGCAAAACAATGGACAACTATTTAAGTTCTTGGTTTTCTTATGTAAGTTTTTTAATTTTCTTTTATATATATTGTGGGGGAGTAAAACCTGGGCCCATGAGGTGGGCTCAGGTACAACTTTTCTTCAACAATACGTCCGAGGAGAAGAAATTATAGGGAACCCTTGTAACTAAGAGTAGAACGCGTAAGTGTCCAGGGATATTGATCCGAGAGGGATACCCTCCTCGGGTCTGGCATATGTCGGTGAGAGGGGCCTTGGCTTCCCCTTAGTCCAGCTTCCAGGAAATTCCAGAGGTGAAGATAGATTATCAATGCACGTGGAAGGGATAAGGATGCAGAAATATCTTGAGCAAAAGCTGCTGCCACCGCATTAAATGCATTACAGCAGCTTTCCTGGCCGCATTTATGTGGAGAAGACCCATGAACAGTGTTTAAAATCATCTTTACCCCCAGGAAACCAAAAAGCTGTGGGAGAAGAAGTGGGAAACTCAAGTACCAGGCTAGATGGCAGACAAGTGGACGATAGGATCGAACAATGAAGGACTATATAATGGAGTAAGACCTCCAGAAGAAGGGGACGAGAAAAAAAGATAGAAGAAACTTTAAGAAATAACTACTGTAGCATCTGGAAAAATACAACCCAAAGAAAAGCATTCTATCTAAGTGCATACCCCTCGGACCTAACTCGAATCCATCAATTAGTCTAAAACTTACTCCTCGGACATAAGATCTTAACTTGTTTATGTGTTTTAGTCTCCTCGGCCAAGCACCTAATCTTCAGTAACTGTTGTAAGGATCGCTATTAGCCCAATTCTTTGACCCACTCTCTTACAAATTTATTGTATTGGGCTTATTGGGCCCATCTCCTGTTTCCATCTAGGTGTGGGCTACAATTTGTGACCCCACATATATATTCTCAATTTTTGAACTCTTTTGTGTATGTTTTGATTTTGGGTTTTGGTTATTATATTTAATTTGTGAGTGTGTTGATTTTTTTTTAATTAAACTATCACTAGGAAAAAATTTGTATTGAGGAACTATTTTGTTTATTATTGTTTATGCTAGCTAGATCATAGATTAAATATAACCCAAATAGAAATGACATACTCATTTCATATCTCATATTAAGAAATTAACACAAAGTTCAAAGAGAATTTTCAAATATAAAAATAGATAAACACTAATAAAGTCCAAACTCTAAACAATTAAAACTTAAAGCAATTTTTTTAATTAAAATAATTTACTTATTTATAATTTATTATTAATAGTTATTTAATAGTTTTGTTTAGTTATTTTTTAAAAAACTTAGCTTACATGTGAATCTTCATCAAGCCGTGTATCACACGGGAATAATAATAGTAGTATATTAATAAAGCATGGGCTTTCAAAAACTTATGTGACAAAATTAGAAAAATCAGCAAAATTGCATAAGTTTTGGTTTTATATATAACTCATTCATAGTGGGAAAATTAAATAGAATATAAACAATTTTTTTTTTCTTGAATATGAAATTTGATAGTTATAAGAAAGCTTTATAAACTATTTATAGAATTTAAATTTAATTTATTACATATATATATATATATATATATATATATATATATATATATATATATGGCATAGAAAACTATGGATTTTCAAAAGTTTATATAAAAAAAAAAAAAAAAAAAGAAGTCAGAAACTTGTATATTTTTTGTGCCCGTTTGGATTAACTAAATCCGGCGTCTGCGTTTTCCTCTTCTGCGTTTTCTTTTTTTTCTTTTTTTTTTTTTTTTTTTTTGCATGCGTAATTGGAGACAAAGGCTATTGTTCATATACTGTGCATGAACAGTAGCCGAAAATTTTGACTTTTCAGCCATTTTCAGCACATTAGTGGGTCCCGTGCACTGTTCACAGGACCCACAAACTTCACTTTCCAGCAGGGTCTCACAACACTATTCACACATTTAAAAATTATTTCGCTACAGTGTTTTCAGTTTCAGCAAAAATAAGCTAAATCTAAACAGACCCTTTGTAATCATTCAATAGTTGGGTGAGAAGAATTTTTTTTTTTTTTTTTTCTTCCTTTAGTGCTCATTTCTATATATAAAAGATGTCAATCAAATGTTCTTAACATTGGTCCTTCCAAAAATAATAAATATGAAAAAAATAAATTATTTATGTGTGAGTAAATTATTTTTATATTATTTAATCTTTTCTATACATGTCTTCTTTATGAATTTACAGATTATTTTTTTAACATATTTTATTACCAATCCCCCAAAAACCTCATTCTTAGTATTCTTATTATTTCCCCTCCCTTTCTTCCATTTTTATCTCATTAATTTACATATGATTTTTTATTAACGAGTGCATTAATTCAATAGCCATATCTATCAAACTAGAGAATAGGATTAGAAACTCAGCATGTCTCTTTTTAACTTTCATTTTTTCTACACTCAACCCTTTTTTGCCTTGCATCCTTATACATTTAATAATAATAATAATAATTTTAACCAAAAAAAAATCAGAAATAATGCTGAGATACACTAAAAGAGTAATGTTATAAATATAACATTTGAAAAAAAAATTACTAGAACTATTGCAAATTTTAGAACAAAATGTTAACAAACTGTGGAAATGAACTTGATTAGTATATTTCAATAACCTAATAAATATAGGTTTGAATTAAATTTTTGTAATTGATGAATCAATTTGTAAGTTTTATGTGGTAAAATCTATAGTTTCTTTGTCAGTATCCTTGTAACTCAACTAACACCTCCTAATGATTCCAACATAGTCGCCTATGTTTCAAATCCCTCTCTCTTTTGTTATATGTATCAAATTCTAAAATATAAATATATATATATATATTAAATCAATCATCCTTAAGATCATTCATAACATTTTCATAATATTTTTTATAATAATTACAATGATTTATTGTGATCGGAGTAATATCACTTTTTTTTTTAGTAAACAGTAACACTTATTAGAATACACACAAAAATAGTAATATTTGTGTGTTAAACCGGGTTTATAATACATTACATAACCAGAGTGCAACTACAAACGAGCCTAACCTTTGTAGTTGTAGATTGGGGTTATAAACAACAGATACTAAACATACACAACCAATGTGAGATAAACATACCTTTGTATCCAATACTTGCACAATTTTTATTATGGACAATTATTAATTAACATTTATTGTTCATGTAAATTGTACACATTTACATAAATGGCGCACAATATTGTATACTTTAATGCAAAGGTGTATAATGTTGTACACACTTATTTAATAAAGGCAAAAATACAAAACTAACTCTCTAACTTTCACTGTTTTTCATTTCAGTCCTCTAACTTTCAATTTTTTGTCAATTCAAGGCTCTATTACTACTGCCGTCAAAACCACTAAAACGATGTTGTTTTGCTTGTGGTTTTTTTTTTTAATAATTCGTAATTAAAATAAGAAAAAAAAAACAAACAAACAAACATTGAGGGCGACGTCATTCCCCTTCCCCTAAAATCAAAAGAAAGAAATCACTGAGTCCGTTTGAGAGAGAAATTGAGTCGAACTAAGAGAGAGAGACCGAGTATGAGATTGAGACTAAGATATTGAGTTCTGATGAAGACCGATTTGCAGAGATTGAGATCGAGAATCCCTATACTCCGAAATTTGGTGGGTCTGGATTGCTTGAGTCCAATGTTAAGCGCTACGTAAAATGGATACTACAAGACCCGAAACTGTGATTGAGAGTATGCAAGACCCAAAATCTGATATTTGGGTGTGTGGTGTGTGAAATGCTTACTGGGAAATCTCCTTGGGATAGAGAGGAAGAGTTGGATACAAAGGAGCTTTTGGGGGTTATAGGCAATGAGCGCATATTGCCCAAAATTCCAAGTGGGATTTCGAAGGAGGCAAGGGATTTCTTGAAGGCTTGTCTTGTGAGGAAACCCATGTTTAGGTTCACGGCTGAGATGCTTTTGGATCATCCCTTTCTCGCCGGCGTGGATGAACCTGAGCTACCCCTTATTCCTAGTTCTTCTTGGACTGAGGCTGATTTTGAGCATGGTGGTTATTCTTTTTCGGATGATGATGATTCGACCTCTTGTTCATTTTGTGCAAAACGATGATTTTTCAGTGTAGCAGAACAATGATTTTTAATTCTCAATGATTTCTTTCTTTTGATTTTAGGGGAAGGGGAACGACGACCTTAAATTTTTTTTTTTCCTGGTTTTTCTTATTTTAATTCCGAATTTTTTTTTTTTTTAAAAAAAAAAAAAAAGCAAAATGGTAGAGCAGTAGTGACAGAGCCTTGAATTGACAAAAAATTGAAAGTTAGAAAATTGAATTGACAAAAATAAAAGTTAGAGGACTGAAATGAAAAACAATGAAAGTTAGAAGATCAGTTTTGCATTTTTGCCTTTAATAAACAATTTAAATCTTACATGAACAGTAAAATATAAAAAAATAATTTATTATTATAAATTGCTCACAACAAATTGTATCAAGGTACAAGATTATCCAAAAAATTGTGAAATTCCTTATCCTTATTCTTATTGATTTACTTAATGCCACAAGCCCACAACAAAGCCGTGCAGGGCCAGTATAGTCACAATGAGGAGTGGGGGAATAGGAAAACCATTGGCTTCCTAGACACTAAAACCACTGGCAAATGGTATAGAGCCTCTGGTTTTCCTCAAATTTCAGGTCCTACTCAAAGTCCCTATGTATAAGAGACCCCATCATACCTTTGCTTCATCAATCCCATATCCTTCTTATAACAGTATTATTTGCAACATAAAGTTTACAATTCTTTGCTTCCATTTTTAAGAGCAAACAACAGTGTTGTGAAGATTGGAAGATGAGTTCAACAAGAAAAGCTATTGTGGCAGTGAGTGTTGGAGTTGTGGAAGCCATGAAAGACCAGGGGATCTGCAGGTGGAATTTTATCATGCGATCAGCGCAACAACATGCCAAGAATCATCTCAGGTCGATTTCCCAGACCAGGAACCTTTCTTCTTCAACTTCTGCTATGGTTTCAAGCAAATTGAGGGACGATAAAATGAAGCAATCAGAGGAGTCTCTGAGGAAAGTCATGTACTTGAGCTGTTGGGGTCCCAATTGAGATCATAATCGGCTAAAGAAGGTGACCTTTGGAGTGAGCCAATGAGTTCTGATGGAATTTCGTTGATTGAAGGAAGACTTGTACAAGGCATGGAAGATTCTGAAGTCATATTAGTTGTGCTTTGTGTTTGAAATTTGTGACAATTAGATGTTGATTTTTGCAGCTCGGATGTAAATTGGAGATTGTAATGATAAATAGTTATAGCAAACAAGATATATTTTGACAAACTTGATCTCGTCACTGTCCTCCCTCTTTCTTTATAAAAAAATTGTCAAGCCAATGGAGAAAACAGTTTTTATACCTAAATTGGTTCCGTCATGATCCAAGGTTGTCTTTCTAACTTTTTTACCCACTAACTTAAACCCCCTTTTTTTCGAATTTATCTGAATGTATCAATTGGAAATATTGGGAGATGTAACGAGATTTTTTTTTCTCTATCTAATTTTGTTATCATGGATTAATGGAATGGGTATCTTTAAAATGGTGAAGTTAGTGTTCATTGTAGAATCTTTATCCAATTTTTTGAATTTCATATAGAATTTTTCTCCAAAACTAAACACTTGAAAAAAAAAATTTCAAAATATTTTTTAAATGCAATCAAATAGAGAAAAACTGTATTTCCCCAATGGGGAACACTCTATCTGGACATGGTGTTACGAAAGAGCTCTAGAGAGTATTGGAAGAAACCAATTTTACTGAATAGAATCAGAAAATGAAAACTTGATTAATTTACATTGTGCCTCTGCTTTATATACACGAAACAGGGAAAACAGAATTTTAACTAACTAACAAACTCTAATCACCTAATTAGAGTGACAGCTGTAAACCACTAATTTAATTCATACGTGCCAATATCTACACGTGCAAAGAGATAAGTATTAACACTTAAGTGCAACGACATCGTTTAGCCTTCAGCTTTACTTTCTTCCTTTCGTCTCAGCTGTGTCATTTTGCTCTGTTTTATCTTCAGTGTCGTTTTGCTCTGTTTTATCTTTAGTGCATTCCTTTAAGTCTTCTTTCTTCTTAACTGCACCTTCTTCCTTCTTAGCAAAAGTCTCAATACTCCCCCTCAAGTCATGAACCATAAGTTCAGTGACTCGATCATCAATAGTCTGAAGCTTTGGTGAGTAAATATCTATTAACCCCAAGCAAGTAATTAACCTGCTAAAAGTTGGAAGTCCCAATGCTTTTGTAATGATGTTGGCTATTTGAAGTTGACTTGAAATATAGAATGTTTTGATCACACCCTCTGTAATTTTGTTTCTCACCAAATGACAATCAACTTCTATATGTTTCGTCCTTTCGTGGAAGACTGGATTTGCTACAATATGTAAGCAGCCTGATTATCACAAAACAATTGAGCACTACTTGGATGATCAACTCTCAAGTCTCTTAACAACTGAAGAACCCAAACGATTTCACATGTTGTGGTGGCCATTGCCCTATATTCGGCCTCTGCAGAAGACCTAGAGACTGTGCTCTGCTTCTTGGGCCTCCAAGAGATTAGAGAATCACCCAAAAACACACTATAGCCTATGATGGATCTTCTGGTATCTGGGCAGCCTGCCCAATATGCATCACAGAAGGCTATAACTTGCATACTTGAGCTACTAGAGAAGAACAAATCTCTCCTTGGTGTCCCCTTCAAATACTGAAGTATCCTATTAACTTCCAACATGTAGGGCTCTCTTGGTTCAGCTAGAAACTGACTTAACCAATGCACTGCATAGGTGATATCAGGTCTGGTCAGAGTAAGATATAACAATCTTCCAATCAATTTCCTATACTGACTAGCATCTGGAAGAAGTTTACCAACATCTTTTGATAGATGCAAGTTTTGTTCCATTGGTGTTCTTACTGGTTTAGACCCTAAAAATCATGTATCTTGCAAGATCTCCAAGCAGTACTTCCTTTGATTCAAACTAATTCCCTTATTACTTCTAGCAACCTCAAGACCCAGAAAGTATTTCAGAGAACCCAAATCTTTCAAGCCAAACTTAGTATCAAGTAAGAGCTTCAAAGCACTAATACAACTGAGATCATTACTAGTAAGCAAAATGTCATCTACATAGACTAGCAAAACTGTGAAGAAGGATCTTTTAGTGTAGGTAAAAAGAGAGTAGTCAGCCTTAGATTGAACGAAACCAAAATTCAACAATGTATAAGAAAACTTGGCAAACCATTGCCTTGAAGCTTGCTTTAAACCATAAAGACTCTTGTTGAGCTTACAAACCAAAGGAGCAGAATTAGAAGAATTAGAATGAGAAACATACTCCCCCTTGTTGTGAAATCTAGGTGGAAGAGTCATATAAACTTCCTCAGCCAACTCACCATGTAGAAAAGCATTATTGACATCTATTTGATGAAGACACCACCCTTTCATAGCAGCCATAGACAAGACCATCCTGACAGAAACTAACTTAGCTACAAGAGAGAAAGTGTCAGTGTAATCAAGGCCCTCTCTCTGAGTATAACCCTTAGCCACTAAACGAGCCTTGTGTCTTTCAATTGAGCCATCAGACCTATATTTGGTTCTATAAACCCACTTACATCCAATAGGAACTTTACCCGGAGGAAGAGTGGTTAAAGTCCATGTATTTGTGAGTTCAAGAGCTGCAATCTCTTTATCCATAGAAACCCTCCAATCAGAAGATTGGACTGCCTCAGAAAAAGAAGTAGGGTTTGGGGAAGAAGAATCAACTGCCATGACAAATTGTCTATAGTTCTTACTGAGATTAGCATAAGTAAGACAGGCAAAAATGTCATAAGGCTCACCAGACAAAGGTTTAAAAGTGACTGGCTGGCAAGAATAATCTTGAAGGTAGGAAGGAGGCTTATGTGGTCTGGTAGATTTTCTGAGGTTTAATGGAGAATTAGGCCTAGGAACTAATACAGAAACAATGTCAGTCTCAGAAATAAGATCAGGAGTAGGATGTGGCAAATCAGATTGAAGTGAAGGAGGAGGAATGTGAGTTGCAGGAACAGTGTCTGCAGAATCAGCAGAGGGAAAAACAAGAGGTTGTTGAAAAAAAGAATCTGAAGAGGAGTAATCAAGAACTGAATGAGGAAAAATGAAAGAATCATGATAAGCATCAATGGAAGAATCAGATGAGAAGTGTGAAGAAGATAAGGTAAAAGCAAAAGGAAAAATAGTTTCATGGAAAACTACATCTCTAGAGACATGAATAGAATTTGACTCCAAATCTAGAACTTTGTATCCTTTAATACCATGTGGATATCCTAGGAAAACACATTTACGAGCTCTTGGTGCAAATTTATGTCTATTGTGACTAAGAGTAGAAATAAAGCACAAACAGCCAAAAATTCTAATATGGCCATATGAAGGAGGTTGTTTAGAAAGCATCTCATAAGGAGTTTTGTTGTTTAAATGCTTGGAGGGTAATCTATTTATAAGATATACTGCAATGAGAATGCAGTCACCCCACATTTTTAAAGGTAAAGAAGAATGGAACCTTAGTGCTCTTGCAACATTTAAAATGTGTTGATGCTTTCTCTCAACAATTGTATTTTGTTGAGGAGTGTCAACACAAGATAATTGATGCAAGATGCCTTTTGATTTGAAAAAATCCTTCATGATAAATTCTATGCCATTATCACTCCTAATACACTTAATTTTGACATTAAATTGAGTTTCAGCCATGATAGAAAACTGTTGAATAAGAGCTAGTGTTTCAGACTTAGATTTAAGCAAATAAACCCAAGTACTCCTAGAATAGTCATCCACAATGGTAAGAAAGAACTTGTAACCCTCAATAGTGGGAACTGAAAAGGCCCCCAAAGATCACAATGTACAAGATCAAACACACAATGAGAAACATGTTGACTAGTAGGAAAGGATAGTCTCTTTTGTTTAGAAAAATGACAAATGTCACAATTGAGACTGTGCTCCTAGAGGCTGTGGTGAGCAATGCATCATCTTAGACTGATTAGTAAATCCCAGCATGGGTGGAGAAGCAAAATTCCCAAAATTACCATTATTGGGAAAAAAAATTGCCAAGATTTCCATTGCTAGACACCTGATGGGCAGAAGCCTTCCCTTTGTGCTTATATCCTGGAGGATAACCATGTAATTTGTAGCATTTGTCAGCTACATGACCCATAATTCCATAGTATGTACATACAGGCCTCTCCTTCTTAAAATTACCACCTTTTGCACCTTGACCTCCATGAGTTCCCCCTTGATTCCAACCTTGATGACCTTGAAATCCTTTAGGATTGAAATTGTTAGCATACAAAGCTGTTGGTTCAATGACCAAGTCAGCTTGACCAATCTGCCTATGTTTTTCTTCTTGCAAAATCAAAGAATATGCCTTATTAAGTGCAGGTAAAGGCTCAGTGATCAAAATCTGACTACTGACAGTAGAATAACTGTCATTGAGTCCCATGAGAAAATGAAAAACTTGATCCTTTTGCTAAGCATTTAATTGATTTCGTTGAGAGCCATAGATACAGGTACAAGTGCAAGCAGAAAATGACTGATAGTGCACAAGTTCATCCCACAAAATCTTGAACTTGGTAAAGTAAGAACTTACTGTGAGTGAACCTTGTGAAAGCTTTGAAATTTCCTTCTGAACCTTAAAGAATCTTGGAACATTAGGCTGTGAAAACCTATCACGCATGTCAATCCACAAATCCCTCGTAATGTGAATGTACATCACACTAGTAGCAGGATCTTTGCTCAAGGAATTCACCAACCATGAAAGAATGGTGGTGTTTGCTCTATGCCAAGCATTGTACAAAGAATGAGAGAGATCAGGCATGGAAATCGAACCACCAAGGAAGCCAAACTTATTCCTTCCACTCAATGACAGAAATACAGCCCTTGACCAACTGAGATAGTTTTCAGGACCGATCAGTGGTTGAGAAACAAGGACAACATCTGTGGGTGGAATGAAGTAAGGGCTTGATGGATTGGTATTCGCATCCTCCATTGGAAGTGAATGATTGGAAGATCTGTGATTTTTAGTGTTAGAAGTATTGGTGGGAATTTGATCTAATTCTGAAGCTGTGTTGGAAGCGGAAGCCATGGATGAGCTATTGAAGCTCTAATGCCATGTTACGAAAGAGCTCTAGAGAGTATTGGAAGAAACCAATTTTACTGAATAGAATCAGAAAATGAAAACTTGATTATTTTACATTGTGCCTCTGCTTTATATACACGAAACAGGGAAAACAGAATTTTAACTAACTAACAAACTCTAATCACCTAATTAGAGTGACAGCTGTAAACCACTAATTTAATTCATACGTGTCAATATCTACACGTGCTAACAGATAAGTATTAACACTTAAGTGCAACGACATTGTTTAACCTTCAGCTTTACTTTCTTCCTTTTAGTCTCAACTATGTTGTTTTGCTCTGTTTTATCTTCAGTGCATTCCTTTAAGTCTTCTTTCTTCTTGACTGCACATTCTTCCTTCTTAGCAGAAGTCTCAATACATGGCAATCATCCATCATCTGCTTGGCGTAGTATCTTGGCAGTACAACCTATTGTGCAAAGAGGGTACCATTGGCAGGGTGGGAATGGCCATTCAGTTGGCAGGCGAAGTCTCTGCTTATTGATCCTTACACTCAAGATTGGAAGGTTGACATGGTTACACAGCTCTTCTCCTATTCGAATGCCTCTGCTATTTTAAGCATTCCCTTTAGTTTTCGGCTTCCAGGAGACCAGATGATATGGGCTTATACTCCGAAAGGGGATTTTACAGCTCGCAGTGCTTATAAGATCGCGTTGGATAAGGTGTTTAATGGAAACCTGGGGGAAGCATCAAATAGCTAGAATCATAATATATTTTGGAAGATACTTTGGGGTCTCAATGTTCCTAATAAAGTCAAATCATTCGGATGGCGAGCATGTAGAAATATCATTCCAACGAAGGCTAACTATTTACATAGAAGGTGATTGATAATACCACCCGTAGGCATGCGGGTTAGAATTACAAAGTAGTGAGCATGTATTCTGGTGTTGTGAGAAAGCACTGGAAATTTGGACACTATTAGCTATTCCTTTTGAAGCACACAGAATTACCTTTTCAAAATTTGAGAACCTAATCTGGCATTTGAAGTTCAAACAAAAAATAGGGAATGACCTACTGGAACTTGTCATTATGGTATCCTGGGCCATCTAGTTCAACCGTAATAAAGTGTGACAAGGGAAAGCTAGGCTGTTACACCAGCCAAAGCATGTGTGAGTGCTGATGTGGCTGAATCCGGACCTTACATGTGGGCTAGCTGTGAGGAAAGGAAGGAGAATGTTGGCTATCAGCTATAGGCATGCGGGTTGGAATCAGAAAGTAGTAAGCATGTATTCTGGGGTTGTGAGAAAGCCCTAGAAATCTGGACACTATCAATTATTCCTCTTGAAGCACACAAAGTTACCTTCCCAAAATTTGAGGACCTAATCTGGCATTTGAAGTTTGAACAAAGAATAAGGAATGACCTGGTAAAACTTTTCATTATGGTATCCTGGGCCATCTGGTTCAACCGCAATGAAGTGCGACAAGGGAAAGCTAGACTGTACATTACACTAGCTAAAGCATGTGTGAGTGCTGACATGGCTAGATCCAAACCTTACACATAGGCTGACTGTGAGGAAAGGAAGGAAAACGTTGGCTAAGGGAGAGTATCTTTGGCTCATGCCAATGGCGTGACTATCTTAGGGAATGGTGAAAAATGCACCTAGCATGTACACTCAACACTAGTGTAAAAAGGAGATAGCAACCCCCTATGGTCAAATGCTATAGAACACCTCTTATTGGCTAAGCTTGTGCTGGACCGCTGTTGAGGACACGTGCATCACTCCTGGCCTCCCTGAGTCCCTTTCCTTGTCTATAGCTTGCTCCACATGTTGTAGCAGAGCCACCCTCCATCCCACTACCTTGACATTGGCATGTCTTCTCTCTCCTCTAGCCGTAGTATAGTACAATAGTTGTATTAGGGTTCAAATGGGCGAATGGGGGTTTGACACCTATCCTTATGTACCTAACAGCATTCTTCATACTATAACAAGAACATGTTGCTGAACAATTAGGGAAAGAATCTAAAAAGATAGAAAGAGAAAGAGGTAGAAGTTTGGGTAGGAAAGTGAGGTAAGAAGAGGCTTTCTTTGGGAAGAACATCACCATTGTGTAAAAACCTTAACTTTCACATAATAGAGAGCTCTAAGAGTGAGGGACATTCCTCCCTCCGCTCACCCATGGATTTTCATCCCTTCCAAAGGGTTTTCCACATACTTTCCATGCCTTCTTTACTTTCCTTGTTTTGTTTTTACATTTCTCTAAACATTAAAGGGTTAAAGTTCCCATTTTTATCTGTTCATGAGCTTATGCACTTAAATGTACTGTTAGATCCATAGCTTATTTTCCTCTACAAGCTTGATAGTCTAACTTGCATGTACATAGACTAACAGGTCTAGCTATTTTGCAGAAGGCACGATACATGCTAGAAGAATTCCAAACGGCCAACCTGAAGCTGTCCAAGGTCGGAAATAAGGATGAGGTCTGGTGGAAGGCTCTAGTTGCACTGTGGTACAAGGTCAATAGTGATGTTGAACAATTAGGGAAAGAATCTGAAAAGATAGAAAGAGAAAGAGGCAGAAGTTTAGGTAGGAAAGTGAGGTAAAAAGAGGCTTTCTTTGGGAAGAACATCACCATTGTGTAAAAACCTTAACTTTCACATAATAGAGAGCTCTAAGAGTGAGGGACATTCCTCCCTTCGCTCACCCATGGATTTTCATCCCTTCCAAAGGGTTTTCCACGTACTTTCCATGCCTTCTTTACTTTCCTTGTTTTGTTTTTACATTTCTCTAAACATTAAAGGGTTAAAGTTCCCATTTTTATCTGTTCATGAGCTTATGCACTTAAATGTACTGTTAGATCCATAGCTTATTTTCCTCTACAAGCTTGATAGTCTAACTTGCATGTACATAGACTAACAGGTCTAGCTATTTTGCAGAAGGCACGATACATGCTAGAAGAATTCCAAACGGCCAACCTGAAGCTGTCCAAGGTCGGAAATAAGGATGAGGTCTGGTGGAAGGCTCTAGTTGCACTGTGGTACAAGGTCAATAGTGATGTTGAACAATTAGGGAAAGAATCTGAAAAGATAGAAAGAGAAAGAGGCAGAAGTTTAGGTAGGAAAGTGAGGTAAAAAGAGGCTTTCTTTGGGAAGAACATCACAATTGTGTAAAAACCTTAACTTTCACATAATAGAGAGCTCTAAGAGTGAGGGACATTCTTCCCTTCGCTCACCCATGGATTTTCATCCCTTCCAAAGGGTTTTCCACATACTTTCCATGCCTTCTTTACTTTCCTTGTTTTGCTTTTACATTTCTCTAAACATTAAAGTGTTAAAGTTCCCATTTTTATCTGTTCATGAGCTTATGCACTTAAATGTACTGTTAGATCCATAGCTTATTTTCCTGTACAAGCTTGATAGTCTAACTTGCATGTACATAGACTAACAGGTCTAACTATTTTGTAGAAGGCACAATACATGCTAGAAGAATTCCAAACGGCCAACCTGAAGCTGTCCAAGGTCGGAAATAAGGATGAGGTCTGGTGGAAGGCTCTAGTTGCACTATGGTACAAGGTCAATAGTGATGCTGCAATTTTTACTAGTAATAACTCAACTGGTTTGGGAGCTATTATTTGAGACCATGGTGGGCGTGTTGAAACAACTCTTAGTAAATCACTTCCATTACCATTGGGGCAACTGGAGGCTAAAGTTAAGGCATTGGAGGAGAGCTTACTATTTGTTTGGGATGTGGGGGTTTGGGATGTGAATGCAACTTCAAGATTGTCTATAATGTTGTGACTGGATGTAGTGATCCTCCCTTGGTAATAAGCAATATCGATGAGGGCATTCGACACAAATTGCAAGACTTTCGATAAGCACAAGTATCACATGTTCGTCAACAGGATAATCGTCATGCTCATTTATTAACACAATATTATTTATTATGTAATTTGGATAGAGGAAACACCTCTTATGGTTGAATATGTTATGGCTTATGATGTAGCGATATTATTTTTACTTTAATAAAAGTTATAATTTTCTTATAAAAAAATAGAGAAAAACTGAAAAACAAATTATTTCTCCAAAAATGATTTCAGGTGAAGAAAAATTTATTGTAGAAATAAACGCAGTTTGATGGTATAAATAAATAAATTCTTTCTCAAAAATAAATAAGTAAGGACTCTCGATTCTCAAAAAAAAAAAAAAAAAAAAGTAAGGACTCTCATATAGACACGTGTTAAACGGGGGATGGCAAATGGGCATTCTATTCCCTTCAGTCTTAACAAGTTTTTTTTTTTTTTTTTTTTTTTTGCTGAAACAAGTTGTTTGTTCATCGATGATTTGATCAAGATTCAAGACACCACCAAAACTCCAAGTTTTAAATGGTTTTTAGTTTTTACGGTTTACACTGAAAAACGGTGTGCGCCTTTTCATTTTATTCAGGAAAAACAGTGTGCGCGCGTCAGTACGTAAAGTGGCTATCATTATCATTATAATTGGAGCGTCAACATTACTTTGTCATCATCGAAAATTAAATAATCAAAATCCAAGTTAACCCCTATCTAATTAATGCCACTATATACTATTAGAAGGGCAGTACGGTCAATATACGAGAAAAATCCATTGGCTTCCCTATTTCCCAAAACCACCGGCAAATTCTGTAGCCTCTGGTTTTTCCCGAACTTTTTAGCTCCTTGTACCAAATACCCATCTCTATATATAAGTGATCCCCTCCATTCCATTTGATACATCAAACACATATCCTTCTTAGATCAGAATTATTTGCTACATAAAGTTTACAGTTCTTTGCTACCAATTGTAAGAACAAACAACAGTCTTGTGAAGAGTGGAAAATGGGTTCAACAAGAAAAGCTATTGTGGCAGTGAGTGTTGGAGTTGTGGAAGCCATGAAAGACCAAGGGATCTGTAGGTGGAATTTTATCATAAGATCGGCACAGCAACATGCCAAGAACAATCTGAGGTCGTATACTCAAGCCAAGAGCCTTTCTTCTTCAACTTCTGCAATGGTTTCAAACAAATTGAGAGATGAGAAAATGAAGCAGTCAGAGGAGTCTCTTAGGAAAGTCATGTACCTGAGTTGTTGGGGTCCCAATTGAAGGCAGTAGTGATCAGTTGAAGAAAGTGACTATTATACGAGTGAGGTAGTGATGAGTAGTGAGTTCTGATGGAACTTCGTTGGGTGAAAGAACGCTCAAGACATCTCGTGCAAAGCATGGGAGATTCTGAACTCTAAAGTCATATAGTGGTCGTGCTTTGTGCTTGAAATTTGTGACAATTTGATGTTGATTTTTGCAATGCGGATGTAAATTGGAAATTGTAATGATAAAGTTCTATAGCAAACAAGATATATATTTTTACAATAGCTCATCTCGTCACCATCAATTCCCTCTTTTTTTTCTTTTTCTTTTTCTTTTTTTATAATCTCGTCACCTTTTTCTCTTCTGGGTGAAGTTTATCACTCTTCCAAAATGATGAATTAAAAAAAAAAAAAAATCAGTTTTTTATATTTCTTTTCCTGAAATAAAAATTTGTAATATATAGATTTATGAGCCTTGTACAGATTAATTCAGCAAATGGAGAACACGATGGTTGTACCGAAATTCGCATTACTTATATACTTGGTAGTTGGTATGACTCCTGTCGTTTAACCTATTAAAAAAATATATCTAAATTTTCCCAGATAAGTTTGCTCGATATGAGCTGACCCTGACAGAATCGATACTGCGAAATGCGAATGGAGAAGAGCATAAACTTCTATTATCCATTTTATCTATAAATGGTAAGATTCTATCATTTATTCCAAATTTTTAGAGATTAAATGAAGTTTAATTCTGTGTTGCCTTGATTTTTTTTTTTTTATAAGCTTTTTTTTTTTTTTTGTGGGGGGGGGGTCAAATTTTGTAATAATCATGAGATGAGTATCTTGTCTTGGGTGGTGAATTAAAAAGAGCCAAATAATAATAATAATAAAAATAATAATAGACGTAATTCTATTGATTAGTGAATATTCAAATTTGGCTCGATAATGAAGGTAAAACATTCAAGTTTAGCTTGAATTTGAACTAAACCTATAAATAATGTTTGAGAGATCTCATTAAAAAGTCCAAAAGTTTGAATTTGGCTTGATTTATTAGTCAAATTGAGCTCAAACTCAAGCTCAAGCGCAAACTTGAGCTAAAGCTTGAGATCTAATAAATATACATTATCAAGCTTAGTTAGATGTAAGTTTAATTGTCAAGCTCATGTTAGGCTCATTACCAAACTTATAAATTAGCTTAAGCTCATCTTGTTTTATATCAAAGTCCTAATGTTCACTAGCCTGTTCATGAATTATTTTTTTCTTGGACTTGGTTTTTGTTTATTAAGCAAACGTAAAATTAAGGCTCAATCTTGATTTGTTTATAAATAAACAAACATGGACAAGACTTTTATTTAGTCAAATCTGAGTTGTATATAAACAATTTGGATCATTTACAACCCTAAATTCAACTCATTTATCACATATTAGTATAACCATTTTTTTAAATGGGTAATTATTCTTTTCTTTGGTTAAGTTTTGTCTACTTACAAACAAATAATTGCAAGTTTCAATTAGCTTAACTAATAAACTTTCTAATCGTCAACTAAGAGATTTGAGGGTCAAACCTCACCTACATCAAAATTAGATTCCTTTCCCTCTTGTAATCCTAAGCAAAAAAAAAAAATCTAGAACATAAGATTGTCATTTCTTTTTCCTGGGCAATAAAAGTTAGCATCCTTAAAGATAGGAACTAAAATCCAATCAGCAAGGGATTTCAAAATTGACCTAAGTCAATAATATTTACAATGGAGCAATGAGGGGTAGTCATAATGCTTTTGTGCAGTTGAATCACATTAAGAGTGTCTATTTTACAAATTACATGAGTAATGCCCAACTTTGTTACCTTTGCTACTACGACATGAGCAAACTTGGTTTTTTTTTTTTTTTTTTTTGGCCGAATGAGCAACCTTGGTTTTAGTTATTAGCAAGTCTTGATCTTTTATTATCTCTGTTCACACAAAAATGACTTCTCTTTTATGGTTCCTTCTAATTGCTACAGGGCATATTTTCTCCTTACTAATGGTTGCATTAAAGTTTACTTTTACAAAAGAAGGGATAGGATCATAGGAGGATCCCATGAATTTCAACATCCTAAGACATTATGTGATCTAAATAAATTCTATTTATTTGATTAATTAGGCATAAAGGATCTATTACTTCCCTTTTAGATTGTTGTAGGATGTAATTTTTTGTCATCCATAATATATCATACAACTCAAAATAATATGAATTTTTCTTCTTCTTCTTCTTTTGGGGGCTCAATTTTTTCTTTTAAATGAATCACAAATCTAACTAATCATTAATGGAGTTGCAATTCATATCAAAAATTCTGATGGACCATGTGGAACTACTTCAATGATTTTTTTATTAAGCAATGGACAAAAAATCAAACATGCTCAAGGATTATTCTTCCTCTACCTCATAAGCAGTGAACTTTTTTTTTCTTAGTTCTAATAGGATTTGAATTGATGGCGTGGTGTCTTATCCATAATTATTACTCTACCATCAAGCCAGACCCAGAGATTCTTATCCTTTTGGTCTCTATTTGAAGAAAAAAAAAAATTGGTTTTTCTTTTATCCCTCTCACTGCCAAAGTACTCCAGCTCGAATGGATTTGACAATGAAAAACTGCGTGCGCCTTTCTTTTTAAAACGGAAAACAGTGTGCGCGTCAGTAACTACTAGTAAACTAGAAAAGTCAAGTGGCTAGCATTTTAATTGGAGTGACAACATTACTTTGTCATCATCGAAAAGCAAATAATCAAAACTCAAATTTACCCCTATCTAATTAATGCGATCATGTACTCTTATGAGGGTAGTATAGTCAATATATAGGAAAAAGACATTGGCTTACTCTTTTTATTTACTTAATCCCAAAACCATCGGCAGATGCTATAAGCCTCTGGTTTTTCCCAAACTGTTAGCCCATTCCACTAATGATAAGTACCATCTTCCCATCTCTCCTAGTCCTTATATATAAGTGATTTTCACACACCATTTACTTCATCAAACACAGCATATCCTTCTCATATCGGTTTTATTTGCAACACAAAGTTTACTATTCTGTGCTTCCAATTTTAAGAGAAAGGAAGAGTCTTGCGAGGAATAGAAGATGAGTTCAACAGGTAGAGCAATTGTGGCAGCCAGTGTTGGAGTTGTGGAAGCCATGAAAGACCAGGGGATCTGCAGGTGGAATTTTATCATAAGATCAGCGCAACAACATGCAAAGAATAATCTCAGGTCGATTTCTCAGACCAGGAACCTTTCTTCTTCAGCTTCTGCTATGGTTTCAAGCAAATTGAGAGACGAGAAAATCAAACAGTCAGAAGAGTCTCTGAGGAAAGTCATGTACTTGAGTTGTTGGGGTCCCAATTGATGGTTATAGTCGGCTAAAGAATTCATCCAAAAAAAAAAAAAGTCGGCTAAAGAAGGTGACCTTTTTTTCGAGTGAGCCAGTGAGTTCCGATGGAATTTCTTTGAGTGAAGGAAGATTTATACGTACAAGACATCTTGTACAAGGCATGGAAGATTCTGATGAGTCATATTAGTCGCGCTTTGGGCTTGAAATTTGTGACAAATTGACAAACAGTCGATTTTTGTAGCTCGGATGTAAATTGTAAATGATAAATTTTTATACCAAAGATGATATATTATTTACTACAGTTGATGTCGTCTCTCTCGAGCAAATTAGTGGAGAACCATTTTTGTACTTAAATTGGTTCCCTTCACGATCCAAGATTTTCTTTCACTGAGTTTTTTTTTTTTTTTGGGTATGATGAATTAATTTCTAAATTTTTCTTTAATAAGGTTGCTCGATATGACTTAACGAGTTAGGAAAAAATCTATACTGCGAATGGGAAAGGCCATAAAATTCTAAGTTCTAATCTTCTATGATCTATCATCCATCTGATTTTAATTGTAGGAGTCTATCATTTATTCCAAGTGCTTGTATAATGTCACCTGCTTGTCAAAACCACATATCCATCGTTCGTTATTCGAAATCACCAAGATTTCTTTCTTGCTATGTCTATGAGCATATAGCTATAATTAAGGTGGTGTCAGTGTGTCATGGTGTGTGTTTCAAATAACCTAGATTTCTTACTTGCTAGCCGTGGAAGTGTTGCTGCTGGAAGTTAAGGATGGCTTTTCTGGTCGTGAGGATTTGGTCAATGTTGTGGCCGAGTGTGGTATGACCCCATTTCTCGATGGACCTCATGTGGTGTAAGTTGGGCCTTGATGATGGTCCCTGAGAGTGTGTAATTGTAAACAAGTCCGAAATGCCTTGGACCTCATAAATTTTGAGCTTCGGCTTTCAAAGTTCTAGTTTATATTTTTTTAAACAACCTCAACAATCATGAGATGAGAGTATTTAGATAGTCAATTGAAAATTCTAAAATGGCAATTAAGCTTATTTATCACTTATATAACCACTAAAAAAACAGAAGAGTAATAATTTATTTTACTAACGATATGAAATCCACGAACAGGTTCATTGTCCAAAATAGTTTGAGTAATATTAAAGATACAAAAAATTTCATAATTATTATTATTATTATTAGAGTAATGAAATGTGTGAGTCTAATATTCAGTTATTTACAACAATTTTTTTTTTTAACTTTAATCTCAATATATCATTTTAATAGTTATAAAAAAGATTGTGAAATTTTTTATTCTCTAATAAAGCTTTAAATAAGTGGAAAGTTTCTTTAAGCATGGGAAGAAATATAATTCTTTTAGAAGCTTTCTTTACAACAAGATTAAAATTTTAAATTTTATTTCACCATTATCTCATGAGAAATTGAGACAGACTTTGCATTATCACGTGCTTCTATTATATTTGGTGAATCCAGTCTTTATGGTAGACTACGTTCTTTGTCTACAATATCAACAAAATATTTCCACATGTTTAAAATTGCAGAGTTTCAAACAGAAATAAACAGAAATTGACTACTAATTTAAAATTTTTAAATAGGTAGAAATCTTTTAGTAGAGTAGTGGATCATGTCATTTGTCTAGATCTTATAATTTCTCCATTTAAGAGCATTCACATTAAGAATGGTATATGCCATATGTTGGTTCAATTTAACATAAAAGCCCAAAAACCCCACTGCATCTGGACTTGTAAATGTAGTCTATTGCAAAAAAATTGCAATTGTGCTACAGTACAATTCTAAATGTAGAATCACACTGTAGCACAATTGGAAAACTAAATAATAGTTTTTATTCCATCTGACTCTCTCTCTCTCTCTCTCTCTCTCTCTCTCTCTCTCTCTCTCTCTTTATTTTATGTGTTTTTCAGTCCTCTCTCATTCTTTAGTGATTCTCTTTCTCCTTTAGTCCTCTCTCCCTCACTCCCACTCTTTCTCTCAGTTTCCCACTCCCTGTTTCTCTTGGTGTGCAGTGGTGGCCTGTTTATGGGGGATCTTGGTGTGACAAGGTCACGGTGGTGGTGGTTTTTTTTTTTTTTTTTCTTCTTTCTGCAAGGTCACATCGTGGTGAGATTGGTGGGTCGTGGTAGAGGCTGATGAGGCGAGCAAGGAGGGTTGTGGTAGAGATGGATCTCTCTCTTTCTCTCCGAATGTCTCTACCGATTCACCCTCACCCATCTCCAAATCTCTTTGCCGATTTACTCATCTCATAAACCCAATACTCTAGATAGCTCTACCCATTTAACTCTTCACTCTATCACTCTCTTCAAACTGAGATCCTCAAGGGTTTTTAGGTTTGGGTTAAGATTTTGTTTGCAAAATCTCAAAACGAAGGTTCGTCGGTGTTGGGGGTTTTGAAATAGCAAAACTTGATTCAAAGGCAAAACCACATCACAGTGGTTCATTTTTTTTTCTGGTGGGTTGCAATTCAGGTCGTGTTTTATGTTCTGGGTTTTGTAGTTCTAGGTTCTGTGTGTGTGTGTGTGTGTGTGTGTGTGTGTTTTTTTTTTCCTATTATGACCGATGCCTAAAGGAAGAGGTGGGTATGGCTGAATTGGGTATGGGTTTGATATGGATTGTGGGTTTGGAGTTCTGGTTCTTCTAGGTTCTGCATTTTTTTTTTCTTCTTCTGTTGTGACGTTGTGATTCTTGTTAATGATGGCTTGATCTAGGTTTTGATCGGGGTTGATCTGGGGTTTTTTTTTTTAATATGGGTTTTTGTTCCGATGGGATTTTGGTGGGCAATGGGCAATGGTGGCATGGTGGGCATGATGGAGGCGCGATGCTAGAGGTTGAGGGAGCTTGTGAGCTTGTGAGGCCCACTGATACTAGCGGTGACAAGTTGTTGATGAGAAACTGAGAGTGAGTGAGAACCAAAGAGAAGCACAAAGAAAGAAATGGTATGGTTAGACAAAACAAATGAGGATGGAAGATAAAGGAATGGGAAAACATGGAGAAAGAAAAAACAAAATGAAAATGGAAGATAAAGGAATGGAGGAGTCTAAAAGAAGGTGAAAAGTAAAGGTATGGAGGAGTCTAAAATGTACTTACGACGTGTGGAGGAGAGAATTGAGAAAAATGAAATGAAAAAAAATATTTTATTATATAGATATATTATTTTAATGAATAGAATAGAGAAATTAAAATTAAAATAATAAGTATATTGTAAGATGATATTGTATAATTAATAAAATATATTTTTAATATGGTAAAATAAAATAGTATAAAATTTGCGAATACAAATGCTCAGGAGGTGCAGTAAATCATTTTCATTTAGTAAATAACAGCTAAATTCCATGGAGACTTAATCATATGGACAGTTGGACACACGTGGATACTGTTGTCCTGTCCGTCTTCATTTTAAGAAAACAAGTGGTTTGGTTCTCTCACTCCAAAACTCCAGGGATGAATGGATAGTGGATTTTAGTCTTGAAATCCGGTGTGCGCTTTTTTTTTTTTTTTTTAAATAGGAAAAACTGTGTGCCCCAAGTAACTTAAGTGGATAGGATCCTAATGGTTGTGACAACATTACTTTGTCATCATCGAAAGCATATGGTACTGAGTATAATAAAAACCCAAATTTACCCCTATATAATTAATGCGACCATTTACTCTTAGAAGGGCATCATAGTCAATATATGGGGGAAAAAACCATTGGCTTCCTAGATCCAAAACCACTGGCAAATGCTCTAGCCTCTGGTATTTTTCCCAAAACTAGTAGCTACCCATCTCTCTCTATATATATGTGACCCCTCCATACCATTTGATTCAACAACCATAAATCCTTGTTATATCAGTATTATTATTTGCTACATAAAGTTTACGATCATTTGATTCCAAGAGTGGAAGATGAGTTCAACAAGAAAAGCTCTTGTGGCAGTGAGTGTTGGAGTTGTGGAAGCCATGAAAGACCAGGGGATCTGCAGGTGGAATTTTATCATAAGATCAGCGCAACAACATGCGAAGAATAATCTCAGGTCGATTTCCCAGACCAGGAACCTTTCTTCTTCAACTTCTGCTATGGTTTCAAGCAAATTGAGAGACGAGAAAATGAAGCAGTCAGAGGAGTCTCTGAGGAAAGTCATGTACTTGAGCTGTTGGGGTCCCAATTGAAGGCAGAATATACCATATATATAGTCAGCTGAAGAAGGTGATCAATTGAGCATCCGAGTGAGTTCTGATGGAACTTCGTTGTGTAGTGATTAACGGATACAAGAGATTTTATACATGGCTTGTTGGTGGGAAATGTCAGGCCGAGCTGGTCATGGAGGAAATTACAAACTGAATTATACTGTGCTCTTCCCTGTGCTAGTATGATGACTAGAGTAGCGGTTTACCGCTTGTCAATTATTGTTGAAACCAAACCATGTACAAGTCTATGGACGCACTGGTACTGACAACGAAAGCTATTAAAGGCTATTAATCTTTTTGAAACGAAATATGTATATGGGGGCTTTTTTTTTTAAAAAAAAAATTTTACCGAGGGAAATAATGTTTCTTTTAGTTATGCAATAATTTAATATGAAGTTTATTTATTTTTATTTTTAGAAGGAATTTAATATGAAGTTGATTAGTTTTTTTTTTTTTTAGAATGATGAAGTTGATTAGTTGATTCTAAAAAAAAAATTAATATGAAGTTATTTAATTTACCCTAAGGTTAGGATTAATACCAACCAAGACATATTTGAACATTTAAAATTAACTAATAACTTCAAAAAAAAATTAGCTAATAAATATTTATTCTCTAAGTTTTTCTAAGCAATATTCAAGGGAATATTTTGTTAAAAAAAATTATATTTCATTTATTGCAAATACCCAAAAAAGCTAAATCAGCCAAGAGGCTTTTAACTTCTCCTAATTTTTTTTTTTTTGTCGAGTGACACATTCTAATATTAATATTTTTAACGGAGGTCTTTAAGATTCAAAAGAACGTTAAAAATTGTCAAATTATTAAAAATAAAAAATAAATCAAATTGCGATGTAGTTTGTAATCCCTTGCACCCATGCCTAAATTAAGCAGATTAGTAAATGCATCAACTACCAAACTTGATATTTTTGCTTGATATTTTCGCTTAATTTATTGTTAAAGTGCTGAAAAAAAGAAAAAGAAAAAAAAAAGTACTGGTTGTTCCAAATTTTAAACTATTAAAATATGATAAATTTAATCATTTAACCATATAATTTTAACACTACCTCTCACGTGTGAACCAAAACTACTTTTTAATATATGAAGCTTAACATGTGAGATATTAAATAGGAGGTAAATTAGAGAAGATAGAGATTGAACTCAAGGCATCCTACTCTGATATCATGTAAGAATCTTTCCACACAAGCTCGAGCTCATTAAGGATTACAAATTTGAGAGAAAATGAGAGAGAGATTGTTTGTATGAAATGATTCTAACATTTATTTATGTTATCTTGACTCCACAATTATCATGCTGACTAAATTTAGAGAAAAAAAAACTATCCAAAAATATAATTTTAGGAAACAATCCTCCACTAGGAGTAATTTTTAAGTACTTCCATAACACGATGAATAATGATTCATCCTCTTATATTTATAATAGGATTCATTCATTAAATTTATAATAGAATCCATTATAAAAGTGAGAAACGGGAGTATCATTTCATTATGCTCCGAGAGTATAGAAGAATTTTTTTGTAATTCAATATAAACAGAAGAATTTTTTCGTAATTCAATATAAAATGATTCCACGCATTGATTAAGGTGACAAATGCAACATGCATATTTGAATTCCTTGAGTTTATTCTCTCAAACATATTTTCTCAAACATATCAAATTTCGAATCATGGAATGCATTATGTTCATTTTAAAGTTAGGTAGTAAGCCATTGTTAGTTTCTTTAAAACCTCCTCTCTTCTCTCCGTGTGTGTGTTAAAATACTTAGTATTCTTTAAAAAAAAAAAAAAAAAGTTAGGTTGTAAGGATAATAGAAAAGGTGATTACTCTTTTGTTTACTTTATAAATTGCACTCTTCTGTTTAGGTCGCTATTGGGGACTGTCAACTTGCGACACATTTCATTAACAATGGTGCCATTTCATCATCTTACAAAAGAAAATACCAATTCGATACTAGGGCACAAAAAGGAATACAAATTCAATAATACTTTCATATCAAGGGATGCACTAAGGAAAAACTCATGACATTATATGAAATAGAATTTCAAATTTCAAGTGTTGAGTACTGTAAGTGCTAGACTTGTAAAAGTTGTTGATCTAGGGAGGGTAGCTTGGTAAAAGCATTGAAACCCTCCACTAGAATGTGAGTGAGTCTATCTCCCAAATGTATGGGGTTAGGTATTGGAGCCGTCCATCCCAAATGGTTGTAGTCCTAGATTCAAGGTTCATGAAATATGGATTGGTGAAGGTTGATGGTGATAGGGCTCGGATTTGTGTTAAAACACACGAGCTTGTTTAGACCCCAAAATTTAAATTATGCCTAAATTGTTTTTACTCTTACTTAATCAAAGTGCGAAACAAAAGTAAATGTGCGCAATGAACCGATAACTACTCTAGTGCATAAACATGAACAACAAACAATAAATGTAAAGCATAAGAGTAAAGGAAGAGAGATGCAAACACAAGATAACACCAAGACTTGTTATCGAAGAAGAAATCAAAGAACTTGGCAAAAAACCTCTTCGAGACCCTCTAAGTCGAAATTGATCCACTAGAAAATAAAGTTGGAGTACACGAATAACAAAAGACCCTCCAAGCCTAGTCTACCCAATGTACTTGAGCCATCTAACCTCCTACTACCAACAAACTTCTCGGAATCATGTCTTCTCTAGCTTTTCGAATCTCGCAATACGCTCGATTGCATCCACCAAGCCTCACTGGCTTCTTTTGGCAAATCCCCAAACCTTCCCAAGCTCCAAAACACTATTTACACTCTGAAAATGTGTGGGTTGTGTTTGGGTACAAATCTTTTCTCAAGTTATGGCAATGGAAGAGGGAAGAAGAAGATACTACAATGATTTCTTACTAAGGATGAGTGGCTCTCTCTTTAAAAGATGGGTGTGTTGTGTTGTAGAAAACATATTTAGGGCTTTTCTCTCTAAATAGTCTCTCTTACTTTTGTAGGTAATGAGGGTATATATAGTATAGGTGAAGAGTAAGAAAATCATACTTAAAAGGGTCGGGTTAATGTGTGCCCTAAGGGCACACATTAAGCTTTCTATTTTTAAAAACATTTTCTCGGGAATTGAAAAAGCTGTCATTACTTTTTCAATTCTCGAGAAATTTTTTTCCAAAAATGGAAATTAATGTGTGCCCTAAGGGCACACATTAGTAAAATCCTACTTAAAATCCTCTAGGCAAAGAGTTTCGCAGTTACCTTGCGGATTGGCCCTTCTTCCGAGACACTCGCGAAACTGACAGCCTGGCATGACTCTTCAACTTCTAGCATGTGCTTCTCATGTGCCTTTTTCGCGGGAACCCTTACTTGCAAGCTTCTTGTGAGTTAGTCGCGAAATTGCACTGATTCTTAATTTCATGCTCGAATCTTCATCAACTTAATACTAAATCCAATACAATAAAATCCCACAAAATACAAAGAACAAAATTAAAGTAATTACAACACTTTTTATAATGGAAGAAATGAAACTTTACAAATGGAACTTAGTTGTAAATTATAACTTTACAAATGGAACTTTATTGAAACACAACGCAGCACCACCTAGGTCCTACAGAGAGAGAGAGCAATACTAATATACTATTATACTATACTAGGTGGCAATAAGCACTTCGAAACTTAAGTCAGTTCCCACATTTAGTGAGAGAGAGAAAGATGAAGAGAGGAGCTATAAGCTCTTACTTTCCCTTTCCAACTGATGGAAGAGTATTTATATCCTTAATTAAGCAGTATGTGTGGCGTAATAGGGGCATCATTGCCCTACAAGGCTACTTCTGGCTGATGGAGCGCCTCCTGATAGGACAGTATTGTCAGTATAAACCAGCTGTGATTTCCTTGTCTGGTCCTAGTGCACGGTGCCCTTGTGAGCCTAAGTGTACGATGCCATGCACGGTCGATTCTATCTTCATTGAAATTTACGTTTATTTTCTACCTCTCACGAGTATGTTTTCATGTGCTTCTTTTTTTTTTTTTTTTTTTTTTTTTTTCGCTAAATAAAAAAGGGGTTCCAGGGTGGACTCATCGAATTCATGCCTTGTGACCATATGCCCTCAGTTGAGAGACCTTTGTACTTGGTATAGATTTGGCTATAATATGAGGCATTATGAAATTTGCTTGCATCAGTTAAATGAATGCCCGCTCTAATTTCTCCACTGAGAAATTATCATATACAATGAGTAAAAGTAGTGGTAGTACTATCATTTTGAAGCAATAATCTCATGGGTCCATCGTTCACAGACCACGAAAGAAAAATTTGGAAAAGAAAGTGCCTTTACGCAGAGGCTGTTGGATTATGCCCTAACAACTCACTAATTGCCCCGATGTTATTGTAGGTTACATGATTGCCTATCAACAATAATTTAGATGAAAAAGGAGAGATGCCTTTTGCAAGAGGGCCACATGGGAGTATCAGTG
Source organism: Quercus wislizeni (assembly GCA_023055345.1). NCBI lineage: Eukaryota > Viridiplantae > Streptophyta > Magnoliopsida > Fagales > Fagaceae > Quercus > Quercus wislizeni. Next base: position 2,439,805 of record JALGQJ010000035.1, read on the forward strand.
GGCATTCCTGTGTTGTTATTTTTAATGGCACCACAAGAACATGGTCTAATGCTATTATTTTATACCATCATCACATATCATGCTCTTATATCATGCTCTATAATTATTAAAAAAAAGAAGATTTTATCCATTCTTTAAGCAAAAAACGGATCTTCTGGAAAAGAAAAATGAAACGAAAAAGTTGGAAGAGGAGTAATAGAACATTACTGTTTATAATGAATTCCTAAGCTCACTTTGATGTTTTTATACTTTTTTTGGGACCGGGGCCCCCGCCGCAGGGGGTGGGGCGGGGAATCAGCGTGCATCTTGGTGTTGTTATAGTGAACCCTCTTAAGGTTTTGGGTCTTTTGACTATAACACTTAACCTTCATTTAGTATTGTTTTATGTGGAAAACTGTTAACTCTATAATACTTACACTTCCTAAGGTTTTTGAGTGTGACAAAACCACCCCCAGGCGACTTTTTTATTTTTTAAATTCGTGTTATATTTAAATAAAAACTCAAGGATTATGTGTGGTACAATCAATGATTTACATATAAAGTAGTACCATATTGATTTAAGCGTTACCCTCTAAATTTCAGGAAGTTTCATGTTTACGTAAAAACTACATGAATCTTGGGTACTTCTCATTTTTCATTTTTTACTAAGCTATATATTTCTAGAAAAGAATTCATGTGATGATTGATAAAGAAAAATTATTAACTTGAATTTCTTTAAATATTTCTTATTCCTAACTTTTCCTTTATCTTACTCATCTTTTACAAATGCAAAATAGTCTTTAACATGACTTGAGAAGGTCTTGTAACTTATTAGTGATATTGCTGAATCTCTTTCATAAGGAATGATTCAAATTCCTCTCCCCACTTACTGGAGAGAGAGAGAGAGAGAGAGATACTTAAAAGAAAATGTATATCCATTTGGTAAAGAAATACATAAGAAAATGTTTGATAATTTCTTCAAAATCTATGAAAATTTTATCAGCGTGATTCCAAGTTGAGAGGAAAAAAAAAGTTAAAATAATTTTTGTGCTTGAAATTTTTTTGCATCATAAATTTCAAAACTTATAATTCTGTCATTAAAAAAAATTTAAATGATCATTTGTTCCATATTCTATTAACTTTATTTCAGAATATGTCAACTTTTTAGAATGCTACAATAGAATTCTATCCTCCATGTATGCTATTTTTTTTTATGATAAATAAATAAAAAGATGGAATTGATGCCTTTGAAAATATTAAATTACAAAGAATCGAAATTGAATTTATTTTTATAGACAAAGAGTATGTATTTTAGTTAGGAAATTGACATTTGCTTTTTATTTTTATTTTTGGGTTGGGACATTTGCTTTGGAATTTTTTTTATAGAAAGTTTCATTCTATGACGTTCACTCTTAATTATAACTCTTTGTCATTAAATCAAGACATTAATAAGTTTTTTGGTATATGCGAAGATTAAACCCTAGGTCTCTTATTCAACTATTAGAGATTTTACCAGTTGAGTTAACTAAAACCCACTACTTTGGAATATTATATATGAAGAAGGGCTAAATTTTAATATACAACATTAAAGGTTGAGTAATTTTGATCAAAACATACCCCTAGCGTTACCTAATGTTACCTATTATTTGTATTTAAATTATTTTGTAAATGCATCATGACAATGAGTTTGTTAAGTGCCAACTAAACTCAAAACAACATGGTTTTTTCATTCAAAACTACACCATTTTTTTTTTTTTTTGAGAGGAAAACTACTAACTACACCATTTCATTCAAAACTACACCATTTTAAACATTATTAAAGTCATGTTATATATTATTTTGACTAAATTACAATTCACACCCTTAAAGTTTAGACAGATTTTGATTTTTCTCCCTCAAAATTGAAATCAACTTTAAAATTGAAATCAAAATTATAAATTTTAAAGAGTTGAGATGAGAAAATATGAAAAAGTAGTAGAAAATATGTTTTCATAGTATTTTTAGTTACGCAACTAAAAACTGAAAAATATTTTTCTCTAGAGTATTTTCAAGAACACAATTAAACACTTAAAAAAAAATTCTTTTCTAAAATATTTTCACCCGAATATTTTTATGTTCGCAAAATATTTCATGTGGAATCAAACACAGCCTAGTGTAACAAGAAATATCGAAGCTCCAATGCAGTTCGGAACTCAAACACCCGATCAAATAGAGCAAAATCCCAAAATTTGAGGACCAAGCTCTGCCTATCAAAAATCCGAAAAGCACGCACTCAATCACTAGCATGATTTCTACACTATTTCTACTCGTACTAACTCAACTTCACAGCGTCGAATAGCATGCTTTATATAGCGAAAGAGCAAAATATCCGGGAAAAAGTAACCACCGATATATCCGACAAATCATAGAAAAAAGCACAACCAAAAAAAATTAACATAAGCTGAAAGGTCATTTTCCACCGTTTGGTAAAAGATCTTTCACATCAAATCTAAATCTATTTCTCGTAGTAGCTCCAACAAAAACAAAATCTGTCTTTGCATATTAACAAAAAAAACCAAAAACCAAAAACAGAAAACACGCTTTTGGCAAGAGAACCAGAACCAGACCCAGACCCAGACCCAGTTTGTGGTTTTGGGTCGGATTTTTCCGGCGAAGAAAATAATGGCGGTCGCTAGTGAGAAAACAGGTGCTGAAGGCAAAGTTTGGAGTCTCTGTAAAATGCCATTTTGGCAAACCAGCATTGCTTCTTCCTCATCTTCTTCTTCTTCTTTTGCTTCTTCTGCCACTGTTTCTGGTCAGCATCAAAGTCATCAAGCTGTGGAAAGGTCTAGTTTGCATTCTTCGATTGCGGTTTCTTCTATGGCTAAGTCTTTTCTTCCAACCAGGAGGAGGCTCCGTCTTGATCCTTCAAACAAGCTCTTCTTTCCTTGTATGATTTTTTGTCTTCCCCTTCTGAGTTCTTCTTGGTTTCTTTGGTTGTTTACTGTTTTAGTTGTTGTTGTTGTTTTTTTTTTTTTTTGTTCTGGGATTTGTGGTTTTTGTATGATTTAGTGGTTTTAGAGTGTGTTTTTCTGTTAAATTTTCTGAATTGCGATCTGGGTCTTCTTCTTTTTTTTGGTTTCCAATTCATGATTTGTCAATTTTGGGGGTAGATTGAATTCATATGCTAATTGCTCGAAATTCTTTGTTATGTACACTGTTTGTCTGTTTACAAAGCGTATTCTGTTTGTATTTCAGAATTAGTTGGTTGAATTGTTTTGGGACTTAATTATCAAACAATGGTTTCATTAAAGTGCTTAATTTTGCAATTGGTGATCTACATCCTCTTAATTTGGTCTAAGAAGAAGCTACTTTGTTCTTTTGATTACATGCTCTATTGCTTTATTTCTTGCTTTCTATAAGCTACAGTAATTAGAGTTATTATAAATTAATTTGATCAGTTTTGTTGTGTGTATCTTTGATCGGTGGAATCATTTGAAATCTGGGTTTTCTTTATTCAGTCTCTATAAGTGAGATTCATTCTTCTTTTACTTTGTTGATTTTTCTTGCATTACTAAGTGCCTCAAATTATTCTTCTTGGAGTAATTGAACTAAGCAAGTACTGAATTTGTTACTCAAATCGGTCTTATGGCATTCATCAATATTGATGACTTTTTTTTTTTTTTTTTAATGTTAATTGAGACTGTCAATCCTGCATGTCATTTATTTCTTTAGTAGATTCATCCCAAACTTGTTTTTTGAAGATATTACTTCACAAGTCTGGTTAATGATTAGAAGCAACCAATGGTGTTGACCAAATTTCTCTGCTCACTGCTCCTTGCTCCTTGCTCCTTGCAAATATATAATTATTTTTATTGGCACCTGATTTTATTCAACTGTGTTCAACGTGAAGATGAACCTGGTAAACAGGTTAGGAGCGCGATTGGGATTAAAAATACCTGCAAGTCTCATGTAGCTTTCAAGGTATGGAATATATATAATTATGTTGTCTCTTCATTGTTATTTTACTTTTTCTGTTGATACTCTTCCTGTGTTGCAGTAATTTATAAATTTAATATACGTTTTAGAACCTAACATCAGTCTGTGACTCTCTGACGTGTTGATCAAATTCAGTTTTTGAGCAGCTCCTGAGATCATTATGGGATGACACTCGGTGTGGAAAATTTTTACTGTATGTTTGGCCAAAATTTGTGAAAATGAGTTTTGTATAATTTTATGGGTATGCCACTCTAATAACTTCTTTTGATTTGATGAGATCTGGATAGATTTTTTATAAAAGATTGGTTCATATCTCAGGGGGGAGGACTGGGAGGTGATTAGGAAAGATAATGAAACTAGTCCATAGATGTGTGTTGTATTATGTGTGAAATTGTGTATATGTTTGCTATCACATTTTTATATATAATTGTTGTGAATACTTTTATTGTTTTATAGCATTGCTCGACTTTGAGGTAGAAAGAAATAAGAATAAGAGCAGGACTGCTTGCCCTTTTACAAAAAAATATTATTATTATTCTAGTTAAATCTTGTTTGAAGTGCTACTTGCTACCATCAGAACCATCTAACATGTAACCTGTTGGTTGTTTTAGTTCCAAACAACTGCACCAAAGAGTTGTTATATGCGTCCTCCAGGTGGTATACTTGCTCCTGGTGAAAGTATAGTTGCTACTGGTAATTCAGTCTTCTTGATCTTCTCTTCTTTTGCAGCACACTTCCACCCCCCACCCCCCCCCCCCCCCCCCCGGGTGTGATCATTTAATATTTTGTTGAGTTCCTCTTCTGATTTTTTTACTTGGATTAACAGTTTTTAAGTTTGTCGAGCCTCCAGAAAACAATGAAAAACCAGTAGATCACAAGAGCAAAGTTAAGTTCAAAATCATGAGCTTAAAGGTGAAAGGTGAAATGGAATATGTGCCAGAACTGGTATATCATGCAAGCCCTTTAATTGACATTTACTGTTGATTTTATTTACTGTAAATTTGTCATGTCTGCTTGATATGGTGAAACTCTTGTAGAATGTCTTAATCTTATTCTTGACTTAATTGTATTTCCATTATTTTATTTATTATATCAAATGGCTGGCTGGGTCAGTTACCCAAATTATTCTGGAATGTGGAATTGAGCTTTATGTTTGTTGAGTTTATTGGGTCAAAATTTGCTGAATTTTTTTACATTTCCCTAGAAGCAAAATAAGTATAGGCAATAAAAGTAGATATAAGCTTTCTGAAAGTTTGATCAAACAATGATTGTTTATACAGGAATTTCTTTTGAGGCCCTGGAGCTTGTGTGTGTCAGGGATGAAATAAACTTAGGATCTTCATGTGCATTTCTGTGACTTCTTTTTACCTTGTATTCAATAATTTTGTAAATTTCCCATGATATTCCGTATGTATCATACCTATCAAAAAAAGAATATATATTCCATATATATCTCAAATTATCTGCTGAACTCTCGAGTTTTTCAGATTTTCACATGCACACATTTGTTTTAGCATCTGTTGTCTTATCGCTTTGCAATTTATTTTTGGATTTATCTGATTTTATTCTCAAAATAATTTCCAATCGGAATTATATTTGTGGAGTTCTTGGCCTCACTATATTTCCCTAGTTTCAAAATCTTTAATAATGCAGGGCATGAAATTACTTTCACATGCTTTACCAAATTTAAGCTTTAATTATGTTAGAGTTATGTATATGCTTGTGATATTGAATTTAATAGATTCATTAATAACTTGTTCCTTTCAAATATTTTAGACAATCCCATGTTTGCACTACCTGCTGAATTTCCAGACCGTGCTAAAAATGGAAAATTTGTTTCAGTATCTTGAGTAATAATGTGTGTCTGTCTTTGTGTTTTAATAGTAAGAAGTGTTATGTTAGGTCTTTGGTTCTAAAAAAATATTTACATATTTGTGTGTATATATTTTTCTGAAAGTGTTCCAAGTAAAAGTGTGAACCTAGAAAACTAGGTTAGGATGAGATCTATGTGATGTTTATTTCTTTTTTTACAAAATTGAGACCACCATGCTATATAGATGCTGAACAAAATGCATTATGTGACACCTCTACCCAGTTTGATGAGCAAAGGGATCAAGTAGCAGTTGAGCAAATTTTGCGGGTTATTTTCGTCGACCCTGAACGTCCCAGTCCTGTAAGTAGGATTGGAAATATGTTTGAATCTTTGATCTGTCATGTGCTTCCACTTATTTTATGTCTTTGTGTTTGCATTGTAAATGCCATTCATAGAAAAATATTTCTAAATGTTTGAAGAACTTCATATTTGTTATTGTTAAGGCATTGGAAAAACTTAAGCGACAGTTGGCTGATGCTGATGCTGCACTTGAGGCAAGCAAGAAGCCTCCAGAGGAGACAGGTCCACGAATTGTTGGCGAAGGACTTGTTATAGATGAATGGGTGAGCCAATGAATATTTTGTGGATTCTGTTTTTATCTGGTTGGCTATCTATGATCTCTCTTTGCATAATATCTGATGTTCTACCCTCCATGTTTCTTTTGTAGAAAGAACGAAGGGAAAGATACCTGGCACGGCAGCAGGTTGAAGGGGTTGATTCAGTGTAAAGTGCTGTTTCCGAATGTTTTGAGCAATTAACGAAAGGTCTATATTGTGATCTTGCATTCCTCAATCAATCTCCAAGAGGGGGTAGAGAAAAGCAAGAGGGCCTGTCAAAAGGTGATATGGAAAGATGTCTATGCCATTAGATGTGAGAAAAATTGTATTTGATTTAAAGAACTTGATTAAGGGCTCATCCTTATTACTTGTAGATAGCCCGTTTTTAATTAGAATTGAAATTGTTAATTTTCGAATGGATATATTGCCCTTGATTTCAAGCAAAAATAGCAACATCTATTCAGCTAGCTACAGTATTTTTCTGAGTTATCTTCCTTTATGGTTGTAGAAGCCTATCTTTTACTTATTAAGTTCTAAATTTGGTCCAATGATTCCGCTTGTGGTGTTGTGTATAAATTACTTATTGGTTGCGAATGAAAAACCAAAATTTCCTGTATAATTTAACTCTCAATTTCGACAATAGGGGGTATATTGATACATTTCTCCCAAATCAGTGGTCAATTCTCCCATATATCAATCACATTAGAAACTGAAAAAGTAAGCGCAAGTGCACCTAGCTATAAAATAATTAGTATGTTGTTAATCTTACAAATATTGCCAATAGCCTCATAGCTCAACTAGTATTTCCTACTAAAACGTTTTAGGTTAAAATATTCTTTTTCTCAGTGTAACTATTGAATATATCAAAAACAAGAATAAAAATCCTCTGAACATGAGGCCGCATGGGCCCCAAGGTAGCTCCATCCAAGTCCATTTTGCTGGCACAAAGCACTTTTAGTGATCATGAATGAATAGTCTAGAATGAATATATTCTAGTAGGCAGCTTAGCTGGAAAAATGTATAGAAGAAGAGTATGATCTTGTTTGATTTGTTAGTTAGTTGAAATGATGGGACGTAGATTATGATCTCCATTGTTTTTTCGGATAATGATCTGGATATGTTCCCTGATTTTCTGTGTTTTTTTTTTTTTGGTCCCACTAACCATAAATTAACATTCTAAGTACAGACCTAATCTACCTACTTTATATTGTTTAATCCATGGGGGTGGGAGACATAGCCACCTGAACTTTTAAAGCTACATACCAGGAGATTGTCCTTTTTTTGGTTTGATTATTTTGTGCGAAGGTTGTAATCTGTATGCAACATCTTCTCACGTGAAGATGGATTTTATAAAAGATTCACTCCCATGTAAGAGAGATGTTGCATACAAACATTACGCATAATAAATATCACCTCCTTCGTTCATTTTGTTGAAAACAGCAGCCAATATCAGGATTTAATAATATAACAAACTCTAATATAAAATCATCTTATCAAAATGTTAATCTCATTTTGCCTAACTGTTTTTTAATAGCCATTATCATTATAATTTTCACTTGCATATATAAACTACTAGGCTTTTTTTTTTCTTTTTTTCTTTTTTTTGGGTCTAATGTCATAATTTTTTTTTTTTTTTAAATGGATAAGTTTGTTTAGAAGACATAGATTAGTAGGAAAGTTTCCAATTTTATTGGCATTTTAAGTGGAGTTGAAGATATATTTTTACCAGGTTATTCTCAAGTCTTTTTTCCTATTAAACGTAAGTTTTAGGAATATTTTTAAACCACATAAAAGTCTAGTCCAAAAAAGTAAATCTTCTTATAAATAGTATAGATAAATTATTAAGTCAATCTTTTGGATTTCAATAAAAATTTTTCTTTAAATAATAAATTGACAAAATTTAGCTACAAAATTAGTTGTAGCCTAAATTCAATAAAATAAACATTATTACATATTTTAAAAATCAAATCGTTGATTTCCTTAAATAAACATTGCCACATGTTTTCAGTTTTTAAACAATATTACACATATTTTTACACACTTTTTTACCCACATATATTTTCAAAAAATACAAACAACGTTACTAGAATAACATTACCAAACAGGCCCTGAATTTCATGTTCTTTATGTTCTTAATACACATGTCAAATTTTGTGCCAATTAGATATTGTTTATTATATAATCTATAAGTTTATTTTTTATGAATAATTTTAAACTACAGAAACTTGCAATTGAAAAAATTTATTGATGATATAATTATTGATCTTTAATTTTCTAGAAATTTTGCAAGTATGAAAAATATAAGAAGAAGATGTCATCCAATAATGAATTTATCATAATTCTCCTCTAATAAAAAAATATTGAATAAAATTTTATAACTAAACTTTGTCTACTATTAATATGCCATTTACTTTCTGCGGTGATTACAAATTTTGACGTGGTCATATTCGAGGCATAAACTTTCGTGCCCTCAGGCCTCAGGTTCCAATGGTGTTTACTGGCCGTTCCATTGCAAGCATAAAATGATTCAAATCTCCAAAAAGCATCCAAGCATATCTTCTACTCAATTTAATAATCAGAAAACTGATATACCATGAGAGAATAAAGGTGAAGATCTTACCTTCTATACTACTCGAAAGGTTTGGGATGAAAGCCGATGGATAGGTACCATCACTTTCATTCAGGAATACTTCTTTTAGGGAATAATAAGAAAAGGACGTTTTCTTTTGATTAAGTAATTAAATAATTAGTATAATGAATTAGATAAAATTCATTAAGCATGAGTAGATGAGAGGAACACTTACCTCCAAATTTTATTATTATTATTATTTTATGATTTGATACTTACAGCAGTAAAGGGAAGATTTGAATCCTGAATGATTCTATTAGAAATATTAAAAAATGCCAACTGAGTTACAAGGTTCTTGAGTCTTGACATTGAACACGAATAGTTAATTCAATATAAACTGCTATTTAGTACTTAAAGTGGATACAGACCCATAAAAGATGAGCATGTCTTCACTTCATTCCCTGTTGGAGGACTCTTACTCTTATAGAATTTTTCTTGGCTAGACCATTGCCATATCACCCTAGTGGATGGTTCAATGGGAAAAATTCTTCTACCAGTTCTGGTCTAAAAAAATATCCCCAGTATATTGCAATATCAAGTGAAGTAATATTTTAGAATCCAAAGTACAAATAATCATAAAGTAGATAGGAACACCTAACCTCGCGTTGTATTATTGTATGTGAGGGTCACCCACTTGCACTAGCGATAATTGCACTAGTGATAGATTAAGGCATAAAGTTTTATGTGTTGTTTCAGGATCTTTATTCACTGTATGAAAATTGACAATCATATATTATTGCAGAATTAAGCATTATGCATAATATCCAATTTTATATACTAAAGAAACGAAGAGAAAGAATGGCCCTATTCGAAACCCAAATTTTAAAGGACTTAATGGATTTTGGCATTTTGCCAATTGTTTCCCACTAAGTATCCGAAACATCTCTAACTTTAGAAAAGGAGAAATACATAATTGAAGTTCCATTGATCTATTGTATTTTTATGGTGTACATACTAAGCATCGTACCAAGCTATTAAGAATTGGTTTTTTTTTTTTTGGATTAAGAAATTACGCCCAAGCCAACATAGAAATGGTCTTAATTCTCTTTTGTTCAAAAGTGTCTTCTCTTGCAAATTCCAAACCACCCTTTTTATTTATTTATTTATTATTATTTTTTTTAAAGAAAGTTTTAACTTATAGCGTCCATTCTTAATGATAGTTTTTTATTATCAAACCAAAATACTAATCGATTTTTAGTATACACAATTCCAAACCACCTTATTACTACCTTTTGTAACTCATTTATAGACATGCCCCTTTGACAAAAGCTCGTCCTTAATTGAATATTTTTCCCCCTTGATTCTTGGAGTAGAATAAGTTAACTTATGCATAAGGATAAACAACAAGATTGGGTAAAAAAGTGGGCGTGGGACCTACTAATTTGGTAAGATAATAAAGCTCAAGTGATCACATCAAATTGAAGGGTTGCTGGGATTTGGGACATTACAAGTTAAAACATGATGAACCATCCAGGACTCATATGCGTCAATAAGAGAGGCAGTATTAATTAATGTCAAAACTCAAAAGGGCTAGACCACTAGACCCTGGTATATTAACAACATTAATTTAATATAACTTCAATATTCAAAATCCTAAATGCAAAATGGGGTGCTTTTATTTCTATTTTTGTTTGTGACGAAACAATGAAATTCATAGGACAGTCCATCTTTTGGCTGTGGAATAGTCAGTTTAGAGTGGATTCTATTTTGTTTGTCTATCTTAGAATCCACTCTAAATTGACTATACCTTCTCCATATGATAAATTATTAGCCTTACCTTTCGTTCAAGCTGTAGAAGTGGAAATTTTGCAACCAATCACAAAGCGCCATATGCTATTTAGTGGATCCTACTGACATTATTTAAAGACCAATGGAAATATTCCAAGTATTTCTAAATAAAAATTGCAAAGAATACTTAGAGCCAATCACACGTCGACACGTGTTGATAATTTAATTTTAAATAACATAAACAGTCAAATTAAATACAGACATGTGCTATTTTAAATTAGACCAATTTGGCTAATCAAATAATGCTATGTGTCCCTTGGAGAACAAGTCATAAAGTCTCTCCATTTAAATTATGACATGTATCATTGCTCATAGCCAATCACGTGTGATCACACCTCCCCAAGCTCCTATAAATAGAGATCATTCTCAGTCTTATGAGGGGATATTGACACACATTTAGAAGTCTCGAAACTCTGCCAGAATCAAGCTCCTAAACTTCCAAGAACTTTAACTTTTGAATCTTAACAACATTCGAAGCAAATTCATTCAAGTCATCCTTCTAGATCTCAAAATTCATTGGAAACAAGCTCAAAAGCCTGCATAAACACCAACAGACTACAAATAAGTGAAACTCTAGATCTAAGCCTCCAAAGCCCCAAAGAACTTTCACTACAAATCTTCAAATACGAAGAACATTCATCCAAATTAGTCTTACAAGTCTCAAAGTTCTACTGGAATTAAGTTTCAAAGCCTCTAGAAACTTCAAAGACTTTGATCCATCAAAACTTCATTGAATTCAAGCTCTAAAGCCCTGAAGAACTTTCACCACAAATCTTCGATGATCAAGAACATTCGAAGAACCCATGAAGAACGCAAAGAACAAGAAACCTCTAACAAGCACACAACCAGAGATTCATCGCAATTTCATTCCAAAAATCTTTTAATCCACTTTCCAATCCAAGTGGAGGAGATATTGTATTTGAGTTATGACTACATGTCTACATCGGTGCAATACTTGAATTACAAACTTTTCTAAGAAGATCGAATCGGAGGATTATTCTATTGTATTAGAATCTAAACATAAAGAATTGTACCTACAAATTCATCAATACAAATTTACACTCGTGAAACATATTCGACTATTTGATTTTCAAACTTGAGATTTTGTGTTTACACAAGCCATGTCTATCAAGAGAATTTGTGGAATATTGTTGAGGTGATTTTTATTTATTTAATTATTATTATTCCTATTTTGTTTGGCTACTATTCAATTTCAAAATGTTCCAAAATATTGTTAAACAAAATAGTAATTAACACAAATTGCATAATTGTTATGACTTATCTTTAGTTTATTTCAAAAACTAATTTCTTTTCATTCATTTTATTTTATTTTAAAATTAAATTAGCTAATTTATAATAAAGTTTTTTAGGAAATTTAAAATTTGAAGGAAACAATTGTTTTCTTCAAATGATAGATTTCCTAAAAATTATATAAGACTACCATTAGCAGTGGCTGAGTCAAGATTTCAACTCGGGGAACAAAATTAAAAGGAAATACTGAAAGGAAAAATAATCTAAAGAATATTAACCGATACTAATAACAAAATAAATAAATAAATAAATTATATGCTAATATATTTGTTACACACAAGCTAATAAATGTAAAATTTAATTTATTTTTTCATAAATATTGTAGGGGTATTGGGCCCAAAAGCTCATTATCCACATCTATATTGGGCTTGACACCTAAGCCAAGGACTAGGGCCGTTTTAGGAGAAAAAAACACCATCAAAGGGACCAAGTCGGTCAGGGTCATGAGGGCACAATAAGGTACGCCAAGGACAAAGGTCACCTCGGATAAGCAAAGCTGAGGTCTGAATAAGCGGTCTACCATCCGAGATGACGTTCCGCGAAGTTCTATAAGACACAGATAAACATTGCCAATACAAAGTATGGAGGGAAGTCCTAAAATATCTAAGGGGAAAGCTGCAGCCACCATATTAAAGGATCTGCAGCTAACTTTCTAGCTGCATTAATGTGAAGAAGACCCTTGAATAGGACTACATTGGCTCCCCCAACGCACAAAAGGGGCAGAGAGGGGTGTCTGATAAGACATATACTCAAGAATGGACTGTAATCAACAGATGGAAGGCCAGGATCATTTAAAGAGAACTATATAAGGGAAAAGACCCACCATAGACAAGGGATCGAAAATTCAATAAAGAAACACTGTAAAAATCTAGAACAATACCTATAATCATATTTGTGAAGAATACTTAAGGACAAACCTCCTCAGACCTAAGCCGAGGACGATTTTCATAAAATTTCAATACTTTGTCTTTGCCTTTGTAAATTAAGCCTGTTATGTTTGTAATTTGACTCATTCCGACCCAATTTTTCCAACTCATTCTCTACAAATTTATTGCTTTGGGCTTTCTAGGCTGTAGTCCATTAATTTTTGGGCTACTTCCCAAATTTGGTCCTTACAATTGGCGCTGTCTATGGGAAATTACTGGTGTGATACTGAGTTTTACGTTAGACGATGGTAGATTCAGGCTCAGACCAGGCAGAGTCTTTAGGGTCTCAACGTCAAGATCATTTCCGTGATCTCGAGTGAAGAAGAGACTGGGAGGGAAGTGTACGTACCACCCATACCAGTGGGAGTCAATCTCAGGGCAAAAGCCACGTTTCTCATGAGGAAAATGCCAGAAACATGCAGAAGGAGATTGATCACCTAAAAAGGAGCTTGCACCATGAACGACGACAGCGAGCCCCGTCTCATTCTGACTTCTCTTTCGACGCCGAAGAAGATTGTAGCTACAAGCGCAGGTCAAGGACTCCTCCCAGCGAATCTTCATCATATGATGAAGGTTGTCATCCTAAGCGCAGAAATAGAATTTCGTCCTCGGGTGGCCTGGGAAACGACACTATGAGTAAAGCGCTTAATCAAATTTTCAAGTCACCTTTCACACGTTGGATCGAGGAGGGAAGACTTCCTCGGCAGTTCACTCAGCCCTCATTCACTATGTATAATAGTAGAACAGACCCCGTAGAACATGTCAACCACTTCAATCAAAGAATGGATGTGCACTCCAAGAACAAACCCTTGATGTGCAAGGTATTCCCATCAAGCTTAGGGCCTGTGACGATGAGATGGTTTGATGGCCTGAAGGCAGGTTCCATTGATTCCTTCAAGGAACTCACTCAAGCATTTGAATCTCGTTTCATTACGTGCAATAGGGTTCCTCGGCCTTTAGCTTCTTTGTTATCTTTGTCCATAAGGGAAGGAGAAACCCTGAAAACATATTCGGACAGATATTGGGAGATGTTCGACAAGATAAAAGGCGATTTTGAAGAGGTAGCTATTAATACTTTCAAGCTCAGCCTACCTGCCGAGCACGGATTAAGAAAGTCTCTCACTGGGAAACCTGTTACGAGTAAACGCCTGCTGATGAATCGAATCGACAAGTATAAAAAAGTTGAAGAGGGCCAGTAGCAAGACAAGGGGAAAGGTAAAGTTATCCCTTAAGAGATGAGGGATTTCAGGTTGGACCGCTATAACAATAACAGGGCTTGAAGGGATTTTGCTAGGGGATCTAAACCTGCAGCTCCTCAAACGGTGAATACTGTGTTCCAAGAACCGGTACATCAGATTTTAGAGAAGATCAAGAATGAGTCATACTTCAAATGGCTGAATAAGATGAATGGTGACCCTTTAAGATGCAATCAAAGCCTTTATTTTCAATATCATCAAGAACGGGGACACACCACCGAAGACTGCCGAATGTTATGGAACCATCTAGAGCATTTAGTCAAAGAAGGGAGACTGCAACAATTTCTGTATCGGCCCAACAAATAGGGAGATCAGTCAAGGACAGTGACTCAAGGGAATGCTCCTCCAAAGCCCCCGCTAGGAACAATCCACGTCATCTTTGCAGGGCCTGGGAGAACTGGTTCTCATGCTACCAAGGTAATGTCTATAGCTGAATCATAAGCCAAGGACTTCAACTTCAAGCCGAAGAGGGCTAAACTAGAAATCCGACCTCTGTTGAGTTTTTTGGACGAAGATAAAGTTGGAACCATCCAACCTCATAATGACGCCCTAGTGGTAATAGAGGGGTACGATGTAAAGTGGGTAATGGTGGATTAGGGTAGTAGTGCAGAGATCATGTACCCTGACCTGTATAAAGGACTAAATCTGAAACCTAAGGACCTCACAGCGTATGATTCGCCTCTAATAAGTTTTGATGGGAAGCTTGTTACCCTAAAGGGCCCCGTGCAGCTGGTTCAGAGGTAGTGGAAGTGGACTTCATAGTGGTAGATGCTTACTCTCCCTACATGGCCATTATGGCCAGACCCTAGCTTCATACCTTGGGTGCTGTTTCTTCCACTCTGCATCAGAAGGTGAAATACCCATCAGGAGACCGAATTAAGGAACTCATTGGGAACCAATCAATGGCCAGGCAGTGTCTCATATCTGCAATTTTGCATCAGCCAGCAATTGAGTCCTCGGCCACAGTTAAGGAAGGATTACAGCAGTCATAGTTACTTGAGTTACTAGCAAAGGGACAAGCCGAAGAAACCAAGTGTGAGGATTTGGAAAATTTTGTCATAGGTGAAGACCCGGAAAGATTTTTTCAGGTGGGAGCTCAGCTCCCACTTCAGGAGAAAGAGGAATTGGTAGCTGTTCTCCAGAAGAATGTTGATATTTTCGCCTGAGATGCTTATGAAGCACCGGGGGTGGATTTGAGTTTCATTTGTCATCATCTAAATGTCAGCCCATCTGTCATCCCCAGAAAACAACCACCTCAGCGTTCATCCAAAGAGCACTCGGACGCCGTAAAAGATGAAGTGACGAAGCTTAAGCAGGCTAGGGCTATCAAAGAGGTTTTTTGTACCCTGAATGGTTGGCTAATACCATGGTGGTAAAGAAGAAGAACGAGAAATGGCGCATATGTTTAGATTTCATAGACTTGAATAAGGCCTGCCCAAAGGACCTTTTCCCTATGCCTCAGATTAACCAGTTGGTAGATGCAACAATACGTCATCCTTGAATGAGCTTTTTGGATGCTTTCTAAGGGTACCATCAAATACCACTGGCACTAGACAACCAAGAGAAAAGATAGCTTTTGTTACTCCTGTGGGGAACTATCATTACAAAGTGATGCCATTTAAATTGAAAAACGCAGGGGGCTACTTACCAAAGGATGATGACCAGGATGTTTGAACCACAGTTAGGAAAAAATATTGAAGTTTATATCGACAATATGGTGATAAAAGTCAAGGTAGAGTCCGAGCATGTTAATGACCTTGGCAATATCTTTGCTATCTTGAGAAAACATAGGCTGCGACTTAATGCTTCCAAGTGTCGGATCAAGGAAGTTCTTAGGCCATATGGTCACACACCATGGAATCGAAGTCAACCCTGATCAGATTAAAGTAATTAACAACCTGCAACCACCTCGGAATCCCAAAGAAGTCCAAAGACTGACGAGGATGACTGCCATTTTGAATCGGTTCATTTCTCGATCAGCAGACAGATGTAGGCCTTTCTTTTAGTTATTGAACAAGTGGAAGGGATTTGAATGGACTGAGGAGTGCGCACTGGCTTTCCAACAATTGAAAGAGTACCTTTCTTGACCTCCCATTATGTCAAGCCCCGAGGTGGACGAGGTTCTGTTTGCATACATTGCTGTGGCCTCCCATGCAATAAGTCTGGTTTTAATTTGGCTTGATAGTGGTGTATAGAGACCAATCTATTACATCGGTAAGTCACTTCACGAAGCCGGGATTCGATATTTACCATTTTGGCAATGGTGCATGGCATGCGTAAACTTCCTCATTATTTCCAATCACACACGGTCATTGTCTTAACTCAACTCCCGCTCAAATCCCTGCTTCGGAGCGCTGACTACACAGGGAGAGTTACAAAATGGAGCATGATTCTAGGGGCTTTTGATATCAAATATATGTCTCGCACTTTTGTTAAAGGTCAGGTACTTGCTGATCTGATAGTTGAGTTTGCCGAGACCCCATCGGAAGACAAATTGGAGGAGCAAAACATGGATGAAAAATCAGTTGATGTAATCTCCTTAACAAAAGCCCTCATTTTGGGAGGTTTATGTTGATGGTGCAACGAACCATAGAGGATATGGGGTGAGACTAGTTCTGGTATCCCCGGAGAAGATCACGATTGAAAAATCCTTGAGACTGGGATTCTCGGCCACGAACATCAAGGCCGAATATGAAGCTCTATTGGTAGGGATGACCATGGTCCAAAAATTGGGAGGAAAAGCAGTAGAGGTTTTTTCTGATTCAAGGTTGGTGGTGGGCCAAGTCAAAGGAGAGTTGGAAGCCAAAGATCCTAGGATGTATGAATACTTAGGCCAGGCTAGACATTTACAATCTGGGTTTGAATCTTTTAATTTATCCAAAGTTCCTAGAAGTAGGAATACGCATACGGACTCCCTTGCCACGTTGGTAACGTCCTCGGCCCAAAGCCTACCTCAGGTAATTCTTATTGAAGATCTGTGTAATCTTACTGAGGTGAAGAGAGGGGTGGTTCAGGTCCATCAAGTAAGAATGGTTCCTAGTTGGATGGATTCTATAGTTTTGTTCCTTAAAGAAGATGTTTTGCCCGAGGACAAAGCCAAGGCCGAAAAAGTACGAAGAAAAGCTACTCAGTTCTAGCTATCCAATAATCAAAAGCTATATAAGAGGTCCTTTTTTGGTCCATATCTGCTGTGTGTACTCCCTGAAACAGTTGAATCACTCCTAGAGGAATTGCATGAAGGAATCTGTGGAATATGCAAAAGGAAGCTCAAGACTATACAAAGAAGTGTGACTAATGCTAAAGGTTTGCCCCTAATATTCACCAACCTAGGGGAGTCCTCAATCCTCTATTTAGTCCTTGGCCTTTCGCTCAATGGGGCTTGGACATTGTAGGTCCGTTCCCTAAGGCAGCTGGTAATAAGAGGTATTTACTGGTCGGCACGGATTACTTCACTAAATGGGTTGAAGCTGAACCACAGGCGAACATCAGGGATGTAGATGCTAAAAGATTTGTCTGGAAGAGTATAGTCACACAATTTGGAATCCCTTATACCCTTTTCTTAGACAATAGACTCCAGTTTGATAGCAAAGCCTTTAGGAGATACTACTATGATCTAGGAATAAAGAACAGGTATTCCACCCCGGCATATCCTCAGGGGAGCGAACAGGCCGAGGCCGTTAATAAAATTATAGTAAGTGGACTTAAGAAGAGACTAGATGATGCAAAAGGGAAATGGGTGGAAGAATTGTCACACGTCTTATAAACTTATCGAACTACACCTCAAAGGTCCACAGGAGAGATGCCTTTTTCAATGACTTATAGGGTCGAAGCTGTTATTCCTCTGGAAACTAGGTTCCCCATACTAAGAACAAGCTCCTTCACCTCAGGCAGCAACAATGGATTATTAGAGAAGAGTTTAGACCTAAATGAAGAACGAAGAGAAAGTGTCATGGTCCAATTGGCCTATTATTAACACAAGCTCAAGCAGGGATATGATGCTAACGTAAGACTAAGACCACTAGCAGTTGGAGACTTGGTTTTGAGAAAGGTCTTGGGATCAACAAAGAACCTGGCCTAGGGAAATTAGGACCCAATTGGGAAGGGCCATATCATATCACTTCAGTGGCCGGGATAAGAGCCGATTATCTAGAAGATTTGGAGGAAAAAGCTATACCGCATCCCTGGAATGTACATAATCTTAGAAGATATTATTATTAATAAAGGTTCTCTTCATCCTATTTGAGTTTATTATATTACATGTAACACATCTTAACAACAATCTAAGTATCAAACAGAACCTTGGTAATGTCTGGCTCCTCGGACCACATACCTTGGGAAAATTGTTTCTTTCAATTAGTTTTCTAAGTGTTAAATAGAACCTTAGCTATGCCTAGTTCCTCGGACCACCTGCTTTGGGAAAATTAACACATTATGACAACAATCTAAGTATCAAACAGAACCTTGGCCATGTCTGGCTCCTTGAACCACATACCTTGGGAAAATTGATATCTTTCAATTAGTTCTCTAAGTGTTAAACAGAACCTTAGCTATGCCTAGTTCCTCGGACCACCTGTTTTGGGAAAATTAACACATTATGACAACAATCTAAGTATCAAACAGAACCTTGGTCATGCCTGGCTCCTCGGACCACATACCTTGGGAAAATTGATATCTTTTTATTATTTTTCTAAGTGTTAAACAGAACCTTAGCTATGCCTGGTTCCTAATTAACATATTATGACAACAATCTAAGTATCAAACAGAACATCGATCATGCCTGGCTCCTCGAACCACATACCTTAGGAAAATTGATATCTTTCAATTATTTTTCTAAGTGTTAAACAGAACCTTAGCTATGCCTAGTTCCACGGACCACCTGCTTTGGGAAAATTAACACATTCGGACAACAATCTAAGAATCAAACAGAACCTTGGTAATGTCTGGCTCCTCGGACCACCTGCTTTGGGAAAATTAACACATTCGAACAACAATCTAAGAATCAAACAGAACCTTGGTAATGTTTGGCTCCTCGGACCACGTACCTGGGGAAAATTGACATCTTCCAATTAATTTTCTATGTCTAGTTCCTCAGAAAATTAATACTTAGTTTATCTAAGACCTGGTGTGTCACACGTGTGAAGGTAAAACAAGTACTTCTTTTTTAATTACTTGAACATAAAAAATGATCGGCTATGCCAAACAGCAAAGATATTCAATGTGGCATGCATGAGCATCACTTAAAGCATTAACAGGCTTATACATGCTTGTTTAAGTCCTGAACTTACTAATGAGTAAGGAGCAAAGTAACTTTAAACTTGTACACCAAATTATATTTTTGTATATGTTCTTGAAATTAGAATTCTACATCACGAGAAACTTGGTTAATTTTCACTTGTTTTAATACTGGTCATGTAGGGAAAGATAGAGTGTAGAGATCTAGGGAGACTTACAGAAATAAAGATGGTGTCCTCAGACAGGCATTGAATATTTGTAAGAGCATAAGTTGGGTGAAGGAGTTGACAAGTTCAATGTATGAGCGCAAAGAAATTAGTGATTGCTGGAGTAAGAGAAATCATTTGATTTGAGTGGTATTAATAGTAAAGGGAAAACTGCAGAGTGGGAAAATTCCTGCTCAAGACCTAGCAGAAGTCACAACCATTGGATTTGCATCTCATCGTAGAACAGGGGAGACATGAGGTCGCAAAAATTTAATGAGGGGTGCGTCTCGTAAGCTGAAGCATCAGAAGCGTGTCTTGGGCAGTTAAAAAGGCGTAAAACGCAAGCAAAAGGAACATGTGGTGAACATGAACTAGCTGGGGTAATATCGAAATCCTATTTTCATGCCAAGGGGACAAAAAGAAGGATTCTGAGGGGCTATTGTAGGGGTATTGGGCCCAAAAGCTCATTATCCACATCTATATTGGGCCTGACACCTAAGCCAAGGACTAGAGCCATCTGAGGAGAAAAAAACACCATCAAGGGGACCCACATTAGTGAATGACCAAGTCGGTCAGGGTCATGAGGGCATAATAAGGTACACTTAGGACAAAGGTCACCTCGGATAAGCAAAGCTGAGGTCCGAACAAGTGATCTACCATCCGAGATGACGTTCCACGAAGTTCTGCAAGACACAGATAAACATTGCCAATACAAAGTATGGAGGGAAGTCCTAAAATATCTAAGGGAAAATCTGCAGCCACCGTATTAAAGGCTTTGCAGCTAACTTTCTAGCTGCATTAATTTGGAGAAGACCCCTGAATAGGACTACATTGGCTCCCCCAACACACAAAAGGGGCAGAGGAGGGTGTTTGATAAGACATATACTCAAGTATGGGCTAGGTAATCAACTGGTGGAAGGCTAGGATCATTTAAAGAGAACTATATAAGGGAAAAGACCCACTATAGACAAGGGATCGAAAATTCAAGAAAGAAACACCGTAAAAATCTAGAACAATACCTGTAATCATATTTGTGAAAAATACTTAAGGACAGACCTCCTTGGACCTAAGCCTAGGACGATTTTCATAAAATTTCAGTCCATTGTCTCTGCCTTTGTGAATTAAACCTGTTATGTTTGTGATTTGACTCATTTCGACCTAGTTTTTCCAACCCATTCTCTACAAATTTATTGCTTTGGGTTTTCTGGGCTGAAATCCGTTAATTTTTGGGCTGCTTCCCAAATTTGGTCCTTACATATATATATATATATGTGTGTGTGTGTGTGTGTGTGTGCGCGCGCGCGCGCGCGTGTGTATACACATAAAAGACCATAAAAAAAAATAAAAATTACATACTTACAGTTTTACACATAGCCACCTTGAAGATTCAAGACAAAGTGACATTAACAAAGCCTTACCAGTTGGAGCGAATGCTTCAAATACTAAAAAAGAGGTTCCTGAAATATATATATATATATATATATATATATATATGTGTGTGTGTGTGTGTGTGTGTATTAACCATCAACACCTCATTATATTTTCACTAATATATATATATATATATATATACATGTTAAGTTGTTAACCATCAAAATAACTAACAATTGTTTACCAAAAATCAGAGAAGCCATAATCTTGGTATATGAAAAAGATAGAGAAACAAAAAGAACAAAAACACCAAACACAGTGTAAACACAATTGCAATAAAACAAACTGCAAATTTAATACTTATTGCACATCATCTCACTTAATTGTGATCACAAAGCATAATTAAGTATTTCATAGCTATATACTTATGTCAATTGTGAGCCTTTAACGAACACCAAAAATAAGCAATAAGAATACTCTTCTATAATCAAGAGTATTCTTGATTTCCCCATTGAAGATTTTTTTCCGTGCATTGCACTGATTTATGTTTTAGCATTAATTTCCCTAAAATAGTGTAAACTCTAAACCCAAATTCTACTTACTATTTTGATAGAATTTTAGAACACACTAATTAATTTATACTGACTTAGGTTAAAAGAGTCCTATCATACTATTATTACTTTTTATTTTAATTCGAGTCTATTAGGATTCAGGATTTGGGATTGGAAATTCGAGTCCTATCCAGATTTAGAGCATTCCCATTAAGGATGCTAAAAGTGCCATATGCTAAATTTTAGCACCAATACACCAAAAAACCAACTCCATCAAACATTTCAAATCTCAAAAATTTTTAGCTACTGCTATAGTGAGATTGTATTAATACAACCTCACTGTAGCACAAATCTTAAACCAAAAATTATTTTTTATTCCAACGGTAACTATGCGTGTATTTGTTTTTTATTTTTCCCTTCTTTCTTCTTTCTCCTCTCTCACTTTCCTCTTCTCTCTTTCCCGTAGCTTCTTTGTTTCTCTTGGGTTCATGGTTTGAGCTCCTCCCCTCCAAGGTTCATTAGTTAGGAACTTCAAAGCCCAAATGCCTTCAAAGTGTTGCCGCCGATATGGAGGTAGAGCTTGACAACGGGGTGATTTGATTTTGTGGGTAAATTTGTGATTTCGAATTATGATCGGCGTGGGTCGGTTGTGGGTTTGTGATTTTGGATTGTGATCGGCGTGAGTGTGGGTCTCTGGGTTGTGGGTTTGTGATTTCGAATTATGATCGGCATGGGCGTGGGTCTCTAGGTTATGGATTTGTGACTTCAGATTGTGATTGGCATGGGTCTCTAGGTTATGGGTCTGGGTCGTAGTGGGTCGTGGTGCAGTGGATCAGTATGATGGGTTTGCTTTGTTGGAGGTTTGCTGTGGTGGGTTTGTGTGTGTGTGTGTGTTTTGCTCGCCGACTTTATGGGTTTACCTCTCTGTCTTTCTTCTTTCTTCTTGCCAATCTGGATTTTGTGATTATGATGGTGGTTGATTTGTGATTTGGAAGAGGAAGGTAGTGGCTATGCCTTTTTTTTTCCTTCGTGTGGTGGATTTTGGTTGCCACAGTGGAGGTTGATGTTGGTAGTGCTATGGCGGAGGTGGCTGTAATTTTTGCTATTGAATTTTGTGGAGGTTGTTTTTATATTATTTTAAAGTATTGTATATATTATTTTAAATGAAGTGGTAAAAAAAATAGAACTTTTGATTTGTGGTGTATTGTAAAATGAAGTGTTAAAATCAATAAAATAGGTTTTTGAGATGTTAAATACTAAATTTTTTTTAACTTTTAATAAGAATGCTCTTAGTGTATGAGTATATGTGTGAGTATTTGTGCAATAATTGAAGGGAGTTATATATATGTGTGTGTGTGTGTGTGTGTGTGTGTCTCTAAAATATATTTGTGCAATAATTGAAGGGAGTTATATATATGTGTGTGTGTGTGTGTGTGTGTATAATATATTTGTGCAATAATTGAAGGGAGTTTTATATATATATATATATATATATATATAACAGTATAGGCAGTAGCACTCCCACGTGAGACCCATCCGTTGCCTTTAACAAAACCCATCAGGAGAAGCAGACGCACTGGATGGGTCTCTACCTGCCTACGCGTCTCTTTCATTGTCATAATCATACTACCCATTCCCATACCCATTCAAAGACCTGTCACCAAGAAAAGGACAAGATTAAAGAAAATTTTGGGACAGTGGGACCCACGTCGATGTGAATCTTTGAAAAGTTTGTGGCTTTCAATTGGATAGATTTAGATGAGTCATGAATTTCTTGATTGTTCTTTTGAGGATAAGCTCAACACCTGTATTGCTACAGATTTCAACTTGATTAGGCATTTTCATTTTGTCATTGTCATATACACAACACGACAAGAGATAGTGCCAAAGCAAATATAATAGTAAATAAAAGTCGAGAAGATTTCGTGCTATTCTTGATATGTTACTATCTCGTGATTAAGACCACTCCTCCAACGTACCAATAATGGTTTATGGCAAACATAAATGACATTTACCTTCATCTCATAATGCCATCAATCAAGTTCATTGTTGATTTTCTTTTTCTCTACAATCACTGCCTATTTATTCTTTTCATTTGCAAGGTCTTAAAAAGAAATCCACACCAAGCAATTGGCCAAAATTTTGTTGTTATTATGAAGAATATATATTATCAATTATGCACATCTTAAATGATGAAGACCCCATGCAATTTGATCATTTCTAACCAATAGAAGCAGAATGTTAATAACAAAAATTTTAGATATAATTTCTGACTTTAACTTTTTTTCTAAGCATCTTTTCAATTAGATTTTTGTATTTTACATGATTTAATGTTATGCTAAATATTTTCAAAACATCTTCTAATCCATTCTACTTTGAGATTAATTAAAATTACTTCGAACCCATTTGATACTAATCAAAATATTCTTATTAAAACTTATTATTAATTTATGAATAAATTTTAATGTAAATTTGTAGTAGTTTCTAAAAAAATGAATGTTACATTTCAATATATTTTCATAAATTTTATTTTTTTATAAGAACATATATAATTTATTGTAAGAGTGTAAACATTAATAAATTCATTGCATGAAAAAAAAAATTAATATATACACTAGGTTAACAAGTTACTTTTTTTCTTTAATAAGATAGAGCAAGAAAAAAATTTAACAAATTGCATACTCAACCAAATGATATGTCTATAAATTGTTCGAAGAGTCAACACAAATTAGAAAGATAAAAATAGATTATATTAAACTTAGGCACGGCCATTTAATGTGTCTATAGTATTTATTTCTAAATTACATGTATGCAATTATGATTTATGCATATAGGGGTTGGAAGGTAGTGGTGTATCTACATAATATTATAGTGAAACTAGCAGTGGTTGAACCACTTATATGACAACGACAGCCAAAACAAAAAAGGAAAGAAGAAATGAGAAGGAAACCAATTTGAATAGAAACCTCCATGATAACACCAACTTTTTCTTTTGTATTCATAAACCTTTTTATAAACTGTAATTTAACCAGCTTTAAAGTGAAAGTTTAACCAGAAAATTAATAACACCATCATATTTGTTAAACAATGATTTTAAAATATACCATATTTTTTTGGAGTATAAATTCTAAAAGCTTCCATTTTGAATGATAAATTAATAAATCAAAATCATCCAAAATCACTTTTTAAAAAAATTATTTATAAGAAAGAAGTGTCCAAGTTTTTAGCAAGACTATTTAATTCACCCTTTGTTAGACCCCCCCAAAACCCTATAGATCAATAATGTGATGCATGAAAATTGAGAATTCTAAATTTACTACATGCCCTCTAAGTTCATTAAACCTGTACTCAAGTGCCTCCAAACAAAAAAATAAAATAAAAATATATAAAATAAAAAATAAGAAGGTTAAAGTTTATCTCCAAATTAATTTGTAGAAAAACTCTTCAAACTCCCATTAAAAAATTAATATAACTATATATTTTGAAAACCTAACTACTAGATTGCATGTATTTTATGTGATTAACATATATGTCAAATTTTGTTCAAATCGAGTGCTAATTTACCATTCGATCTGTAAACGTATTTGTAGGGTCGAAGTTTGAGTGCTTCTACTGTTAAGTGAATAAGCTCAAACCCAACGGGCCCAGTACAATAAATTCAGTAGAGAATGAGCTCAAGAACTGGGCTTTAGTGAAAGCTGCAACAACTGGATATGATCGTAAGTAAATGGAATAATCAAACATGTGGGGGGAAGAGCAAAAGTTTATCCTCAGGCTTGATCCAAGGACTGATTCTTCTTCTTGGTTCTTCAGTGCTTAGTTACAGAAGCTTTCTAGGGTGGTAAGAACAGCAACCGTCTTTCTTCAATCTATTTTTTGATCCCCCATTCCTGGAAAGCCTCTTATGTTATATACCTCATTTCCATTGATCTTGGTCATCCATTTGTTGATCATACAGGTTGCTACTTGAGTGCTTGTCCCATCTACCTTGTTTGAGTTGTAGCAACCAAGGTGATATTGTTCATGGGTCATTTCCTCATTAATGCGGCCAGATCGTCAGTTGTGGGTATTTAATGCGAAGGTGATAGCTTTTCCTGAAATTGCTCCTCCACCATGCTCCTATGGCTGGTCCACTGTGTTAGTCCTTTTTACTTAGGACGCCTGGGGAGGCTGTCTTTAAGGGGTGCCGCTTTCTCCTAGCAGTTTGGACCTTCTTTGTTTATCATCGGACATTTCTTCCTCCTCGGCGTAGGTCTTGGACTTGATATGAAATAGGCCGGAGTTGCCAAATCCTTTGGCCCCACAGTATTTTTTACGCATAATTCAAAACTACAAAAACTTAAAATATTTAATATTTAATTGATGATATAATTATTAATTATTAATCTATCTATAATTTTGCAAATATAAAAAATATAATAAAAAAATGCAATCTAACAATAAATTTGTCAAAATTCAAATTCAATAATAATAAAAAAAAAAGATAGATTGAATAGAAACTTTGTCTACTTAAGAATCAAAATTACTTATACTTTTTTTAAAAAAAATGGTGAATTGCAAATTACACCCCTAAAGTTTAGGGGTGATTAGATTTTACACACTGAAGTTTTAGAATTTAGATTTTACCCCTGAAATCTGAGATATTTAGATTTTACACCCTTGGATTTACCCTTTAAAGTTTAGGTTGTTTGGATTTTACATCCAAAAATTTTGAAATTTTGGGATGTAAAATCCAAACACTCTAAAACTTTATGAAGTAAATCTCAAACACTTCTAAAATATATGAGTAAAATCCAAATTCTGAAATATCAAAGTGTAAAGCCCAAACATCATCATATTTCAAAAATAAAATCTAAATTCTGAAACTTTATAATATAAAATCTAATCATCTCATAACTTTAGGAGTGTAATTTATAATTTATCCAAAAAAAATTATTTTATTTCTTACGATAAATCAATTTCTCGAGATATTGTTATCGGAAAAAAAATTTCTCCAGAAATTGTACGTTATTTTCTCTTTTGGGCCCTACCAATACCCCCTAAAATCACAAAACTCCAACAACCCCTCAAAAAAAAAAACCCAACCAACCTCCACACATCCCAAAACCACTCTTGCTTTCCCAAAACCACTTACACTTTTTCTCTCTCACATCTCCCTTATAAATACACTCTCTTCTCCCAAACCCTCTTTAACAAAACAGAACCTACCCAAGACCGAAATATCGGACCAAGCTAATCGATTTCTCGGAGGAAAAAAAAAAAAAAAAAAGCAGAAACGAAAAAAAAAAAAAAATGAGCTATTTGAACCGGATTTGGATGGCGGCAAGCGTGGCAGTGGTGCAAGGCCACACAGACCAGGGGCATAAGTGGAAAACCGGCCTCAAATCCCTTCAACACGGGAAACGAAAATTCTTCTCTGGCACAGGTAGCGACGCGTCGCATCTCCGGCCACTTTCAGGGATGATCGTATCGGACTTCCCCGGAGTTTTGGGGAATCATGACGGAAACCACGAAAGGCCTGACGAGTCTCTCAGGCGAGTCATGTACTTGAACTGCTGGGGCCAAGGCTGAGAGGTCGCCGGAGAAGGAATTTTGCGGCCGAAATTGAACCCAAAACTCGGGAGGTTGTAGTTGACTCGGCGCTAGGAGGATCGGGCGAGTTGAAAATGCGTTGAAGAGATGATTGGAAAATGGATGTAGTCGACTACTAATCACTTGAATTGTATAAAATCAAAGTAACAGTTCTAATTAATCTGTAAATTTTCGCTATCAGAGCTCTTATTTATTCTGCAACATGCAGGTGGTATTAGAATTTCTTTTTTCTTTTTCGTTTTGTCTTTTACTTTTTTCAAGAAGGAAGTGATGTCCACTATTGTTCCACATCGTTGGAATCTCTTGATGGTATTATGGTGGATTAATCGAGCCAAAAGTGCAATTTACTGTGTCTTTTGATCTTAATCTCAACCTATAAGGTTACATTTTTATTTCTTTTTTTATCATGAGAAACGAATTAGATAAAAAGGGTAAGGCATCCCCAATGATTCAAGACAAAGCCCCATTAAGATGAACCCTGCATAGTGACATAGTTCATTACCAGAGACTTCCACCACGAAAAGATGTTGGGAGGAGAACTATAGTAGGCAAAATCAACATCTTGAGAAGCACTAGCTTTCGCGAAAGCGTCATCTCATCTATTCACCTCTCTTAGACTAAATCTGTAGATGGGAATCTAATGAAACTAGCAACCTCCAATCCTCACGGAGGGGAGCAACGCATGTTTCGGTACCGAAATATTCCCGAGAAACCGAAACCGAAACAGGTCCACAAGGTAACATTTTTAGTAAAAATATCACATTGCATTAGAGAGGTCCTCTACTCCTGTTACTCCTCATGTTGTATAAAAAAATATAAATATATACTATTTTTAATTTTTGTTAGAAACCCCGAAACACGGTATCCAAAAATAAGTAAATCTCAAATGATAAAAATCATTTAGTTATCACATGATAATTAGTTTTTTAGAATATATATAAAAGTTTGAAACTTTCAGACTCTCTTGTCTGCTTTTTGAGTTTTGTCCTTTCTGGGTGGGTCAGCAACAAAGCAAAAACTAAAGTGAAAAGCGAAAGTAACATCTCCACTAGTTTGGGCAAAAACAAAATAATTTAATGTGGCCTACAAAATAGTCTCTAATAGAATCTTTAAATCATAATTTTTTTTTCTCATGAACATTAATTTATTAAAACTCTGATGGGTTCCTGTAAATTAGTAAAAGAATAAAATTAAATAAAAAATTAGCAAAGAAAGAAGTGGGGATGAGGGTATTTGGGTATAAGAATATGTGTGTAAAAAAATGAATAAATAATAAATAAAGAAATAATATTTAAATGAAATAAAGAATCTGTTGGAAGATGCATTTGAAAAAATAGGTATGTAAAAGGTAAATATCATTGTTCACTGTTTACTGTACAAACAGTCAGTGGCGGAGCCAGGAATTTAGGTTAGGGGGGGCAAGATTAAAAGACAAGATTGGAAATAAAAAATTAATATAAAAAAATTAATCAATATTAATAACAAAATAAGTAAACAACTATATGATAATTTAATTGTCATACAAAATCTAACATAAAATGTAAACTTTAATTTATTTTTTCACACCTAGCTTATTTTACTTAATTGCCCTCAACGATTTTTCATATTTTGAAACCGCTGCATGATTTCTTCACACTTAATAGTATTGAATATATATTTCTCAATATATGTAATGAAGCAATCATTCATCCATTGATCTCCTATTTGATTGCGTAATCGATTTTTAATTATGTTCATTGTTGAAAAAGCTCTTTCAACAGTAGTTGTTGCAACTAGTAAGATCAATGCCAAAGTCACTAATGAGTAAACCAATGGATATGAAACATTCTTTTTCATTTCTACCATCTTTTCAACAAGCTGTCCAATTTCTCTAAATGCCGAAAACTCTTCAATGGACTACATGTCATGGATGTATATCTCAAGTTGGTTATCCAAGAAAGAAACTTGAGACATAAAAAAAATTCTACAGACAGTTTGGTCTAATCCATCAAGTTTACTAAGTGGGACCCATTAATTTTATATATAAAATTGTACTAGGAGTAGAAGTCATCTACTAATACTACTAGGAAAGCTGGAAAGGTAACGTGAATTCACTTAATTGAGTAATTTATTTTTTATTTTTTGTCTTTAGTGTGGGGGGTTTATTTTTTATTTTTTATTTTTTGTCTTTAGTGTGTGTGTGGGGGGGGGGGGGCATTTGAAATTTCAGGGGGGCAGGTGCCCCCCCTCGCCCCCCCCTCCCTCCGCCCCTGCAAACAGTACAAAAACATAGAGAAGCTGCTGAAAATGTTCTAGAAAGCAAACAAAAGATGAAACAAAGCAAAAACTTGAAGCAAAGCAAAAACTAAAGCAAAAAATGAAAGAAGAGGCAGAGAGTATGAGACGAAACAAAGAAGAAGAAAAGGAAGAAGAAGAAGGGGCAACTTCTACGATGGTTGGGTTTCTTCTTTAGGTGATCAACGCTAGGTGGCGACAAGTTGTGTTGATGAGTTTGTTAGTTTAGGGATTTTTTTTTTCCTTCTTTTTTTTCTTCTAAAAACTATTACTTGCTAGAATTTATATTTCGGCCAAAATTGACCGGAATGGCCAAAATGACCCAAAACTGGCCAGAATTGGACCCGAGGTGGAACCGGTGGTATTATTGTTCCGGATTGCATCCCAGTACGAGCTATTTTGGTCGGAATGGAACAGATTTAATAACATTGATTTTTAGAAGGGGAATCTATAAAACCAACGACAGTAGCAACATTTAAAAATAAAACTTGAATATATGGATATTATAAAAATAAAAATAAAATAAAACTTGAATATATCAACTTCATAAAATAAAATGCAAATATATAAAGTTTTAAGAGTTTTCATATTTTGAAAATCGTTTTATGATAATTTTATTATCAATGCTATTAGCTACGTCTTTTTCAATGTACGCAACCAAGCAATTATTAAACTATTAGTCTCTCATTCAATTACTAATACCTTACTTAAATAAGTAACAAACTAACAATATAAAAAAAATGCAATCATCAATTTTTATGATATGTTCCAAACAATTTTTATATTTTTTAAAAATAATTAGGATTAAATCGACACAATGCTCCACTAATTTCTTATTCAAGTCAATACGAATTTGAGTAGAAGATGAATCTTGCAATATAAGGGATTTCCTTATAAGAAATTTGTTCATAGTGCTAGTAAAAGAATAAAGGGTAAACTATAAGTTCATTCAATATTTTCAACTTAGGCATTTAATCATTACATTAATCATGTTCAATAAAGTATTCAGTTATTACTTTAGTGAATCTACACGTACAAAATGTATTACATAAATTCAAAAAATTTAGCAAAAGACTAAAGTAAGCACTAACAAACTAACTATTTAAAAATGTGTGTTTAGCAATTTAAAAAAAATGTCTTTTGAAAACATAATTACACATTTGATTTGGGCTTATTTGTATTTGTTTGGGCAACTTTATCGAAAATTTATATCCACAACATTTTCACAATAATTCTTAAATGAAAATTTGTTATTAGTTCTAATTTGAACCTACCGCTAAAATTACTTTTTTGTCTACTAGTAACAGTCATTAACAACTTGCCATTTTGAATTTATTTGTAAAAGTATTGTGAAAATGTTTATAACATATAGCATTTCTCACCTTTTTTTTTTGGTTCAATCTTCAATGGACAAAAATTTTGGAGAGATCAAATTTTATTTTTAATGGGCTAAAATTTTTATTTAAGGTGTTCAAGTTTTTTATTTAGAGTGGTCAACAACCCATTTAATTTAAAATATAATTTTTCTTAAAGATATAAAAAATAAAAATAAAAAAGTTTCAAGTTAGGGTGGCCGTGTGACCAACGACCACCCTAATTAAGAAGTTAAGTCACCCCTTCCTACAACCTACAATCATCAAGGAGAGGAGCAATAGGACTGTCATCAAAGAGAGGAGCAACAAGACCATTACGACTTTAGAGCTAGAAATAACATATAAAACTTATTTAGCATCTAAGTCAATTTCAACTAAATCAAGATTAAGGTTCTTACAAAGTAAAAGGCCATCTTTGAGGCCCCATAATTAGGTCTTTCCACAGATGGATCGGATTTGGGTTCAACCCATAACCGACTCGACCTGATCCAATGGAGCAAAAATAAACTTGTCCAACCACCACAAACCACAAGTTAAGTTGATTTCGGACAAAACAGACGAAGTAGCAAAGATTTGTGTGTTGCTGGATATCAACAAGTTTTTGGCTAATTTCGATGGATTTCAATGAGATCTTGCCAGATCTCGACAAATCTAAGGTTGAGAGAGAGGGAGGACAGGGGTTAAGGGGATGGTAGTTTCCAATGAGCTTAGATTGTGTTGATTCGGTTTCCATTAAATTTCAAAAAATAAAAACTGCCACTCAACCTGCACCTGTTAGTTTCTGATGCTGAAAATCCATCGATGACCGTTGTTGAGGTACAATTTTCCTCACATACCACGTGTCCTAATTTCATTTGTCAAATCACCAAAAATACTCATACAAGCCCTATAAATTATTTTGGGCCCCCAAAAATATTTCTGATATTATTACCAAAATTGGGCCAGACAAATATTTCTTATATAATTACCAAAATTGGGCCACAAAATTATATTATCTCTATAAAAGCCCAAACTCATTTATCTTGTTGGTAAAACCCAAAAAGTCCAACATACCCATTATAAATCCCGTTGCTATAGGGCACCTAATACTAAAATATGTTGTTACTAAGATTTAAACTCTAATACTAACTCAGTAAATGAGATAGATTCATTAAATTAAATGCGTATTTTCATTAACCTTTGAAAATTAGAAACTAAAAACAACATTTTACATGTTTTTAGTTTCTTTCACAAATTGAGTTTTGAGAACAGTTTTTGTTTTCTGTCTATTTTGGATTGCCAAACAAGTTTTTTAGTCTAAAAAATAGAAAATTGTTTTTGAAAACAGAAAATAAAAGGAAAAAACAGTTACCAAACATACCCTAAAGCATCCCCAATGATTCGAGACTTAAGATGCACCCCGCGTAGTGACATAGTTCATTACCAGAGATCTCCGCCATGAAAGATGTTGAAGGAGAACTATAGTGGGCAAAATCAACATCTTGGTAGGCACCAACCTTTGAAAGTGTCAACGCAACTATTCACCTCTCTAAGACTAAAAATCTCTAGATGGGAATCTAATGAAACACTAAAAACCTCCAAACATCAAGGAGAGGAGCAACAGGACCTCTCTAATGCGATGTCACATTTTTAGAAGGGGAATCTACAAAACCAGTGACAGTAGTAGAATTTAAAAATAAAACTTAAATATATTGGCATTATAAAAATAAGAGGAAAAGACAGTTACCAAACATACACTAAAGCATCTCCAATGATTCGAGACTTAAGATGCACCCCGCGTAGTGACATAGATCATTACTAGAGACCTCCGCCACGAAAGATGTTGAAGGAGAGCTATAGTGGGCAAAATCAACATCTTGGTAGGCACCAGCCTTTGAAAGTGTCCACGCAACTATTCACCTCTCTAAGACTAAAAATCTCTAGATGGGAATCTAATGAAACACTAACAAACTCCAATCATCAAGGAGAGGAGCAACAGGACCTCTCTAATGCGATGTGACATTTTTAGAAGGGGAATCTACGAAACCAGCGACAGTAGTAGCATTTAAAAATAAAACTTAAATATATAGACATTATAAAAGCAAATAAAAATAAAATAAAACTTGGATATATCAACATCATAAAATAAAAGCAAATATATAAAGTTTTAAGAGTTTTTATATTTTAAAAATTGTTATATAATAGTTTTATTATCAATGTTATCAGTTATATCTTTTTCAATATACACAATTAAGCAATTATTAAACTATTGATCTCCAATTCAATTACTAACACTTTGCTTAAATAAGTAACAAACTAACAATATAAACAAAATGCAATCATCATTTTTTATGATATGTTCCAAAAAAAAATTATATTTTTTAAAATAATTAGGATTAAATCGACACAATGCTCTACTAATTTCTTATTCAAGTCAAAATGAATTTGCATAGAAGATGAATCTTGCAATATAAGGGTTTTTTTTATAAGAAATTTATTAATAGTGCTAGTAAAAAAATAAAGGGTAAACTAAAAGTTCATTCAATATTTTCAACTTAGGAATTTAATCGTTACATTAATCATGTTCAATATTCAAGTATTGTTTTAGTGCATCTGCAAGTACAAATTGTATTACATAAATTCAAAAAATTTAGCTAAAAACTACAGCAAGCACTAACAAACTAACTATTTAAAAAGGTGTGTTTTTTAGAGGAAAAAAAAAAAAAATATATATATATATATATATATATATATATATAGCAATTTAAAAAATAAGTGTTGTGAAAATGTTTTTAACATATAGCATGTCTCACATTTTTTTGGTTCAATCTTCAAAGGACCAAAATTTTGGAGAGATCAAATTTTATTTTTAATGGGCAAAAATTTTTATTTAGGGTGTTCCAGTTTTTTTTTAGGGTGGTCAACAACCCACATTAATTTAAAATTTAATTTTTCTTAAAGATATATAAAATAAAATAAAATAAAAAGGTTTCAAGTCAAGTGGTAGTGTGACCAGTGACCACCCTAATTAAGAAGTAAAGTCGCCCTTGCCAACAACCTACAATCATCGAGGAGAGGAGCAACAGGACCGTCATCAAAGAGAAGAGCAATAGGACAATTAACGACTTTAGAGCTAGAAATAATATATAAAACTTATTTAGCATCTAAGTCAATTTCAGCTAAATCAAGATTAAGGTTCTTACAAAATAAAAGGCCATCTCTGAAGCCCTATAATTAGGGCTCTCCACAGATGGATCAGATTTGGATTCAACCCGTAACTGACTCAACCTAATTCGATGGAGCAAAAATAAACCTGCTTCCAACCACCACAAACCATGAGTTGAGTCAGTTTCAGACAAAAACAAACGAAATAGCAACAATGGGTTTGCTGGATATCAACGAGTTTTTGGCTAATTTCGATGGATTTCAACGAGATCTTGCCAGATCTCGATAGATCTGAGGTTAAGAGAGATGGAGGATGAGGGTTAAGGGGATGGTAGTTTCCAATGAGCTTAGATTATGTCAATTCGGTTTCCATCGAGTTTCAAAAAACCAAAACGGCCACTCAACCTACACCCCTTAGTTTCTAATGTTGAAGATCTGTCAATGACCATTGTTGAGGTACAATTTTTATCACAAGCCACATGTCCTAATTTCATTTGCCAACGCACCAAAAATACCCATACAAGCCCTATAAATTATTTTGGGCCCTCAAAAATATTTCCCATATTATTATCAAAATTGGGCCCACACAAATATTTCTTATATAATTACCAAAGTTGGGCCACAAAATTATATCATCTCTATAAAAGCCCAAACTCATTTATCTTGTTGGTAAAACCCAAAAAGCCCTACAAACCCATTACAAAATCCGTTGCTACAGGGCACCTATTATAAAGTCCATGACTACATGGCACCTATTACAAAGCACATCACTACACGGCATCCATTAAAAAGCTCGTTGCTACACAGCACTTATTACAAAGCTCGTTGCTACACAACACATATTACGAAGCTCATTTCTACATGGTACCAATTACAAGGCCCATTGTTACACAACACCCATTACAGAGCTTGTTGCTACACGGCACCCATAACCAGACCTTAGAAGCTTCTAGAGTCACTACTAAACAACACATTAACTTACTAAAAATATGTATTATTCAGTTCATGAACCAAGCATATGAACTCTAATGGTAAAACTTAGGGAAATGTGGTTTGGAGGGCACCAAGGAGATTTCTAGTAAAGTTACCAGCAAAGGGCTCCAAGATTGACACCTGGCTTGGGGTGACATAGTCTGCCCTAGGAACTCTAATACTAGTAGCAGATAACCAAGACCACTAGCCGTAATATTTTATTTGTTGCAATAGACGTACCCTCCCGCCCTTTTTATTTTCCCCAAATTTTCATTACTTGCTATTACAAAAATTCCTCTTTCTCTTTCGTATTCTCTCAATCCAACGTTTTTCACAAAATCAAAATCTGAGTTTGCCATGGAAAGAAGAAGAATAAACCAAAGCAAGAAAACAAAGAAAGGCAAAGCAATGGTGGCATTCAGATTGTGGAGCCTAACAACGCCACGGCCATTGAGGCACATTTTTCACCTCGCAACCTCTACCACCACCACCACCACCTCCTCCACTAGGCTTATTCTCAGGTGCTCCTCTACCGCTACCAGCACAACTGAAGGCCACTACCTTTGATCTTCATCTTCCACTTTAGATAGAGATGTCATTCACACCATTCACTCAAAGAATGTAATCAAATCAAATTCTCTCTCTCCATTTCACAAA
Organism: Quercus wislizeni; assembly: GCA_023055345.1. Lineage (NCBI taxonomy): Eukaryota > Viridiplantae > Streptophyta > Magnoliopsida > Fagales > Fagaceae > Quercus > Quercus wislizeni. The sequence continues at coordinate 2,475,474 of JALGQJ010000035.1, forward strand.
ATCCTTTTCTTCTTCATCTTCTTCTCCATCTTCTTCCTCATCCATTGATTGATTTTGATTTTATGTTACTGGATTGTCAATTCAATGGTGCACACACTCACTCACTAATTGCAATTTATTTTGTAATTTAAGGTTTCAAATCATCAATAGCTTGATAGATTTAGGGTTTATTAGGTTAGTTGATTGTTAATTTAGTGGCACAACTCACTCATTAGCATTTTTTTTTTTTTTTGGTAATTTAGGGTTTCAATTCATCATTAGTGTTTTGATTGATTTATTGGTTGATTGTTAATTTAGTGGCACACACCCACTCATAGCAGTTTATTTTGTAATTTAGGGTTTCAATTCATCATCATTATTTTGATTGATTTATGGTTTATTTACATTTGTTGATTGTCACAATTAATAACAATTGATTTTGTAATTTAGCTTAATTGATTGTCAATTCAATAGCACACTCATAACAATTTATTTTTATTTTGTGCTTTAGGATTTCAATTCCAATTGTTTATTGAATGATATAGGATTGGTTTCAATTCTAATTGATTTTTCATTGTTTTTTGGGCAGGAATTAGGTTTTCTATTTGATTTTCCTATCATGGCGATTGTTCATGGTGTTATCTCAATCCACCTCTGCCTCTTTCTCTTTCTTATTCTCTTTCCACTTTTCCAATTTATTCAATACATCAAGTCATGCCTTATGTCACCCCTGAGCAACGTATGTAAGTGCTTGTGCATTCTCTTTTACTGCACATTCTACCCACTATTCACATTGGTAGCTCAGGTGCTGATTTTTGCCAATATGCTCATGCAAGCATTACTTAATAAGATACTTTATATTGCATACCTATTTATTTATTGCAAATTACAAACTAAGCCAAAAGGAAATTTGTTTTGATAAGGGAACCTACTGATTATCCAAAGTTTGTCAATCATTGATTATCCAAAGTTTGACAATAACATTTAAGGCTCTCTCTCTCATTACTTATCTTATTGAAAAAATCTAATACTCGTCAATGACACCCTTAGCTGACACAGATTTGCTACTGAAACAGTTGATCTCCTAGCACAAGAAAGAGAAAGTTATCTTTGTTAAGAGCACCACTAAAAGAATTGGAGGTTCATCCTCTTTCCCCTTCTAATTGTGTTGGCCATTGGAGATGCTGCCTCTTAAATTTCTTGTTTTCACGTACTAAAAATTTGTGTGATGATTATAGCATGAGTTTTTTACAAATTTTTATTGTTTTTAGTGTGGCAATCAATCAAGTGGTTTTTGATTAAGGCATGGATAACACTTTTTTGGAGGTTGAACAAGTGATTTGTATTTAAAGCATGAATAGTCATTTTTTTTGGAGGTTGAACTAGTGATTTGTATTTAAAGCATGAATAGTCATTTTTTTTGGAGGTTGAACCAGTTGTATATTAATGGTTTGTGATAATGAATTTATGTGATTGTATATAAATTCAACGAGTTGTATATATATAGTATGGATGAAGTATTATAAAATTTTCATTTTTCGTAGATTTTTTTTGATTTTGTGAAAATGTGATTATATTGTTAACAGGTTAAATATGATATGTTTAGTGGAAAAAAAATCCAGATTAAAAAAAAATTAAAAAAAAAAAAGAAAGAAAGAAAAAAGAAGAAGATAATTTATTACAACAAAAATTAATGTTGCGGTAACCTATCGCAACAAAAGGTTTTGTTGTAATAAGTTTTCAAAGTTATTTTAGCACAAAAATTACTGTTGTAGTAACTTATCCTAATAAAAAGATTTGTTGCAATAAATTTCCAAAGGTAGTTTATTACAACAAAAATAACTATTGCAGTAACTTATCGCAACAAAAATGTTGTTGCAATAAATTATAGCAACAATATTTTTTGTTGCAATAAAGTATTTTAATAATAATGAAAATGTTTTATTGCAATGAAATTTTTGTTGTGATAACTTATTGCCACAAAGGTTTGCAATAGTTAGCAACGAAAGTTTTTCATTGCAATAGGGGTTTATTGCAACAAAAAATTTCATTGGAATAGACCCTCTTTCTTGTTGTGAAGTTAGTTGTTTAAAAGTGATAGGCCAAGAATGTATTGACCCCTTTGGTAAATTAACCAATCAATTAGCCAAGTGAATTAATTAGATTCAATTACATGCAATAAGCGTGATAGCACAAACAAATCACCAACTAAGTTAAATGCAGCGGAAAATAAATTTGACACAGGTGATTTGTTTATGAATGGAGAAAATCACAAAGGCAAACCCCATCAGGTGAATTTAAGATTATCAGTCCCGAGAATCTACTATTATCAACATAAGCGGTTACCAGTAAAGGAATCTCAGTACCTTATACCAACCTACAGTTGAACCCTTATCCCAATACTCAATTAGACTTGTAATGTAGTGACAATCTCTCCTTTCAATGCACGGCTCCAAGTACATGACTAACCAATCGATGCACGGATCAAAGTACGTGACTAACACACCAACTTGAGAAGGATGTTGGCTGCAAAGTTCTTCAATTCATCCACACGATGAAGATCAAGAAGCTCCTTAGTCACAAAATCCTACAACGTACAAACGTGGCAGCTTCTTCAAGAAAAAGATGAACTGGGGCAAATTGTCTCTGGTCATAATATGCTTGCAACAACAAGTGCAACAACTTTATGACAGCCCTTAAAATAATCCTTATATATGTTTAGGGCTGTGAGAAAAGAAAACCTAAACATATAGCTTGGATATGCGTGAAAAACAGTTCTGAAAAACTGATTTTCGTAATTCTTGATAGATACAGCTATCGAGCTTATCTATCGAGCTTCACATTTTAAATCTCAATAGACACATCTATTGAGCTATTTGTTGGGTTTTAAAACATAGTATTTTTTCACTTGATTCTTGGACAAATTTGCATGGCTTCAATACTTGAACTTTAACTTTTGTTCCTTGAAGTATTGAACACATCTTAGATCTACCCAATTACAAGTAAAGTGCGTTTTGTCAAAGGATTAGCCAATTCTAAATTGCATATATTTTTAACATGATCCACATATGTCCTAACAATCTCTCTCTTTGGCAATCCATGACAAAACTACAACAAACAAATAAAATATGAGAGAAGTCATAAATCACTCAACTCATATTCACTTGTTGAATATAATAAAATATACCCTAACACAAACTCTTGAAAAATTTTGCAAGAAGAGAGTTCATGGCATGGAAGACTTTGACAACCTATATTTCTGAAACACTTTAAAAAAAACTCATCATGGCATCTTAGTGTGAAACAAAAATAAAAAATTGCATACAATAAATATGAAGCATGTGCATAAAAAGAGAAAAGAAACAACACATGGAAAGATAGGTGAAAGAATGTAATAACAACCTCATCAAATATACATATCAAATAAATACAAGGTTTGCTATCACTAAGTGGTCACAAGACCGATAGTACAAGAACAATGTATCTAAAGGATAAAGAAAAGAAAAGATACAAAAGTCCTCACTACATCTCTAAAAAGGATAAACACTCCCCCTAACAAAAATCTCCTATACTAACTCTTCCCCTAAGAACATGACTACTTTCATATCTAAAACTACTTCCCCTTTTTGTCACGAATGACAAAGGGCAAGTTACTCAAGCAATCATCTCCTCATCACTAGAAGAGCTAGCATTCTCATCCTTATCATCATCATCACCATCGGAGTCACCATCATTGTCCTCGTCCTCAGATGCCTCTGGAGAAGAAGAGGGAGATGCCACGAAGCCACCAAGGCGAGCCTATCATCGTGCGCTGAAGCTAACACAACTCATCATTGAAAGTGTCAAGGCAAGCATCCATGCACTGAAGCTACACCATAACCGCCTCAAGGGTCACACCACCAACGAAAGAAGAAGGTGCGGAGGTAGAAGGAGCGAAAGACGCTAAAGGAGTCACCATCTCAATTCGTGGCCGCTTCGATCGAAGCTGGGCCTCGCTTCGTCTAATGGATGCATTGCTAATGGCACCCATGATAGATAAGTGAGCAAACTCAAGATAGAAGACAGATGCATGGTGAATGATCCTCATGATAGCAAAAGGCAAAATAAGCTTATCACGGGTCACTGTATTCTTATAGACATCTATAAGGGAGAGTATGAAATAAAAGGGAAAATCAATGGTAAGCCTCTCAAAGAGGGATAATAAAAAGTGAGCTCGAGGCTCAGTAATAGAATTATAGTGAGACAAGGGATGTAAAACAAATGTCATCACCATATTCAGGAACCTCGGACCTTGTGCAAAACCCAAGCAAGGGGTGTTTTGACGGTCACCCCAAGATGAAGGTGTCTCACAGAAGAGAGACATGAGTTCATCTTTGGACACAGTCCATAGATGAGGACAGCCGGAGTAATCAAGATGTGATACCCTCAGGACATGTAGCACATCGGAGATAAGCTCCAGAGTGACTACTATACGTATACCTCGAACAGAAGTGAGAAAGCGAGGTATGGAAGAATCTAATACATGCATTTTGGAGTAAAACTCCTGTATGATCACGGAGGTACAACTAACCAAGATATCATAAAGGGACTTCCAACCCCTACTAAGAATAATAGTGGGTAAGGCAGTATCGGAAAAATCCGAAAGGACGACTTGGCGTTCTGAATGAATGCCACGTCTAGAAAAGTTCTCCGAGAAGTCCTGACAAGCCTTCTCATCATAAAACCGAACGTGAAGAGGGTTCCGGGACAGAGCAGACTTGCGTTTGGGTGCCATGTGCAAACTATCTACGAGAAAGAGAAAGACACGTAGATGAGTAACATCATGGGCTCAGCCCAATCCAAACCTACCAGCACACAAGATTTCAACATTTAAAACACACATCTAAATGCATGAAACATGGTGAAAATGCAAATGTGATGCAATGCATGACATAACCCAACCCAAAAAATTCACAAAAAACTCATCAATTTTGAAAAACCCTAAAAACCTAGGTCTAAATGAATGAAATGCATGATAAAAAGAGAGAAAAGATACCATACCAGAGGAAGAAAACAAACTTTGGGCCGAAAAACAGGTGGGGAAGGTGAAGAGGTTGAGTGAGAAATGTTTGAGAGAGAGAAAAGAGTGTTTCTATCGAGTGAAATCGAAGAGAAATGAGAAAAAAATCGCACATAAACTATATATAGAAAAATGAAGCTCGATGGATCGAGAGCTATCGAAAATCTGTCGAGCACTAATTTCGACAAATTTAGCTGTTGAAGTGCTATTGAGAGCTATCAACAGCAAAGAAAGCTCGATAGATTGAACAGCTATCGAAGAGCTATTGAGTAGACAGAAAGTTTCTCGATAAATTGAGAATCTGTTAAGAAGCTATTGAGACAAATTCTAGAAAGCTTCGATAGATTGAGATTGCGTTAACTTTTGTCGAGAAAGGAAAATCAAAGATCCCAATGGATAGCGAGCTGTCGAGATGTGCAAAAACAGTTTTTCAAAGTAGAGAAAAAAATAGAAATGAAAGCAATCAAGCAAGCTACTTAACCAAAGATCCAAACAACATTTTAAACTCTCAAAAATATCTCTCAACAAAAAAATGTCCAGCATTTAGATCAAAAACACACACACACATACACTAAACAAGTCTAACCAATTTTATATTTCAAAAACAAGTTAAGACAGTTTAATGAGCATACATTAACACATGTATTCCTTGTGATAGTCAAATCACATTGTACCTGCACATTTATCAAAAGTAGCAAAGAATTTGCGTGTTATATGTGAAAAAAAAAAAAAAAAAAAACGCAAAATTTTATAAGTGTCTACATGTTATGACGATTTGAGATATAAGAAAATCAATTTAACTCACACACAATCATAATTGCTTGATGGAGATTATCACATTTGAGGTACATCTTATAACTCTCATATTTCTTAGAAGACACGCTTGCAATCATATATAAAGCATTTTGATTTTTTTTTTTTTTTTTTTTTTTGCTTTTAATTTTTCTTTGCATATTTTTCTTTTGAACATATCATGCATGGGCATATAAGAGAGAGAGAGAGAGAGAGAGAGAGAGAGAGAGAGAGAGAGAGAGAGAGAGAGAGAGAGAGAGAGAGAGAGAGAGAGAGAGAAAAGAAATACCTAATTATGTTAAGCTTTTGACATTGCACTTTTACTATGCCGAAGCATATAGATGTCATTGACATTGCACTTTTGCTATGCCGAAGTATACAAATGTCATTTCATGATTGGCGAGCAATAGTAGTGAGATGGTTATTTATGGCTTTTTCTAAGGATTTTCTAGTCCTTCCCTTCAAAAAGAGTGATATGAGTGTTAAATACAAGAGATTACTTAATCTTACTCATCACAAACACGAGCCACAAAGCTCACTTATTTAGTTGTGCATAGAGATGCTCATTTAAGCTACAAAAAACACAAAGTTTAGAAAATTTTGTTTCAATGGCCATCTAAGGTACACAAGAACCAATGTACACAAACACACACTGTTTTTTTTTTTTTTTTTTTTTCCTTTTTTTTAAAAGAAAAACAAAATAAAGCAAAATTGAAAACAAACAAACAAAAAATTTTAAACAAAGCACAGCGTAAAAACTAAACTGACTCAAAAATAAGAAAGCAAAACACACAAGTAATGCAAACAAAAAGTTAGAGGGAGAGAGAAAAAAATTACTAGATCAATTAGAGCCTTTTTCCTTCCACACCTTGGAAGAACCTTTTCGTTTGGCGAACCCTTGATCCGGTGGTGAGGGGGAAGAATTGAAACCGTTCAAATTCGAAAGGAACGTGAGGGTTTTGAGAAGATCTCCAAAAGGAGAAAAAAAGATGGAAACTGATTCTAGTTTCCTGATGATATTATACTGTTGCTCTGTTGAGTGGCTAACCACTTATAGCAATTAGGTCGAGTATGTCCAGTAGCTCCATAGTAATGACAAAGATGCTGCTTCTTCTGTTTAGACTTTTGGTTATTGCTCTTCTTAGCCCTAGGGTTTTTAGTCTCTTTCTTATTAAGCTTAAGGGGTGCTCCTAAGATAGATTTACCCTTATCTATGTTCTCACTAACTAAAACAGTTTTCACATCATTATTCTCAGATTCAACATTATTTGCAGGTGACACAAACACAGTAGTACTAGAAGAAGCAACATTAGAGGAAGAGAAATTATACCCCAAACCAGTTTGATCAAAAGCATATTTCTGAAAGCTAAGCATCTCATCAAGCTTTGCACTTGAAGTCCTCTCCAACTGAGCTCTGACTTAAAACAGCTCCGCTTCAAGCTTCTTGGTTTTCTTGGCCAAGAAATTGTTCTCAAACCGCAGTGCTCCAATGGTCCGATTAGCTTCATCAAACTTTGTGAAGATTTCATCTCGTTCAAGCTCCATATCACTAAGCTTCTGGGTTGCCAGCCTATACAATTTCTCATACTTTTCAGAGACCTTATATAATTTTACATAGGCTGTATGGATGTCATTTTGTTCATCCATCTTCTTAAACTTAGACTCCACCAAGTCCTCTTCTTCATCCACTTCTTCAACAATCCCCTCAATAGAATTTACAATGACAGTGAAGGCATTCAGGATTCCATCATCCTTATTATCCGAATCATCCTCAGGCTCAATGTCACTCAAGGTAGCAGTAAGGGCCTTGCTTTTTCCAATGGTCTTGAGATAAGATGGACATTCTTGTTTCATGTGTCTAAAACCTTGACATTAAAAACATTTTGGTCCGAAGAGAATAGTATACTAACCGCCATCCCTAGCATCTTTATTCCCTTTATCTTGGCTCTTAAACAGTGAAGAATTAGATTGCTTTCAGTCCTTGTCATATCCTTTCGCATTGGCATTCTTCATGAACTTTTTGAACTTCATTGTGATGTAGGATTTCATTTTAGAATCTTCATCGTCTAAAGACTCATCAGTGTCATTGCTTTTGGCCTTCAATGCCATACTCTTACCTTTGCTCAATTTCCCAATCCTAGTCAAACCCAATTCATAGGTCTGCAAGTTGCCAACCAACTCTGTCAAGGGAATTTTGTCAATGTCCTTTAATTCCGCAATGGCGGTGATCTTGGCATAGAATCTCTTAGGTAGAGATCTGAGCACCTTTCTAACAATCCTGGGTTTGAGAATGGTTTCCCCAAGATTAAATGCAGAGTTCACTATGTCCTTGAGCTTGGCATAGAACTCATCAAATAACTCATATTCCTCCATCTTAATCTCTTCAAAGCTTGTGGTAAGCTTTTGAAGTTTTGAATCCTTGACAACCTTAGTTCCTTCATAGGTTGTCTGAAGGATGGTCTATACTTCCTTCACAGTTTCAGTGGAGGATATCTTCTTAAACTCCTCATTTGTGATTGCACTGAATAAGGCATGCAATGCTCTGTTGTTGAAGTTTGCCGCTTTAATCTTAGCATCATCCTAATCAACCGGCACTTCCTTTAGCTTGGTCCAGCCTATCTCCATAGCTTGCCACACTTTTTCTTCTAACAACTGCAAGAAAGCTCTCATGCGTACTTTCCAGTATGCATATTTAGTACCATCAAATAAAGGAGGTATAATTAAAGATTGTCCTCTATCCATGACAATAGGGGTCAATGGATCACACAGTAAATATTAACCCTAATTAGAATGTGTCTGCTCTGATACCACTTGATAGGCCAAGAATGTATTAACCCCTTTGTTAAATTAACCAATTAATTAGTTAAGTGAATTAATTAGATTCAATTACATACAATAAAAGTGGTAGCACAAACAAATCACCAACTAAGTTAAATGCAGCGAAAAATAAATTTGACACACGTGATTTGTTTACAAATAGGGAAAACCACTAAGGCAAAACCTTACCGGGTGAATTTAAGGTCACAATTCCCAAGAATTCATTATTATCAAAACAAGCGGTTACAAGTAAAGGAATCTCAGTATGTTATGCCAACTTATAGTTTAACCATTATCCTAATACACAATTAGACTTGTATGTAGTGAAAATCTCTCCTTTTAATGCATGGCTCCTAGTACGTGACTAACCAATTGATGCACGGATCTAAGTATATGACTAACACACCAACTTGAGAAAGATGTTGGCTACAAAGTTCTTCAGTTCATCCACACGATGAAGATCAAGAAGCTCCTTGGTCATAGAATCCTACGACATACAACGCAACAGCTTCTTCAAGATAAAGATGAACTAGGGCAAATTGTCTCCGGTCACAATATGCTTGCAACAACAAGTGCAACAACTTTATGAGGGCCCTTAAAATAATACTTATACACGTCTAGGGTTATGAGAAAAGAAAATCTAAACACATAGCTTGGATATGCGTGAAAAACAATTCTAAAAAACTGATTTTCATAATTCTCGATAGATACAGTTGTCGAGCTTATCTGTCGAGCTAAACATTTTAAATTTCGATAGATATATCTGTTGAGTTATTTGTTGAGCTTTAAAACACAGCACTTCTTCACCTGATTCTTGGACAGATTTGCATGTCTTCAATACTTGAACTTTAACTTTTGTTCTTTGAAATATTAAACACATCGTAGATCTACCCAATTACAAGTAAAGTGCGTTTTGTCAAAATATTAACCAATTCTAAATGATATATGTTCTTAACATGATCCATATATATCCTAACAAAAAGCACATAATTTCATCCATAAATATGTCACTTAACAGCAACAAGAAAACCTTATTTACATCCAAGTCAGTAATTAACATTCTTAATTATAGGATAGATTTTAGTTGGTGGGGAGGGGCAAGGACACAACTCATGGGCTGATAACCTTCTTTGGAGGCTCCAGGAAACAAGTTTTTCTCATCTTGCAGCATTCGGATTCTGGTCCTCCTCCATTTGCTGCAGCGGCAGCCATCAGCATGAGACACAAAAGGAAAATCTTCGGGAAAGTCTTGCCAATAGACATAGTTTTTTTTTTTTTTTTTGATAGACATAGTTGTTGTTTGTATGAAATGTGTTTTTGCTGAATGTTTGAATGAAATGAGTTGCTGCGTGCTAGACTTTGTTAATATTTATAGGCAAAAGCATAGGGTACAATGACATCTTTGCCCGACTTTTGTGAATAGAACATATATTTGCATAAATATTTAACCCAAAGCTATTCAGCGAAAAAGAAAAACCCAAAGTGCATTTGTAGGACCTACCCACTTGTCTTGCTGAAAATGGAAAATTCTTAACATACAGCTGGTATTTGCATAACATTTGAGTTATTTAACCAAAAAATGTTTTTGTCTGACCTATTCACTTGTCCTACAACAAAAAATGGAAAATTGTTATCATTCCTAACCCATCTTCATGTCAAAGTTAAACATTTAGTAACTTTTGCAGTTACATGTTTTTTACACCGTAAATTTCAAAAAAAATTTACCATTAAAATAAATACCACAATCAAATATTTATTGCTTTCTTTTCTCTAAAAGAAAAAAAAAAATTATTTTCCACCTTTGTTTACATCTAGGTAATAACATGTTTTTCTTTGTATCTCTTATTCCTCACAATTTTAAAAAATATATATATATATATATATATATTTATAATTCAATAGTTACAATGATACAAGAATTTTGGCCTCTCTTATTCATTACATAAGATGAGTTTACATTTGGTGTAATTCTGCAAGAGTTATATCCATTTTAGACTTTTAAGTTCTATGACATCTAAATCTAATGGTTAAAAAAACACTACTATCCATGTCATCAATCAACTTTTATTATTGATCATGTCAACTAACCTAATTAATTAAAACTTATATTCATTTTCTAAAAAAATCTTATATTAATTTTCTCTCTCTCTCTCTCTCACCCTCTTATGTTTTTTTTTTTTTTTCTTCTGTCCATGTGGAAGCCAGATTTATCTTCTTCTTTTTTTCACTTTTTTTCTTTTAAATATTAGCCTGATCCTAGCAAATTTTTCTTCAGTCCCTCTTTCATGCATATCCGGCATCTCATATGACTTACTGCAGCAAATTATGGTGTATAATTTCCAATAGCAGTACAATGCCTAACATCATCAAGAACTATTGACTGGTCCTTCAAAAACAATATACTTCAATTCCATGCTTTGGTTTTAACTTCCATTATCTTAAAAGTCAAACAATACTTGCTATTTGAAACTGTATTTTCATTGTTTTCTTATGCACCACGTCCTGGACATTCTCAATTCTGGAATCAGTACCTATGCCTTCAAATATAATAATCTTTAGGTTTATAATAAAGAAAATGTAGACCATTAGTCAATTCAGTTTCGAAATTTTATTCTTGGATTTGTTTTCAATTTTTAAGATGCAATTGGTTAATTTAGTTAAAACTTTAATTTGTAGAGACTAATGTGAATGTTCTTACTAGTGTGACATGTTATATGGAATGAAAATGAAAATATTTTTATTTGTGACATTGCATATTAGAAGATCGAGGTCTAGTATTGTCATGTGAAAATGCGCACTATTATTGTACAACTATTGTAACAAATCAGGCTTGCTACTATGAATCAATGTTGCGAGTCTTGTAAACACAAAAATCATTAAAAAAAAAAAAAAACCCTAGCAGTCTAACACTAGTCATTTTATTACGTACATGGACCACGGAATAGAAATCCCTCTTGCATTATTGCTGGTTGGAAGAAGCTTATTTTGTTACAAGAAGCAAAAAATTCTAACAAACCAGAGATATGTATGTGTCTTCTTTTTCATGGAAAAGGAGCTAGAAAAGTTAAATTATGAAAATGGTGCTTCAGGAAAAAGGACATAGGAGGAGTGATTAACTGATTATAGGTGGTTGTTTCGTATTATAGAATTGCCATAGGTTTCAATGAGGGGGTCCAAGGATAAATTCTGATATGATTTTTCTAACACTATTGATGCCCTAACAAAACTATGATAGAATTGCAATCGTGGTAATAAGCAATAGTTATTTAATTAGCATTTTTTTAATTATTTGTTAGAATAGGATTATATGTTGTTTATTTTCAATAAAATATACATACATACATACATATATATATATATATATATAATTAAAGCAGTGTTCCAAAACGGTCTAAATACCCAAGAAATAAGTAAAATGTAATTATATTTGTGAGATTGAAAAGTGAACTATGACCATGTTGCCATGCGTTATAAATTGACTTCTTTTCTTATGTCAATTGAAGCTGCAGGGGTTACCCCACATCCTCTCCCAATGGACTTGGAAGTTTTTCATTGTCAGAAAATCTTTTCTAAAAAAATTATGAAAGTTTAATAATTTCAAAGCTCGAAAATGGATTGTATGTATGGACATGTAATATGATGGAATCATGAAATCCAAAGAAAAAATAACATTAAAATGAAAAATTAGTTTCAAAATCAAGAAATAAGTAAAATGTAATTATATTTGTGAGGTTGAAAAGTGAACTATGACCATGTTGCCATGCGTTATAAATTGACTTCTTTTCTTATGTCAATTGAAGCTACAGGGGTTTCCCCACATCCTCTCCCAATGGACTCGAAGTTTTTCATAGTCAGGCGGGGTAGAAAATCTTTTCTAAAAAATTTATAAAAGTTTAATGATTTCAAAGCTCGAAAATGGATTGTATGTATGGACATGTAATATGATGGAATCATGAAATCCAAAGAAAAAATAACATTAAAATGAAAAATTAGATTCAAAATCAAGAAGTTGCCACCTTTTTAGCTATTTATTTGATTTTCAAGAATAATTTCATTAAAGAGCCTCATTCGAAACTATTTAGGTGTCTTTTTCTTTTTTTTAGAAGAGCTATTTAGGTATTTAGACTCATTTAGAACTCGAGTTTCTAAGAGTCAAGTTTCAGTTTGAAGAACTCAACTCTCTTAAGCTCGAGTTCCCTCAAAAAACGATTGAGAACTTAAAAACATCTCAACTTAGGTATTTTTTCCATAGAACTTGAGTTTTTGAAACTTAAGTTCCAAATTAGGCTACATAACTAAATAGTTTTAATTAAATGAGGCTTTTTAATGAAATTGTTCTTGAAAATCAAATACTAGGCAAAAAAAACCCTGAAATTACAGTGATGGTGATAAGAAATAGTTATTTAAATAGTGCTTTTGTAATTAGTTTTACTTCAACAAGAATGAAAATTTTAATTTTTCACATAAAAGAATGAATGTTTTACCCCAAAATGTAGATTTCCATCATTAGGTTATTTAAATTGCATTATATAAAATAATAGGAAAAATTCATAAATTGTTAAGAGTTTCTTGCTTATACATACACCATATCATCTAAAATAGGCACATGCATAAATTTCACATAAAATGCTGTGGGTAGGTAACAAAATCATCAACTTGATCAATTGTAACACAGGAAATAATATGTGAAATTCGTTCTCACATGAAAATTTTGTTGAAATGAACAGTGGTTCACATTGTCATGCATCATGTTGGACAAATGTTTAGGTTTGCATTCCAACAACTTTACATAATCATGCATTACATGCGTTGTAATTTGTAACTATGTTCATGCATTCCAGGACAATATCTTGTTTTCAAATATTCTTGATTTGATTTTTGTTTTACCTTAATTGTGAATTCCCTCATGAATTGCTTAAATTTTAAGATATGTTTATCTTTCTCAATTTTTATGTAGAATATTAAATGTAGATGTTTGTCATTTTTATCTCAGATTCTTGAATGTTTTAAACTAATTGATGTAAGGAACTAAGGATACGGTATATAGGTTTATTACATCCTAAAAAATCGATTAAGGACTAAGTGGGGTATGCCCTAATATGTTTTTAATATAAAACTTAGACTTCGAATTTAAATTAGGGAAAAAGGTTACTTATCTTAACTTTGTAATATTTATTACAGTGCAGAGAGTATCTTTAGACATGTGGTGTGTATGCAGCATGTTAACAATATAAGTGAGAGGGAAAGACTGAATAGTCTGTACATTAATGTGTGAATAATAATGTACAATAGAGAAAGTCTTATAGAGGCTAGGTATGTGTGCAGTACAAGTAATATGAGTAAACTATAAGTACAGTATATTGGGCTAAGCCCAATGGGCTAATCTAGTCTAAGTTATACACTAACATGGTAGGAGAGGGAATTTGTATTTGATTATGACCCTTGGAGTGGGCCTAGTCCTTTGAAAGATCTTTATCTCGACTGTTTACCTATGTTGTGTCTAAAGAAGCTTGGATTGTTGATTTGGTCTATAATGCACCTAAAAGGGAGGTAGGAGTTGGAATATACTATTCTTGTTTTCTTTTCATGACTGAGAATTGGAGATAGTGTATACATTTTTCGAACATATTTACTCCAAAATGCCCAAGGGGGAGGATGATGATATCCTAAATTGGTAGTTGACTCGGAATGGTGTTTTGATGCGGACTCTTTTTATAATTCTCTTTTGGATGCCCTTTGTATTTCTTTCCCTTGGAAGAGTATTTGGTGTGTAAAGGTACTTAAAATGGTGTCTTTCTTTTTATGGACAACAATTAGGGGTGGGAATTTCACAATTGATAACCTTGTTAAGAGGAACTTGCCCCTTGTTAATTGGTGTTGTTTGTGTCATTGTGATGAGGAAACTGTGGATCACCTTCTACTTCATTGTAATTTTGCTCATGCGTTGCGGAGTGAAGTTTTTATGATGTTTGGAGTTCAATAGGTGATGCTGAATACAGTTGCTTCTTTGCTTTTTGCATGGAGGAATTGATGGGAGAATTTTTCTTCAAATGTATGGAATATGGTATTAGCTTGTCTTATGTGGCTTATTTGGCGGGAACGAAATTATCCTACGTTTGAAAACATTGAGAGACCTATAGATCTTTTGAAGTCTTTACTAGCTAGGACTTTGTTTGAATTGTCTCGTATTTGGGGTTTTACGAATTGTATTACTACCATGTCTAATTTCTTATTTTCTATTAGCTCTTCTATTTGATATTTTTGTATTCATCTCAATTGTCATGGGTTTATTATCATAAACTCATTGTACTTTTTTAATCAATAAAGCCCTAAAGAGGTAAAGGTGTGGAAGGTGAGCCAAGGAAGCCCAGAACAAAAGATTAATAAAAAAGAGGGTCGGCACGACAGGAGCATCAGTCCGCAAGCCCACGAGGTAACAAGAAATAAAAAGAGAGGTAAAATTATAGCATTCATGATGAAGCGATATGGCAAAATTAGTGGCCAAAAGGCCCACGGTTGTGGAGAAAGAAAAGCACTGGCTTGGTGGGAAAATGAAGGCTTTTGCCCAAGCAATACCCAATTCAAGAAGGGGTAAAAGGCAGAAAGTATGAGCCCAAAAGCCCACACATCCTTCATGCCACAAAAGATAAACATCAATTAGCACGTACAATAGAATCAAACAAACACAGAGATAGTAGAAATGGTGTGAAGGCCAGAAAGAAACAAATTCAGATGGAGTGGAGTATGCACAAATGGTCATGGAACCTCCTACTTGTACCCAGCCAATACATGGAAGGTGGGCCACTAGTCAAAGCTTTCAGAGGGTGTCGTTTGGTGGTGGGGAGAAAAAGGGGTCTATTATGGGGTTCCCGCTCAAGCTTCTTTGGGAAAAATGTTCAGCTAGGATGACATTTCACCCAAAAGAGGTAAGTATGGGCTGGGACCACTTGATGCATGTCATAGAGGTAGGTGATGAGGTAGTTTAATCCTTATCCGAATGAGTGAAGTGAAAATGAAGAGAGGTAAGAAACAAAACAAGCAATTTTGTTTGGGAATGGAGAGTGGTGCAACCAACACACTCTGAGCAGAGGTAGTGGCTGGGCGGTCGGCAAGCCAGTGGGTAGTCCTGGAAGGACGGCCATAAGGAGCCAAAAGTAGTTAAGGGGTAAAAATGGTAAATCTCACAATGGCAGATTGTATAAAAAGGGATAGTTGTGAACAGTAAAAAGGGGGACAGAAAGGAGTAAAAGGTAGAAAGAATAGAGAAAATGAAAGGAACACACAGAAAAACCAAAGAGATATAAGTGGTAGGAATAGAGGCATGCATCAATAGACCACCTTTTTCTCTCTCTCTTGACAGACCCGCTCCCAAAGGAATTGAAAATTGAAGGTTAAACCATTTAGGTCATTTTTCCAAGGTTCGTAACTTCTACAACAGGAGCCTTTCCTTGAGGTTACTAACGTTGGATATTGGCTCCCTTCTTGGGTCTGCTTCTGCTGAAAAACAAAGCCTACTTTTTGGGAGACAAGTTTTCCTTCTATTATTCATGCTTATTGGATGATTTGTCTACCGTTCAGTTATTAAGTTGTTTATCTTTTCTGCTATAGCATCATTTCTATTTGTTGTATTATTCTACTGCAACTTATTTAGCTACCCTTCTTATTGGTGTTAGTTTTATTCATTTTATTTAGTATTGTAGTTATTCTACTGTACTGTATTCCTGCCATAACATCGGTAACAGTTGCTCCTACAATGGCCATGCCATATGTCCAGCTTGTGATGTTCTTGCTAGAACACGTCTATATTGGGATGGCTCAACTTGCGCACCAGCTAGCCTAGACTGTAGCCCCATTTAGGCCAATCTCAACTCTCTTACCTCAAACGTACAGGCCGTAGTGCAACAAGAGAGATTGAGGCAAAAAAAAAAAAAAAAAAAAAAAGAAGCCCCATTGCATAAGTTATGGCCAGTTTTGTATTCAAGGGTAGAATTGCAGTTTTTGCAACTACCATGAATTAAAGATATTTTTGTTAATTTAGTTGAGTCTAGAATTGTCTTAGAGATTCCAAGTAATTTAGATTAATTTTCTTTGGTTCCAAGTTATTCTTTTATTGGGTTAATCCTATTCAGATGAGCAAGTTTCAAGGTTCAATTTAAAATATATATATATATATATATATATATATATATAATATTATAAAAATAAAAAAATAAAAGAAAAAAGAAGGTGGGGGTTAAATCAAGACAACCTAGTCTTTGAATGAAAGCATAACGAATACAAAATCTTGGTTATGGTTTGAAATGCAAACTGTTAGTATCTTACCTGAATCCCCTGTTTGAGCACAAGCTTCTATACAATATATTAAAGTACTTGATCCATAGCAATGGACTTTCCATGATCAGCGATAATAACATACAAATACGCTAATTAATGAAAGAAAGATACTAAAACAAAAATAGATAATTGTTCCACTGAAGGTGTAAGCACTTCATTTGTTTTTATGTTCCCAACAACACACTTTTTGATCTTTAATTTCAAATGAAATGAGCATACGATAAAGATTTTGATTGATGAAGATACTGAGAAAAAGATATAAAATATAATAAAATAAATTAGCCATTACAACTATACATTGATGTCCTCGTATTGCCATGATTTCCCATCCCTTCCAACACAAGGTTTGTCTCCTAACCCCCATTGGAGCATCGGGTTAAGATGCCTGATATCTAGGGAGAGGTGACAGCAAATTCACATGAGCCATTTTTGGAGCAGAAGTTGCTGCATCAGCACCGCTATAATGCTGCCCATTGATATATTGATAATATTGACAACATCGTTGTTGAGCTGCAAAACAGAAACAGACACCTTATGAGACTGAAATGCAGACAGAATCATTACAGCTAGTCAGGTAAGAGGGAGAGGAACAGATGGGCTGCACTATATAGAGAGAAACACAATGCATCCTCTTGCCAAAAATAAAACAAAATCAACTATAGAATGGACTCTCAAATAATTCCACAATCTAATTTTATCAGTTGTGCAAAAAATTTATAAAAATAAAAAAAGGTCCTGTTTGGCACACGTGACTACCTGACTGGGATTAGGATAGGACTAAATAGTAATAGTCCCATGTTAGGGCGTTTCCGCCTTTGGATATATGAATCTGAAGATATAAATCCCGTATTTGGGACATTTTAGCCTCTGGTCACATGAATCCGAAGCAACCAATATAGTTCAATGACTGTAGGGTTATTGAATCCAGGGAGGGGATCAGGACAAAATATTCAGGGCATTTAAGTTGCGAAACAAAAAAACTGGAGATCCAATCTCAGCCATCGAGTCCATGAGACTAAGCTGATCTGTGTCATCTCATTCTCTGCCAGCCACCACTCTTTCTTGAACTCATTTCTAGTTCTCAATCAAAACTCTCCAGTGAAGAATCCTGACTGTTCATCTCTCCCACTGGAGCTGATCTCTGCTGTTGAGTCCAGGAGATTAAGACCATGAGCTCAAGCATGTGGAGGAGAACTTGAACTTGATCTGGATCATGATCTGACTCGACCCAAAAGTGAGTAGCACAGGTGTCTAGCAGGAGACCCATCTCAGTGCAATGACAATAGTTAACTAGAGCCATACAGCTTCCCAGCACAATGATTGTGGCCATCAATCAATGCTCATCAGAGTTTGTGTAGTACAGGGTGGTGACCACATGTGGAAAGAAGGTGGGAGGGGTGGTGGCTGTGGAGTGTGGTGATGCATGCAGTGGTTGTTGAGCAGACCTTTTTTTTTTTTTTTTATAAGTAACGAAAAAGTTTATCAGAGAAAAACAATCCCAGTAAACAGCAGTGTACTAAGAGAGAAGTAATCAATTCAAAATACAATGATCAAACAAGTGTAAGAGAGAAAAACAAGGGGGAGAGCAGCACTCCAATCCAACAAAGTATGGAGAAAGAAGACTTTAATTTTTAGGATATTCCGTTCACATCCCTCAAAACTTACGGAATTCCATTCTTGCCAAAGATACCACATAATGCAGTGTGGCACAGCCTTCCAAAAAGCGATATTTCTATGCTTGCCGAAAGAGAGAGAAATTAAGTCGGCAAACTTGAAAGTGTGCTTTTAATGAGAGTGAGCTTCCTTCCCTTGGATAAATAAAGGCATTTCCAACCCTCTAATCTTCTTTCCAACTTCTCAAGAATCAGGGTTCCAAATCATCCCTTTCCTTTGATTTAGCACCCAAGAGAAGACCCAAATATTTCCATGGAAGCGTAGACTGTCTACATCCCAACACAGTCACTAAATCCCCAATGTTGCTCACTTTCCCCACAAGTACCAACTCAAATTTTCCCCAAATTAATCTTCAGGCCTGAAACTGACTCAAATCACAAGAGAATATCCCTCAATTTTTCTACCTAACACAAGTTGGCATCAACAAAAATTAAGGTATCATCCGCAAATAAAAGATGAGACAACTATTAAAGGCCTATCAGCTGTTATACTTACTAAGAAGCCCAATAGAAGCCCTTCATTTATTACTACAACCAACAAACGACTCAATGCCTCCATCACAATGACAAATAACATCAGAGAAAGAGTCACCTTGACAAAGACCACTAGAACTCCCAAAAAAATCATTGAGGCTGCCATTTATTAGAATGGAAAAACATACCATAGAAATACAAAACCAAATCCACTTCCTCCATCTTTTTGAAAACCCACACCTTTGAAGCATGTACATAAGAAAATCCCAAGATATGTGATCAAAAGCTTTTTCCACATCCAACTTACATAAAACTCCTGGAATCCCTACTTTCAATCTACTATCTAAACATTCATTTGCAATTAATACTGAATCCAGAATCTGCAAACTATAAAGGCATTTTGAAACTATGAAATAATACCATGCATCACTTTTCTAAGCCAATTAGCCAAGACCTTAGAAATGACTTTATAAATTCCACCCACCAGACTAATAAGGACAAAAATCCCTTACCTCCCCCGTAGCATCCACTTTTTTTGGAATAAGAGCAAAGAAAGAAGCATTAAGACTCTTCTCAAAAATTGCTTGGTCAAGGAAATTCTGAAACAGCTTCATAATTTATGGCTTTAGAATATGCCAACAGGAATGAAAGAAGGCCATAAAGAAACCATCAAGACCTAGAGCCTTATCACCATTAAATCCTTGAATCACTCCAAGCACCTTATCCTCATTAAAAGGTCTAGCCAACCAGGCTGCATCCTCCTTAGATAATCTATAGAATTCCAAGTCATTCAACATTGGAAGAATTTTGTATTTCTATCACCCTCTTTAAGATAGAGAATTCGAGATTTTTGCCACCAACAGATTTCCTCCAAAAGAGTTGTCTTTTCCAACTCACTTGTGAGACATTCCTTTTCCAAATTCTCAACATCAGTCAAGGGACGAGTTTCCTCCAGAGAGAGTCCAAATCACTAAGACTCATCCATAACCTTTTTTTTTTTCTTCTCTTACATATGACCAAAATCATCCTCATTCCATTTTTCAAATCAACCTTCAAAGCTCTCAGTTTCTTAGCAATTCTATAACTGGGAGATCCCTGAAAATTATAGGAGTTCCACCAAGAATGCACTTTCTCGACAAAACCCTTTGCCTTTAACCACATGTTCTCAAATCTGAATGGTCTTTTACCCCTCTAAAAATTCTCCCCTTCTAACAGAATTGGAAAATGATCCAAGACCAGTTTAGCCATCCTACACTGACAAACAAAAGGGCACTTATCCTCCCAATCAGGCAACAAGAGGAATCTGTCAATCCTAGATCTCAATGCCTCAACACAAGAATTAGACCATGTGAAAGCATCCCCTTCCAAAGGAAGATCTAGTACACCATGATCTGCTATGAAATCAGAAAACTTATGAATAGCCGGGGTAAAGGATTCTGCACCAAGGTGCTCTAACAGGAACCTCACCACATTAAAATCACCTCCCACACACCAAGGCACATTCCACCAACTTCTAATCCCGGCTAACTCCTCCCACAAAAGTTGTCAATTTCTATCAACATTAGGGCCATAGGCCCCAGAAAGAGCCCTCTCAAAGTTGTCAGCAGCATTCTTGAACTGACAAGAAACAGAGAAGCGACCTACTGCCTCCTCCATTTTTCCACTACCCTTCTATCCCACGACACCAAAATACCTCCAAAGGAACCAATCAACCCTAAGAAATCCCAATCAAAATGTTGGCAACCCTATATTCTACGTATCACCCCTCTTGTGATTAAATCCATTTTTGTTTTGTGCAAACAAACAATATCTGTCTTCCATGTCTTGATGATGTTCTTGACTCGAAGCTGCTTCTCATTAATTGATGCACCACTAGGTCCCTATCCCTACCGACGCTCCTTGTCTTGGTTGATCCATTCTCATCAAGAATTCACAAATTCTTCAACTCCCGCTTCCCTTTCATGCCCATCTTTGTCAATTTCTTCTGGGCACTTTCTTCAAACAGTTGCTATTTTTTCCTAGCCTCTAGAGATAGAAACAATCCAACCTATTCCTTAAGATTCTCCAAGGAAGTGCCCACTGATTTCTTAACGGCTTGATTTTTCCAGTAACACAAAGCTACAACTGAGTACTGTTTTTTTGCCTCATCTTCAACATTCTTCACTAGAGATGTCGTTTCCGCTATTGGGCTAGCTATTGCTAAAGGCTTACGTAGGACAACCAAAAAAAAAACTAAAACAACAATAAAATAAAGGGATGTGACCTAAGAGTCAACACCTAGGCCTTGTTTGGAGTCAGCACTAAGTAGAGAAACCACTAGGAGTCAGCACCGAGGGTAAACCTGGAGTCAACATCAGACCAAAGAAAGACCAAACAGCCATTTTTTTCATTCATCAAAATATCAACTATCTTCTCAAGGAATACAATATGTTGCTTATAAAGGATTACTAAACCCTAGTTCTAATTGGCTAGGAAACCCTAATTGCCTTATTACGAAAATAACCTTGCTTCCAAATTAAAATATTAATAGCCTAATAAAGTACTAGGACCTAAAACATAAAAAATACAATTGACTTGCAAACATAAATAATACTAAATAAAAAACTTCTTGCGTCTCCCGCATCATTCTCCTCTGGTTGGAGAAAACTTGACCTCAAGTTTTAAAGCATTGAAGGATTAGGATGCTGACAAGTAACACTTGCTTCAAGTCTAGAATCACCTTAGAGAGCACAGGGAAAAGAAAAACCTTGAATTACACCACATCAAACTCATTTGGAATAACAAATTCAATGTGTGGAATCAGTATAATCTCATCTTGAACCTTATGAACCATAGGAAGCATTGTGGTTTTAACCTCTTCAACTTCACCAAGATGTAGATCTTCAAGGAATGTGGAGGGTTGATTAGAAGCACAATCAACAACTTCAACTTTCACATCATGTGCACCCTCAAGCTTGTTAGGTAGTTTTTAGTGGGTGCCATTATCTTTTCTAGCTGGGCATTAATCCTAGTGATTATTTGCTCCCCCAATGTCCACAAAATAGGTGAAACATTCTGATTTGCCTTTCTTACAATAGCAAAAAGTGAACTAAGAAGATCTGTCTTCACTTTCATTTATGACTAGACTCCTAATTGTTTCCATGGCTGAAAGTACAGCAGGTGGATGGTTGAACCTAATCAATCATCTTCAAGAAACTTTGAAACATCTCAACAACCAATGCATCACACTCAAGATGCAACATCACCAAGCATAACTTGACCTTTGCAATGGTATCAAGAATTGAAGTCACCCTCTTATAAGAGCGAGTAGACACATGAGACATATTTTCAAATGCTGCCACAATCAACTGAAATATTTCCTTCATTTGCTCATCCTTATATGGGGCATCTGGTGCTGTTATTCTTGTAATCTCAATAATGCAAGATACAACTAAAACCTTCACATCCATTTCAGCATGTCTCAAAAGTTTATTATTGATCAGAGCCTTTACTGAGAGAAAAAGTGCACCTCGCACTGATTTGGATGGTACTTGCTCCACATATGCTAACAAATTTTCAACTTCATCAAGAAGAGTAAGGAGGTCATCAATGGAGGAAGGAGGGTTAAGAAGTCTATTCCCAACCTCCTTAAGCTGCTTCTCAAGTTCACTATGAAAGGAAGTCATTTTTTTTTTGTGTACACGTAAAGAATATATTGACAATATTTCAAACCAGCAAATTAAACCAAAAGAAACTTCAAACCCAAAGTGGCGTGGCCCACTTAGGGCTGATGGGCTGGCTTTGTAAGTGAACTCACGTGTCTGCCTTGTCCTGAGGTGACTAATAAACACAAACAGCAAAACTTCAAACACAATATAGGTTGTGTAGATTCAGGTGAGGCTCGCACGAGAACACCAGTGAGCTTTAGTCAGATCTGCATCGTAGTTTGGTCCAGCAGTGGCACACGAGATGTGGGGCTTTTGGCGGTTCAACACTGACAAGGATCAGGATCGGGGGCTTGCGGGTCGATGGAGATGGTCTGGCGTCGATTGGAGCAGGTGAGCAGATGGCAGTCTGAAGGCTGGATCGTCATCGTGGTGGCGTTGGACAACGAAATTGGAAGTCGCCAGTGTGATGGGGATGCTCCTGGTGATGGAGGCTGGTGGCAGCGCTGACTTCTTGTGGATCTGAATTGTGATTTGATGGGATGAGAAATACGGCAATGATTTTTTTTACTTTTCTGGTTCTACGGTGAGGCTTCAAATAGATCAGTGTTTGCTCTAATATCAAATATGACGCAGGACAACCAGAACAAAACTGAAACAACAATAAAATAAAAGGATATGACCTAAGAGCCAGCACCTAGACCTTGCTTGAAGTCAGCACCAAGTGGAGAAACCACTAGGAGTCAGCACCTAGGATAGACAAGGAGTCAGCACCTAGGATAGACCTAGAGTCAGCACCAGACCAAAAAAAGACCAAACAACCATTTTTTTCATTCATCAAAATATCAACTATCTCCTCAAGGAGTACAATAGGTTGCTTATAAAGGATTATTAAACCCTAGTTCTAATTGGCTAGAAAACCTTAATTGCCTTATTACGAGAATAACCTTGCATCCAAATTAAAATATTAATAGCCTAATAAAGTACTAGGACCTAAAACATAAAAAATACAATTGACTACTTATCAAAAAAAATAAAAAATACAATTGACTTGCAAACATAAATAATGTTAAATAAAAATCTTCTTGTGTCTCCCGCATCAAAGGCGCTACAAACATGGGCTCCTCATCCACATTAGTAGATAAAGCATCCCAGGCATACATCGCACTCACAATCATCAACCCAATTCAAAGGAAGCCCCTCCTCCCTAAGCAAAAGCTCCTTTCCATGCCTGCTTACACTATCTAACTCATCATCTAAGCCCGGAAACTATGTGAGACTCCCTAGAGATCGATAAAGGGAAAGTGGAATCACCACTTGTCTTCCATCTCTCAATTCAAAAACCCAGTCTCTAGAGTTGCCCCAAGACCACCTATCCAAGCCATTAAAAAAATAAAAACCTGCCTAATTGAGGGCTGAAGCTCCTTGTTGGTTTGGGCAAGAGGAACGAGCTCGAGATCATCAGACTGAGCTTCGGAAAGAGTAGTCCCTGAATCCACAACAGCAACACAGAGATGAAGCTTCCTCACTCACCACTATTTGGGTCTCAGTCTCAAGATGGCAGTGACTCTCGACTACAAAAGGATGAGAGACAGCCCCCATCATATCATCACGCTAGTGGGACAATCTCCTTTAGCCCATCTAGGAAGTGGAGAAGAAAGGATCGTTGGTTGGATTTGGGGAGATTGCAGAAATGTTAACTGGTCTATATCAGTATGTCATTGGTTTTGAGGCTATTAATAAAGAGAATAAATTCAATGAGGACGGGGTGTAAACCTTACACCAGCCAATAAGATCATGCCACATCAGCCTTTTACTTAAGACTCATTGAAAAATCAATACATCCTAATACACCTAATAGCATCTTTACAAACCAGATGTGAAGAAAAGTCCCTAAAATCTCATCTCCCTCCTCAGCTCCTCATTCTCCTGCCACAAACCTAGCCGAACCTCCGTTTACCGCCGCATTACCTCGCCAGACCTCCACCACATCAATTCATCAGAGTCACTATTGAAACCTTGAAAGTGGAATATGTGACTTCAAGGTTTGTTTTGCTATATTTTGTTATTGGATTTTACTAGTTGATTTGCTATGTTTGGATATCTTGATGGTATGGGTTTTGCACAGTAACATAGAATTTTGTTTTTTGTTCCATAGTAAACATAGAAACATAGAATCTTGTCTTTTATTGATAGTCGCCGGAATGATTGAGAAATCTCGAAATCCATTTTGGGAAAAAGAAGAAATCAAGAAAAATTAAAACTTGAGCAAACATGTTAAAACAATGAGATTTCAGATTTTTTTTTTTTTTTTTTTTTTTTTTTTTTGGGATAGGAAAGGATGAGATTTGGGTTTAAGTTTGTTCTAAAATTAAAGACGTTGATGAAAGTGGGAGTTAATTAAGATGTTATTAGGTGTGGTAGAATGCATTTTTCATTAAGTAAAGGCTGACATGGCAATCTATTATTGGATGTGTAAAGCATGGATTTTACATCCCGTCCTTACTAAATTCGGACTCATTAATAAAATGTTTGGTAGGTTGATTGCTGGTGGCTGCTTTGGTAATGATGAATTTGGGCTTGTGGTTTTGTTTTTGATGTTGGTATTGACTTAAGTTTGGGAGTATTGGTGTGTGGGAGGTGATTGGGCTTGATGGGTTGGGCTTGTGGATTAGAAGTTGATGGCTGTGAAGAAGAGGAGGTTCCGGGTAGGGAGAGATTGGGCTTTTGTGTGATGGGCTTCGGGGTAAAGTGAGGTAGATGTGGGGAGTTGGGTTGTAGTTTTTGGTTGGAAGGGAGGATTGAGTATTGATGTTTAGTCTTAAAATGGGACCTACGAGGTTTCCATAAAAGTTTGGTTTGGGCCAAATAAAAACAGATTGGCCCTCTTCATTAATGTTGGCCCATTGCACCTCCCATTGCCATTGAGGACCACGTGCTATTTTCATGTGGACATTTAAAACTACCCCAGCAGTGATAATACCATTCAAATCTGCCTCATGATTGACAAGCGGAGGTTTTGCCCCAAAACTAGTACTTTTTTCCTTCCCGACTCCCCCATATCCCGTGTATCTCGTTTAATGACGCCGTTAGTCAACAGATTTGAATTTTCAGAAGAAAGCAAAAAATAAAAATAAATTGTGGGTGATATGCGTGATACATTAATTATTAATTAATTTAATAGTTCTCTATTTATAGATATATTTAGTTTTCAGATTATTAGTTATACTGTTATAGCATTATGAGTTAGCAGTTGGCAATGTGAGCGAGTTTAACAATTTTATTTGGTTAAATTTGTGACATTTTTATAATTTATTATGTCTTTGTTTCTATCTAAAAAATAGTTAGATACTGTATTAATTAGAAATAGTTAGAATACACTATATAAATTATTCAAGCATATGGTCTACACCCACTCACTCTATCACTCACCCACTGTCCCCACAACACACACCGTTACCCCCACTACCAACACTAATAATTTATAACACTGCATTTTTCCACCATTCTGTAGCCCATTTAGCCACATCCCCACACCTGAGTTTGTCCTCTCTAAAAGTCTCTATTACATAACTCTTTTTAACTACTTTATTCTAGAACTCATTGTCTCCAAAACACAAAAGTCATAGAAATAGTCCGCCACACTTTACTATTGCCACATCTTACTTCTCACATCTCGGCTCAGCAAAACTCACAAATACGCTCAACAGAAAATCATATCACAGTCAAAGAAAATTAGGAATAGGCTTCAAAGGGAGAGATACTTATGATATAGAATCACAGATCTGGC
This sequence comes from Quercus wislizeni, assembly GCA_023055345.1. Taxonomy (NCBI): domain Eukaryota; kingdom Viridiplantae; phylum Streptophyta; class Magnoliopsida; order Fagales; family Fagaceae; genus Quercus; species Quercus wislizeni. The sequence continues at coordinate 2,502,036 of JALGQJ010000035.1, forward strand.
GAGGCGAGGAATGAGGAGTGGCTTGTGGCAGCACAATTGTGGTTTGTCAGCATCGCAGCTCCCCGCCACTCTCTCTCTCTCTCTCTCTCTGACGTAGGACAAGGGGAAACAACAAAAATCTGACTTAGAACTGTTGGGGCAGATCTGGTAACAGATCTAGCTCGACTCTCAGACTCTCTTTTTCTAGTCTATACGACTATATTGGTCTCTTCTTTTTTCTAATTTTTTTTGTCAATGGGCTTATCTGTGGGTATCAATTTTTTTAATTAATTTTTGTGAAGTTTTTATTAAATTTGTGGGCTGTTTGGGCTTATACATGGTTTGTTTTTTTTGGTTTGATTTGTGATGTTATTTGTGTTAAATTTTGGTTAAGGGCCAAGATTGGAGGGAGGGGGGGCAAGATTTTGCTGCCGGGGGGCGGGGGCCAACATGGGTCCGTCCCTGACCTTGCCCCTGCCCCACCAGAGCCCAGCAGAATCCACAACTCCAAGACTGGAACAAGAAGTTGCCTACATGATCAAAATAATTCAAAGTTCAAGATGAATAATGATCTATTTACCAATGCCATAACCTAACATTTGTAATCCGATAAAACCCAAAAAATTTCTACTACAGACTGATCAGACTATATTCAAGTAATAGGACTCAAAAGTTTTGCAGAATTATTGGGATATGAATTGCATACCCATTGAAATCCTTCCTTCTCTTGAAGTGCAGCACCTATTATGCTCTCACCAACATTAGCAACCTGGGAAGCTATTATGCATATAATTGCTTCAGGTGCACTTATCTGTTTCACCAGAAAAATACACAAAAAAGAAAATAAATTAAAATATCTCAAACTATATAAGTTTAATTATTAAGTCGAGATATAATCTGGTTAAGTCATTCTTCATAGTAATTTCAACAACAGTAATTACAAGGGTGCCAAATACAAAGATCATACATTATCCATGTCCAGGACATGCCAAATCAAATAATGACCCTATCCAATAAATTCCAACATTATTTTATCATGGATATCCAAAAGCTTAATGCATTTGCTGATTCTTATTTCTTAGCAGTCACATTTTATAGAAGCGAGTTTTCAATGAATCAACTTTTCTTTCCATTTTTTTTATGCATATATTAGTAGGTGGAATATCAGTGAACTTATGAGGGGCAGAAATTTCTGTTGAAAGAATCACGACTGCAATCTTCTGATTTTTTTTTTGGGGGGGACAAAAAAATGAAAAGGAGTTCTTAATATAAATAAGAAACAGATCCAGAACAAATTTTGACCAAAAAAAGGAACAAGTATTCAATAATAGTGGGAAGACGGTGTAGAGTACCTCACCCATGACACAACCAACAAAGGAAAGAAGAATTGATGCTAAAAGTCCAGCAATGGTTCCCTCGACACTCACAGCCCCTTCAGTTCCCCTTGGGACTATCTTAAATGTCGTAACTAGATACCTGCTCAGAAGCACCAATTTAAATGACTAAAAACAAATATTGAGAGGTAAATATTAAAATACATGCAAGGGGCAAAATATCCCAAAAATAAATGTTGATTTTGGAGAATGCATGTCATGCTTTAAGCAAGGCCCCATATACTGAACACAAAATTACCAGAAACCAATTCAAACAATGTTGATTTGGTATTAAGTTACACATTCACACTGCATGAAGCTACAAACTTCATGGGACATAAGCACACAAGTAGTCAATAAACCTCAAATCTTCGTTCATAAATACTATCTTGGAAAAAATTAGCATTAATAATCCAAAGGTGCCAACAGTAGATTATTATCATCATTATTATTGTTACTATCAATATAACTATCAGATGTCGACACATGTGACGTATGTGGATATCCAAAAAAAAACCTATTTAAAAATAAATAGAAATGCTATGTCCAAAACACTTTCACAACAAACTCTAAGTGGCAGATTGTTATGGGTTGTTATTGGTGGGGCAAAAAAGTAATTTCAGTAGTAGGTTCATATTAGAACCAATAACAACTAATCACCTACGATTTGTTGTGAAAATGTTGTGAACGTAATACTTCTCAAAAATAAATGTAGAGTAAATAGATGTGGGAAGTTACTGAGAGAGAGAAAGAGAGAGAGGAGATCCTAGGGTTATGCTAAATAGATCATGAACCCCTTATAATCGTTAACCATGAACCCCTTATTTCTATTTTTATTAAGCCAATATTTTAAGTATTCTTGAAATTTCTTTGATTGTTTTTCGTGTTAGTTGTACATCTCTCATATTCTGCTATATAGATCATTTTCTCTAGGGTTATCTAGGGTATGCAATAGAGGACACTAAAGAAGAGAATCTCCCTCTCTAATAGAATTCATTATTATTCTTATTATTGACAGTAGATGTGATTAAGAAACAAGAATGCATTGAGGAAATGCAATGAAATTGGTAGACTAAGCTAGACATGTGAACATAAAGTACCCTCTTAACATAATAGTTACCAATATAGGCAAATATAATAGGTATTCCTCACACACAAACACACAGAGGAGATACCTCATCAGTACACAGCATATGCACACAAGATTCTACAAAGTTATTGGAAAAATTACAAATTACTCCTTGTGGCTAAAACCTATAACAATTACATTCCCCGTTAGTTTCGGTGGTAAACATTTTTTGGAAAATGTTTTCTGCACTCTATGGTGTTAGATACATCAGAAAACAAAAGCCAACAGAAAAGTAAGGCTTGGTAAACCAAAAAAAAAAAGAGCCTTTTGAGCGGAAAGTGTCTTTTAAAAAACAGAAAATGTTTCCAGAAAAGTCTTGCACTCAGACTCTTCCTTCGTGTCCCCACACTCTTCCTCCCTCAGGTTTAGTCCACATTATGCAAAATCTATTAATTTGTACAGAGTCCTGAAATTTTCATTTTTGTCCAAAGCTGAGGAGTTCAGGGTCAAATGTAGCATTCAAAAATTTGTGGACTAAATTGCTAGAGGGGTTGACCATATGGGGTAATTTGTAATTTAGAATCAAATAATTACATACAAAAAGAGAGGAAATCAATAAAATCTATGATAGAATGCATGTCATTTGTTCCAATGGTGCATGACTACTCAAACAACAATTTCAAATACATTGATTTTATCTTAAATAACATATGGCTCCAGACAATTAAATGTACAACTATTCCTCTCTCCATATAGTCGCATTCCAATTCCCAAACAACGACATCACTCAATGAATGAACCCCAAGCACAGATAAAACAAATGACTACAAGTCATAAGTGAATGAGCTAACTTGCTTATATGGAAGCAAACTTCAGATTTGGGTATTCCTCTTTCTTCCATTCATGTTGACCTCTATTAGACCAAAACAATTTCATCTGAAAAGATTCCTACTTTCTTTTTTTTTTGATAAGTAGAAAAGATTCCTACTTTCATATGTATAAATTCACAATTACATTTCAGAGTTGCACTTCTAACATTATCATGGGATTATTATATTTTATTCGAAATGACAAACATACGAGGACTTTTTCTTTACTCATTTCCAATAGTGTGGCCAATGCTTCCTACTTCCTCAATTCTATACATTATTGATGATCATCTAAAGTTCTATACATTATTAATGAGCATTTTAAAGTTTCCTGATGCCAATGAATACTGTCGGACTTACTGCCAATAGAACGTGATACTGTAAGGGTTTGGGGTAAATCAAACTTATCCAATATGATAAATGACTAGATGTATATTTTTTATATTTTTTTGGTTTATATGGAATAAGTATACACTCAAGTATTAAAAGGATAGATAAGCTCACTCCCAAAGCAAACCCAAAGGGAAACAAATATCACTACCCAAAGGAATTTAGCTAAGAATGCAGAATTGAATTGGCTCGCCATTCAATGGGATACAAAAATATCACCACCCAAAGAGATACAAAAACCGAATTCATCACCCAAAGGTATCCACCCCAAGGATAAGAATTAATTTAGAAGAAATTCATCTTCTGAAAGCACAAAGGCAGATTTTCTGAAAACACTCTCTAATCTGATTTATTCATTTTAGCCAAATGACTTATCCAGTGCTTAGAACAGCCCCCTAAGCATGGGAGAACAAAAATATCAACTAAAACATTACATTTTCAAGATCATATTCAGGTTTGACTGATAGAAACTAGAAACAAAATAAACAACTTGTCTGCTAAAGGCTTAATATTTCCTAGGAAACCCAAAATGAATGCTCTTTGACTTCTTGGAGAAAATGACTTATTATTATTCTTCAAATATCTTTTGAATTGTTAGGGAATTCATTCAAAATAATGGCCTTATTCATAGAGCTTGAAAATCAACTTAGTTGGGCTTATGAATCTAATTGGATTGAATTAAGACTTCTTTGGACACTCCTCATGCCACCATGCTTGTGGCTTCCACATAACCTGCCACTTTGCTCTGGTGTTAGAATGCATAGTGGTTCCTAAATTCATTGCAATCTCAAGAAAAAGTACAATTGCTTGGAAATGGCAGTTTCTCTATCCTATACTATTATGAGACTCTGATTCTCTCTTCAACATCAAGTGTTCTTAGGCAATCATATTAAGGCATGTTTGATAGACTATAATAGGCACTATAATGTAATAGTCATTCCTATGGTTTTACTATTCTTTAGTTTTGTTATGTTTTTGTTACAGGGAATAGTCATTCCTTATAAATAGCTATTCTTTAAAATAAGGAATAATTATTCCTCTCTAAAAGGGTTGCAATACCTATTCCTTAGTAGGAGTAATAATTTCTAAAATTAATATATTTTCAAATAAAAAAACTTTCCTTATACACAACAATTTTAAAAATAAAAAATCATTAAAAAAAATAACTCATCTCTATCAAATTTAAAAGAAATTATTTTTAAGAAAATATAATTGTATGGGTAAGATATTTCTTAAAATAAATTTAAATTTTATTCTAATGTTACAACTCATAACCAAACTTATGAATAGGTTTAGTTATTCCTTTACAACACATTTTATTCCTAGTAATAAAGATTATCATTCCTGTCATAATCTTCATTCAATGTACCAAACATGCCCATAACCTTGGGGCTACATATAGTAATAAGGGTGTCACAAAAACCAATAAGAACCAGAAATGTCATCATGTAGGCCCCATGACCTCACCCTTCAGCCATTCTTATGGAAGTACCATTTCAGCTCTAGCCCACTGGCTTATCAAGGCTACTAATGCCTCAACTTTCTAACTTTCTATGACATAATTCATGTCCACTGAGGTTTGAGAAACATTTTAGATCATTACCATCAACGCAAAAGCCTCAAATCTGCTTGTCCATTATAGTTAATTACATTGGTAAATGTAATAATGAAGGAAAGTTGATGTAGGACAAATTGGGGAATTTGTCTTCATGTGGTTGTGGTGGGCTTGGGTTTAAGAAGATTTTTGGATTTTAAATTTAAAGTTGTTGAAGAAACATAGGGTTGTATTAGGAATTAAAAGGCAGTTTGATGAGTTATTTGATGACTATTTGGTAGCAGAAAGTATGTGAGGATTTAGGGCTTTTATAGGTAAAAAAAAGGGGCTTGATTTAGGATTGTAAAGAAGAAAAAAATGAGAGATTTTTTTGGTGTTCAAGGGCTGTATCCTGAGTGAACAGTACCATAAAGAAAGAAAAGAAGGGGAGGAAAAGAAAGAATAGAAAGAGAGAAAACATCACACAAAGGTCAACACGCCCCAATGCTCAAAACACTCAATAATTTTATTAATCAACACTTCTCCTTTGATAAGCATAAATATATCTAAAGGCTTCCTTATCCTAGCAGTATTAGGACTCTTGGTAGTAGTAATAGGGCTACAATGACTAGTAATCTAAAACCTAATAAAATACTAACTTGGACCCAAAGATAATAAACCTAAGATACTTAGAATTTTCTAGATAATTCTAGACTCAACTAAAATATCAAGTTACCCATAATTCACAGGAATGGTAGAAATTACAGATTTGCCGCTGTCTATAAAATTGACCATAACTAATAAAATAAAAACCCAAATAGAAAACTGTTTTAACCCTAAAAAATTTTAGAAAGTGGTTGTAGTTAGGAATTAAAGGGTGATTTGATGAGTTATTATATGTTGATTTAGTAGAGAATTTTTTTTTTTTTTTTTTTTTTTTTTGATAAGTGATTTGGTAGAGAAATATGTTTGATTTTATTGTTTTGATAGGTAAGGAAAAGCACTTAATTTAGAGTTCTAAGGAAAACAAATTGGTGATTCTGCAGATAGTATTTCATATATCATACTTCACAATTTTGCTTATGCCATTTGATTCATTGTTTTTTTTTTTTTTTGGCTGAATTGCCATTTGATTGATTGAAAATTAAATTTAAGAACTTAATGAAAGTATTCTTAGCATTGAGCAACAATACTGACCCTAAATTGCATATAGGAAAGATAATTAGGCTTTAGATTTCCCATTAGCTAATATTTCATTCATTAGTGAGTGAATTGGAAAATGTAATAATAAAATTAAACTAAAGATGCATTATTACTTCGTACTTACGTTGTTTTACCATATGCCTTCCCTATCTCACTTGAGACAGTATCACTCAACTTAGTACAAAAACTGGCAACAAAGCCGAGTTTCCAAAGCTGAAAAAAAGCAGGTCCCCCAACTTGAAAAATTGAAAGAAATGCACAGATGCAACCAGCAGCACTGGAACCAATAACACTGCCTGGTCCTCTTCTTCCCTTTCTCTTCTCAGCAACCCCTTGTGCCTCCTTTTGTGCCATTTTCACTTTCGTTACTGCTGTCCCCTACAACATATATAACACAAAATTCCATTATAAGAAGAAGAAGAAGCAGCAAATGGTGCAACTATAAAACTTAGGCCCAGTTCCCTAGGTGCATTACATTAGGATAAAACTTATGCAATCATGTGTTCCGATTTTATGGTCAACAATACAGTACACACATCCAATTTCACAATATGCTCATAAATTAAACTTTTTTTTTTTTTGGGTGTAGTTTTCACAAAATTAGAGAAGAAAAAAAGAAAGAATTGAAATGGGGTTTGCTTACAATGATGAAGTAAGTGGCAACGAGAAGGAAAGCAGCGGGACCAAAAGCTCGCCATGTGAGAGTGCCCAAAAGGAAAGCAGAGGCAATCCCTGAGAGAGAGAGGCCAGAAAGCAGAATTGGTAAACCCAATACAAAGATCAACATGTTGCTCAGGATTGCCGACTCCCACGTGAGAGAAGAAGATCGGATCAGCGCCTTTTTAACTGCCTCTGATACTGATGATGAAAAAGCGCACTGGACCACCATCTTCTTGCTATTACTATTAGGGTTTTGGTGGTGGAGATTTAATAGGGTCCTTTCGCTTTTGCTTTTAGTATGAGAATGAGAGAGAGAATGGTGGAATTGGAATTTGAATGGGAGAAGTGAAATGGGTTTGGTGTGATCGTAATTGTAAACAAGAAGACTTGACCTTTGCATAATAAAACTACTATTCATTGTCAATATCATCATTTTTTATTCCAGGGGGGACTTCTCACTACCTAGTACTATCCTTCAACAAACCATGCTATTCACAAAACCCAATTAGATCAGAAAAATCATAAATCCCAGCACCGTCAAACCGGACCGCATCCACCACACAAATCAAGCTAAAAAATAAAAATAGAAACCGCCGCATCCCACCCCACAAATCAAGCCGAAAATCAACACAAACCCGACAACCACCGCACTCACAGCGAAAATATCAACATAAACCCACAAAAATTAACCACCACCCTTGAGATAAGAGAGAGGGAGAGTCAGACGACGAGATAACAGCATCAGCTACTTCAAATTTTTGTAACGAGAGTGGACGGTACAAATACACTTTCACTATCTATAATTTCGCTGTCTCATTTAATGGTGCTGTCTCATTTAATGGTTCGTGTAGTTGAAGGGTGAAAAAGTAGACAGGTAGAGAATGTTGGACAGATGAAAAATTATATGAATAGAAAAGGTTTTATATTTTTCCTTTTTGTTTAATTAGATGTAGCAAAGAAGAATTATGAAAAAAAAAAGTTTGAATAAATTTATTTATATAATGATACTTAATTAAAACAAAAAAAAAAGTGACATATAACAAAAAATAAATAACAATCATCTAAATTTGTTCAAAAATAAAAATAATATAAAAAAAGAGCCAATATTATCTCTAAGGAAAGAAAGAAAAAAAAAAAAGGCGCCAGGACCTAGAAAATCAAAAGAAACAAAAAGAATAGGGAAAAAAAAAAAAAGCAACAGTTCAAAAGAAAAGGGCAACTGTACTGAATATCAAAAGAAACCAAAAAAAAAAGAGGCAACAGCCCAACAAAAAAACAAAAACAAAAAAGGGCAACGGTACTACTACTGTACTGCCCAGTAAAAATAAAAAAGGCCAGCGAGCTGCTGGTGGAAAAAAAAAAAATGAAGGCAACTTGAAAAATGTGTATATGGATATTTTTGTTAATTAAAAAAAATTATCTTTATTCAATTTTTTCTTTATTTTAGGAAAAAAACATTTTAATAGTCTCAAGAAGAAAACACATGAATCTCACCATTTTTTTTTCCTCTCTACCTTATCAAACACATTCTAAAAAAGTTTTCCTTATCATTTTGTATGCGTTTAAATTGAAATGAAAAATTAAAATTATTTTACTATTTAGCTTATTTTTGTTACTATTATTTTATGGGACCCACGACACTTTTTGGTACTATTTATGACCTCACTGTACTAGTTCAACTAATTTTTACCTTTATCTACAGTACATTCAATAATAAGTTTTTAGTTTCAATAAAATAAGCGGTATCCAAACAGACTCTTTCTTTCCAAAGTTTTTCATCTACCATGTGTCACCTCCAAACAAACACATCCTAAATATTATTTCTACATTCTTTTTTTATTCTTCCTTTATTCTTGTTTTAATCTTTCTTTATTCATTTCCGACTATATTTAAATATAATTTCTAACGGACTCTCTATCGTTTCCTTACCTCATTTAAATATTATTTCTACCTTGTTTCTTTATTCTTCATTTATTCTTTTTTTAATCTTTCTTTATTCATTCCCAACTATATTTTCTAAATCTCTCAACGAGTCCAAATTTTAAAATTGAGGGTGGTCTTTTTTTCAATGGATCTCTTGAAGCACTTGAGATAACAATATAGTGAGTTCTTAGTTTTTATTTATTTATTTATTTATTTATTATTCATTAATTTATCATTACCCATTTTTTTAATTTTTCCAAAATGAAAAAAAAAAAAATGTTCTACGTCCACAACATTTTCACACTAAATCATATGTGGTAAGTTGTTATTGATTCTAATTTGAATCGACAATTTAAATTACATTTTTGCCCATTCATAACAACTAATAACAACCTACCACTTAAGATTTGTTGTAAAAATATCATGGATATAGTTATATATATATATATATATATATATATATATATATATAATCATAAAATTTTTCTAATTATCATTAACCCAATTTTCCACCACATACGTGCACACCACTTTCTCCACATTCGCTTGTCCTCCTTCTTACCTCCAACAAAATGCGATTTTTTGCTTTTATTGTTCTAATTACATTAGGCTTATGAGAAAGATTGTTTTTTTGTTTCAAATCTTTCCAAGTGTGTTTTTTGTTTTTGTTCTAATTGTGTTATGGTATACTTTGTAACCATTGAGATAGAGAAAGAGAGTGAAGAACGAAAGAGAAAAGGGATGAGAGAGAAAGAATCATTATTTTATTCAACCAGTAATTATTTTAAGAGTGAAAAATGTTTTGAGTTGCTACAGTAATTGCTACAGTGCTCTCTAGGTGAAGAGAGCTACTGTAGCAGCTCTTTAAAAAAAAAAATAGAGCTAGAGGGGCTGTTAATGGGTGTTTTTTTTTTAGGTTTGCTCTCCAAAATGGCTTTAAAGAGCCTATTGAAGATGCTCTAAAAGAGATGGAGAAAATAGAGTCACGCTGAGAGGGGAAAAAAAAAAAAAAAAAAAAAAAAGAGACTAAAAAAACATTTTTATTAGTCCCTAGGTAGCAAGGAATTGCGTCTAGCTGGTTTTGGCAAGGCAGTGTTAAGAGTAATGCAAAATGTTAAATGTTACATTTTTTTTTTTTTGGGTAGTTGGTTAACTTTGTTGAGACTGATGCGTGAACTTTTTATAAGTTTGTAGTTAGAGTTTTAACAACAAGAATGCTCTTAATCACTTGAATTGTAAAAAATTGAGTAACAGTTTTAATTAATCAGTTTAAATTTCGCTATCAGAGTTCTTATTTATGCAACATGCAGGTGGTATTAGATTTTTTTTTTTTTTTTTTCTTTTCCTTTTCCTTTTCCGTTTTTCAAGAAGGAAGTGATGTCCACTATTATTCCACGTCCTGGAAATCTGTTGATATTATTCCACTATTAAAACCCTATGAATAAAAGCTGGCACACGGACTTGATTAAACGGGTTTTCTCCCCCAATGATGCCACCACGATCCTAGGCATTCCCTTGAGCTCTAGACTATCAGTGGACCGCTTGGTCTGGGCTTACACCCCTAAAGGCCAATTCACGGCACTGCCTACAAGGTTGCTCTATCCTCCACAAACAGTCCAATCCCTAGAACTTCAAATGAACAAAATCGTGGAGCATTCTGGAAGTCTCTATGGCGTGCAAGCCGCAATATACTTAACCAAAGCTAACCTCGGCCACTGGAAAGTCTTAGATAGTCCAACATATAAGGCCTGCAGGATGGAAGCTGAAAGCAGCGGGCACTTATTCTGGCATTGTGGAAAAACTCGAGACGTATGGACACTTTTTGAAATTCCGCTTGACTTAAATGGGGTACACTTCCATGAGTTTATTGATCTGTTGTGGCATCTCAAGTTCGTGCAACATGTGGGCAACGATATCCTAGAACTAGTTATCACTTTTGCTTGGAGCATTTTGTTCAACCGAAATCAAGTTCTGCAAGGAAAAACCAGACAGACAGCTAGTATGATTATTCAGAATGCGAGATCGTTGATCAATGAATCCCAGGTAGCAAACTTTTGGCCTCCTAAGTTAGCTGTAAAAGACATGGATCTGTGGATCAAGCCAAAACCTCCATGGTACAAGATCAACATTGATGGAGTGGTCTTTGCACAGTAGTAGCAACAGGCGTGGGAGTTGTAGTTCGGGATCACGAAGGTAGAGTGCTGGCCGCATTCAGCAAGATGCTCCATTATCTTTTAGGGCCTTTGGAAGTTGAAGTGAAAGCACTGAAGGAAGCTGTGGATTTTGCCTGGGATGTTGGTATTTGGTATGCCCACTTTGAATGTGACTCACTTCTACTCTCTGATGTTGTTCGAGGAGTGAGTAATCCATCGATAGCCATTTCTAATATTGTAACTGGGATCTGTCACAAACTAGAAGCTTTCGGGACTATGCAAATGTCACATGTTAAGCGGAGAGGTTATAAAGCAACTCATATTTTAGCTCAATATGCCAAAGGAATTGGTAATTGTTGAGGTACAATTTTTTTAAGTCCTAATTTCATTTTTCCATTCACCAAAAATACCCATACAAGCTCCATAAATTATTTTGGGCCCTCACAAATATCTCCCATATTACCTAACTTGGGCTCTCACAAATATTTCTCATATTATTAGCCCACTTGGGCCCACACAAATACTTCTCATACCATTACCAGAATTGGGTCACAAAATTATACAATCTCTATTACAAAGCTCATTATTACACGGCACTCTTTACAAAGCCCATGCTATACAACACTCTATTACAAAACCCGTTGCTACACGATAGGGTTGTCCACTGACCCGGACCAACCAATTCGCTTGCCCAAACCTACCAAAACCAAAGGTCCATGGGCGGTTCCAACTCTAGTCTTCAGTCAATCACCAATTAGTAATAAAAATAACCGAATCATTGGTTCTGGTTTTGGATTTTAAAAAATTTCACCCGAATAACCCAAACCAATTGAATTATTTATACCAAAAAAATTTGATTTCACATACCTTACCTTACTAGCCCAAGTTTTCGATGTCTGGAAAACATGTATCAATGATAAAAGTCAGTTTTTTTCACACAAATTCTCAATCTACAAATCAATTGTTTAAATCAAATCAAAATTCAAAATTAACGGTATTGATTAGAGTTTACAGTACATTGAAGAATCATTTGAGGGTGAGCAATGAATTAGTGGCACAATTACCCAATTTCTATATCAACGGTTATAATCAAAATCAAGACCCAAATCGAACGGTCACAATTACATATCAAACTTTTGATCTGATATCTCATATTTCTCACTATCTCTCTCTAATCTCCTTAGTTTTCACTTCAGACTTTAGAGTTCAATCTTCCTCTTCACTCTTCACTTTAAGTTTCGATCTTCTCAGACTCTCAGTTCTCACAGAGACACATAGTCACTCTCAAATTCTCAGTTCTCTATTTGGCTCTCTCAAACTCTCAGTTCTCTATTTGGCTCTTCACCTCTCTCTAATCCAATTCTCCAAATCCAAACCCTAGTCGCCTCCAATGCCGTAGTCCACTCCTTTCTCTATCGCCGATCAATATGGGTTGAACTGTTAAGCCTAGTCATTGCCCCTATCCATTCAGCTCTCCCTCCAAAGCATAGCTACCGCCAATGTTTCCTCCTCACTCCGCCATTGTCTCCTTTTCATCGATTCAGTTCTTAATCCAAACTCTAAGGTAACTATTCTCTGTTTCTCATCTTTCTTTTTTGTGAGTCTCGTTGGTTTCATTTGTTATGGAAATTATGTGCGCCAAGAATGAGGCTAATGGGCTGGACCTCACTTGAGCTCACAACTTATTTGTGAAGTGGGTTTAGGATTTCCTACTTTGGGTCGTTCTCGGCACAGAGACCCAACGGAGCTACCTTTCCCTTTGAACTGTTTTCCTCTCTCTATCTCCTACTACTGCACTTGCTTTATTCTTTCTTACTCTCTCTCTTCTTTGTTTCCTTGTGAGCCTTTTCTTCTTTCATCTTTAGCTTCTCATATTTATAGCCTAATAATTAGTGAAGAGTTATGATTAATTTCATGGTTAGTGGCAAGGGAGGTCCAATGTCATTAACCTTAAGTGGGTGTTTAGGTGGGAGTGGGGTGTGGTATGAATGGCCTTGGAACTGGTTCCCACCTCAGTAGAGTTGCTCGGCAACGGTACTCCCTGAGGCACTGTTGGGTAGCCAAGAGATAGTATCCTCGAGCAGCTGTCTCTTTGCTCGAGAAATGGTTCACCGAGCGTGATCCAGGAAACGTAGCGTGGTATGCACTGATGAAGATCATTTGCCCAATAGGCTTTAAGGTGGCCTGAGGCTTGGGCCTAGGGGCAGTATGGGCCATACTGTCGAGTTGGAGCTCAAGGCCCAAATGGGCCTGGATATCCCAGTGCCGTATAGAAATCAACTATTAAAATCAAATAAACCCAAAGATTTATAATTTGAAACCCTAACTTTTAAACCTTGAAACCCTAACGATTTTACTTTTGTTCTTTGTTCATTTTTTTAATTAATTTTGTTCCTATTTTAATTTTATGCAAGATTGAAAGTTGTCTAAAACTCCAAGTAGGGTTTTCTGTCTTCAAATTCGAAACTCCAACACCCATGGTTTCTTTAAGGTATGATTTTTGTTTTCCTTTGTGTTTAGTGTTTAAGTTGAGTTTTTTCTTTTTCTTTTTTTGTTTGAGTTGATGCTTGATAAGGATAATAGACCAATCTGATGTAATCTGCTATGTAAATCATATATTTTGTTTGGTTGTAATTATCAACTGTAAATTATATATTATGTGTTTAGTGTTTAGTGTTTAAATCATATATTATGTTTGTGTTTAGTGTTTAATCTGCTATGTGAATCATATATTATATTTGTGTTTAATGCTTAATATGCTATGAAATCATATATTATGTTTGTGTTTAGTATTTAAGTTGATTTTTTTTTCTTTTTCTGTTTGAGTTGATGCTTGATAAGGATAATAGATCAATATGGTGTAATCTGCTATGGAAATCATATACTATGTTTGTGTTTAGTGTTTAAGTTGAGACTTTTTTCCTTTTCTGTTTGAGTTGATGCTTCATAAGGATAATAAACCAATATGGTGTAATCTGTTATGTAAATCATATATTACGTTTGTGTTTAGTGTTTAATTTAAGATGTTTTTTTCTTTTTCTGTTTGGGTTGATGCTTCATAAGGATAATAGACTAATCTAGTGTAATCTACCATGTAAATCATATATTATGTTTGGTTGTAATTATCAACTGTAAAAAAACTATTCTATGTGTATTAGATTGATTCCCTAAAGGGCCTAAACCATTTACTAAGGGAGATTTATACATTCTTTGTTTTCATTATAAACTGTTTTAATGCATTTTTTTTTATGTTATATCTCTTATTGTGGTTGTTGTTATTGACATTTTGCTATTGTTTAATCAATTTTAAGCATCATTGTTTTTGCTTTTACTATTTAATAAAATTTCAAGCCTCATGTTGTTTGTATTTGGGCTATTTTTTGTTTTTGGTTTTGGTTTTTTTGTTTTTGTTTTGTGTGTTTTTATTTTTTGCATAAGTAGGATACTATTTTTCCTGTTTGGTTTGTGTGGTTATTACTATTATTATTATTATTATTATTATTATTATTATTATTATTATTAATTGACCTTGTTGTTCTAGTTTGCTAGTACTCATCTTTGGGTTTTTTAGGTCATGGAAACCTCTACTAATGCATCCTCTGTCCAAACACTAGTCGCTACACAAGCCAATGCTATTGCCACCCAAGCTGACTGCTAGTACCCAAGCTAAAGCTCGTGTTAATGGTAATGGTGGGAAAAACTCCTTAGTTTGGAATCATTTTGAAAAAGCAAAGGTAGAAAAGGATGTTACTAAGGCTATTTGTAATTATTGCCAGAAATTCTATCATATTGATAGTAAGAGTTATGGTACAAGTAATTTATTAGCTTATGTGAGTCAGCATGTTTCCACTATTTCTTCTGAGCCAACATTCCTCATGAAAGAGTGCATAATTGATCCATTTCGGAGTTCACTCCCTCCTCTAATGGTTCAAAACCTTGTGTGTGCACAAAATTGGCTTCTAGCCACAATCCCAATTTCTCATCGCCAATCAATGGATGAGGTAGAGGCATTAGAGGAGGAATTTCATGACCTAGGTAATAGGTTTAAATTCTAAAACTTCTTGTCTTATTAAGTCTTATTAAATGTCTCACATAGTTAAACAAAATTTAATCTATTCTCTTTATTTCTTTTTCTTTTCTAGTTGTAAAGTAACAGTATTGATGATTGATCATTCACTTGATAAGTCACTGCCCTTAGCCCCTTAGTTGCTTACTATTACTACCCTTATTGATTAAAATTTTTTTTTACCTCTTGTATTGTAGGAGGAAGGTCATTCTTTTGTATGGGAGGCAAATTTTTGCAAGCTCTTTTGGATATTGCTTTTCTTAACAATACATCAACTATTTGCCTACATAGTAGTTGACATTCAATGTTGTGGAAAAGCTAATTTTTGGAAATAACTATAGTATTTCATAATTGTAACTAATTATCTATATTGCTAGGAACATTTTATAGCTAGCTTACTACCTTCTAGTTTATTGCCTTACAGATGGAAATATTTTAGTATACTTTTATATGTTGCTCAATTGTGACTTATTTGCCATTGGAAATATTATTATTTGTACTTGTTGAGTTGAGCTACTGGCTTACTTTCCAAGCTCCAACCAAGCTCATGCTATTTTGAAAATTTTTGTTACATGTATTGCGTTTGTGTGGATGTTTAACAAGTGGTAAAAATAGGGTGTAAACACTCGATTTTGCACCCATAATCTAATCTTGGAAGATGGCTAGAGTGACCATTCATATACCCAAAATTTAGAGTTGCATTACATGCATTTATTCATTCATTGCATATCATAAAAATGATCTTAAGATTCTAATGATCACGAGGGTATGCATGATTTCCAAATCAGACCATTGAATTAAAAGATAGCATAAGATCAAGTTTTCACGATCTGCATGCATTTTGTTTGGGTGGAACCGATCACGCATGATTAATTTAAATTAATTGGTTAAACAATTAAAATTAATTAAATAATTTTGTGATTGGTTGTTGGTTAGTGTCAAAAATAAGCCTGCTTGCATGGGAATAAAGTGGATAATCAGATAACAAAGAGGTTGTGGATAATCAAGTCTTTTTAGAATATTTATCTACAAGATAATTATAACTTTAAAGACCTGAATATCTGGAAATAGGGATTAATTTTTAGAATATGGATTAAAAACATGTCTATGTGCAATTTCAGGCTAAAAAATCCTCAAAAAAATGAGTCCAAATTGGACCAAAACTTAAATGCAAGCTCAGCACCCAAGAGGACCTGTTGGCACTCTTGGAGTGCCAATCGGCACATGGCAAGTTCCAATCAACACTTCCCAAGTGCTGATTGGCCCAAATGCTTGGCCCGGCCTAGGAACATTCTGATTGAGATAAAGCCTATCTTTTTCGACTTTTTAGAGATAAGGATGAGTTCCAAATCATATCTAATCTCATTCAGCTTATTTTTTAAGCATCCCAACCTCTATAAATAGAGGGGGAAAAATCAGAATTAAGGGCTTTTTTTTTCTGACTTTTCTGCTCCCCTTACGTTAAAGACTTTCTGGAGGCTTTTGCTTCAAGAACTTCTTTTTTGTAAGTAAAGTATTTTAGACCTTAAAGAAGTGAATAACCTTCTTTGATTTCTAAAATATTCTTTCATTTGAAAAGCACGCTCATGCAAGAGGTATATAACTATGTCTTCTGTTTTTCTCTTCTTTTCCATTAATTAGTATGTTGTTGTTCATTGCATGAATGTGATTCATATGTTTTATTGTGCCTTGTTCTTAATACATAATTGTCATGCTTAGATACTTTGTTGGAATTTTCTTTGACGTGTTCCTTAATTGATTGCCTATTTTAATTTTTTCTTTGATTTCAAAATATGTTAATGATCATTAAAACCTTTTTTTCAAACACAAAACTGATTTGTATCTTCCTTAGATGCAGATCTGAATTTTTTTTTTTTTTTTTTAACACAAAACTGATTTGTATCTTCCTTAGATTCAGATCTAAATTTTTTTTTAAACACAAAACTAATATGTATCTTCCTTAGATATAGATCTGAATTTTTTTTAAACACAAAATTGATCTATATCTTCCTTAGATTCAGATCTGAATTTTTTTAAACACAAAATTGATCTATATCTTCCTTAGATTCAAATTTAAATTTTTTTCAAACACAAAAACTGATCTGTATTTTCATTAAATACAGATCTGAATTTTTTGTTCTGAAAATGTTTTCTTCTTTATAAAATTGCAGATTTTGAAATTTCAAAGAAGAAATTAAGAGTTAGGTTTAAAGTCTTTCCTTTTAATATGTGATGCATGCATAGTAAATTTGTCTCATGAATGTGAATCCTCTTTTAAAAGTCTTTTTTATTTACTTTACAAAAACATATCTAATTTTTCTCAACAAAATTTTTCTTTTTACCACTTACAAAAACATATCTAATTTTTCTCAACAAAATTTTTCTTTTTACCACTTACAAAAACATATCTAATTTTTCTCAACAAAGTCTTTCTTTTTACCCCTTACAAAAACATATCTGATTTTTACAATCAAATTCCATTTTTTTAACTTACAAAAACATATATGATTTTTACGAACCAAATCTCTTTTTTTTTTTTTTTTTTTAACTTACAAAAAAAGATCTGAATTTTACCAATCAAATTCCATTTTTTTTTAACTTACAAAAAAAGATCTGATTTTTACCAATCAAATCCCATTATTTTTAACTTACAAAAACAGATCTGATTTTTACAAACCAAATCTCTCTCTCTCTCTCTCTCTCTCTCTCTCTCTCTCTATCTCTCTCTCTCTCTCTCTCTCTCTCTCTCTCTCTCTCTCTCTCTTTATCTTACAAAAACAAATCTGATTTTTCTTTTAAAAGAGGACATTATCCATAAGGAAAATTTATTTAAATTAATTTTTCTCAAGTATTTGTCATGTGTGTTATAACATATCATTCGACATCATACAAAACGAGTTTATAATGGTCATTAGCGTTTAGAAGACCAGACTTTATCTGGGAGGAATGAGTGCTTAACATCTTCCCATTTTGTAACCTAGCCTCTAAACTTAGGATTTTGGTTAGCAGATTAGTGTTTTGTCTTTAATTTTGGTAGATTGTATCCATGACCAAAATTTGTATTCTTTTGCATAGATTCTAATTAGGACCAAAGCATTGTAAGGTTAATTTGCCAAAATTGTACCTTTTTTATTCAATCAATGACATTTGAAGTATTTTGAACATGTAATTGTATTTATTTTTTTCTTATTTTTTTGTAAAAAAAATAAATGGTGACTCCACATCACTTACCCAAAAAGAGAGGTGCCTTAAAGTATCCAAACCTCTTTTTTGAGAGCACTTGAGTTTCCCCGGTCTCTCACATAGGGCATTTTCTACTTTTTGTTATTTTGTTGTCTTTATATTTTTTGTAGTTAATATGTGGGAAAGATTAAATTTGGACCAATATGGGCTGGAGCCCAAAAAAAGTAAAAGTGGTGTAGATGCTTAATACAAGCTTAGCTTGATAGCTTGTTTAAAAATAAGTTAACTGAAAAAAGGCATAATCTACCGAATCCACTATTTTGGGCTAAAAAGGCCAAAAAATTAAATTTAAAATAAAATAAAATCTATGCCAATCCATAAAATCAACCTAAACTTTAGCCCAAACTCACTCAACTGACAACTCCAACCCACCCAACCAACGACTCAAAACATCGGATCCAATCCGAATATTTGGTCGAACACAAATCTAGTTTCCAGGAACGTGACCCAATCGGGTCAAGTGCGGTTCAAGTCCAAACCCGAACTGACCTGACCCGTGGACAACCTTACTACGCGACACTCTATTACAAAGCTCGTTACTATACAGCACTCCTTACAAAGCCCATTACTACACGGCACCCTATTACAATGTCTATTGCTACACGACATTATTTACAAAGCTTGTTACTACACAACACCCTATTACAAAGTCTGTTGCTACATGCACTCTATTACAAAACTCATTACCACACAGCACTCTATTACAAAGCCTGTTGCCACACAACACTCTTTACAAAGCTCGTTACTACACGGCACCCCTTACAAAGCTCATCGCTACACAACACCCTATTACAAAACCCGTTGCTACACAACATTCTTTACAAAGCCGGTTGCTACACGACATTCTTTACAAAGCCCGTTGCTACACGACACCCTATTACAAAGCCCATTGCTACACACACCCTATTACAAATCCCGTTACTACACGACACTTTTTATAAAGTCCGTTGCTACATGACATTCTTTACAAAGCCCTTTGTTACACGACACCTTATTACAAAGCCCGTTGCTACATAGCACTCTTTACAAAACTCGTTGCTACATGACAATATTTTACAAAATATCAAAATATTATTAAAAGCCCAAATACTACTTTTGGCAATATCTTATTAAAAGCCCAAATATTATTTTGGCAACATTTTACAAAAAGCCCAAATATTACTTTTGGCAATATCTTATTAAAGCCCAAATATTATTTTGGCAATATTTTACAAAAAGCCCAATACTATTTTGGAAACATTTTACAAAAAGCCCAATACTATTTTGGCAACCTTTTACAAAAAGCCCAATGTTATTTTGGCAACATTTTATAAAAAGCCCAATATTATTTTGGCAACTGTTTACAAAAAGTCCAATACTATTTTGGCTACATTTTACAAAAAGTTCAATACTATTTTGGCAACATCTTATCAAAAATTCAAAACTATTGGGCAAACAATTATTCTATCAAAACCCAAAATATTATTTGGCAAAAGTATTATATTATGATCAAAGCCCAAAAATAATTTTTGGCAACCACATATTTTGATATACTAAATTCCCTAGCAAATATGCTAACCCATGGGAAACATAAATTATTTAAGACATATTACCCATCTCTTAAAACTATTTCTTCTACAAAATTTATGGGAATTATACTTATTTTTTCCATAAGAAATTGCAACTACAAAAGCTCACGTATATTACAAACCCATGGCAAGACTATTTATTTTGTAAGGACATGCAAGCCTAAAAGCTCAATGGCAAGGCCCAGCCGAAACAGTCTAGCCCATGTGCCAAATCTCAACAACTAAATCTCATGTGGGTGACTAAAATGGTTAGGTCGATCATAATTCAAGTTTCAGCATAACTAAACTGAGTTGGGACCCATTACAATCACCTTCAGTTTGTCAAATCAGGTTAGAGGGACACATGTCAAGCTGAGCTTAAACCCTTCCTTGGCAAGCAGATTTCTGATGATGATTGACAAGACATAAAGCTTTGTTGATGTGTGAAGGTTGAAGTCAGCCACTATCCCTCCCTTCTCCAACAAATTTGGTCAAAAAGCTAAGGGAAGCCATAACCGGACCTTGGAAGCTTCTGGAATCACTACTGTATAGCTTACTACTTTGCTAAAAATGTGTATTATCTAGTTCATGAGCCAAGCACATGAACCCCTAATGGGGAAACTTAGGGAAATGTGGTTTGGAGTGCACCAATGAGATCTCCAGCAAAGTTTCTAGCAAAGGGTTCTAAGATTGACACCTGACTTAGGGTGACACAATCTGCCCTAGGAACTTTGATACTGGCAGCAGACAATCAAGATCACTAGCCTTAATACATGCTTTAATCTTATTGGCTGAGGACAATCCAACATTTAATGCTAAGTCATAACCTCCAATTGATATTACCCAAAACAGCAAATACTCCTTAAAGTCAAACATACCATTCTTGGCCAAATCCTATGATGGATCTGCTGAAAACTTATTGCTAATTGAGACAAATTTTGGCTGAGATTCTTTGTTAAATATCCCCTTGAACTCAGCTATAAACAGAGCCCCTCATTAACACACCAAAACACATCATAAGAGAAGAACTAATCTCTCATAACTTTTTTACTTTCTCTCTTACTCTAATTATCTTCTTAGCTCTTTAATGAGAATTTGAGCTTTTAAGTTCTTAGTACTCAAGTTAGTAACTAAGCTCTTCAACCCTTAGCTCATAAATGTCCCTCATATTACTACTCATAAATACTTATCCATCCCTTAGCAGAAAATCCCAGCAACATTGGTAAATACTCCCTCACTACTCATACTACCAAAATGACTCTCATTACTCACTACATATACTATAATTATGAGCATACCCTGGCATAATAGTGATCTTGCTACGCTAGCTAGAATCTCTCTCTTTCCCTTCATCTCACGCTAAACTTTCTTCATCATTTGTTATAATGGATCCTGTAGTGTTTGTTTATTGCTTTACAATTGAAGGCTATAATGTATTCGTGATTATAGAGTTTTTCCGTCATGTTGTCATAATGGAGGACTTTCTTTCAATGGGTCCCTCAGATGAGGACTTGTAGATGTAGACATTTTGCTTAATTTATTAAATAACTAACAACTGTAGGTTTATTCAGTTCTATCTTATTTTACTGCTGGAATTCTAGTTAGTATATATGCGTATGTTACACGTATACTTCGCGTACGTACGTAAACCTTAGTAGATCATGTGTCATCCCTTTTCTTATCAAAGTTACGGAATTACACACGTTACTTTAGGACAAAAGGTAAAGAATGCATTTAGGTTGAAAAATGTTTAAAAAGGTTGGTTAAATATGGGCATATACAAAAGATGTAAAAAGTTTAACGCAGCTGTCAAAGACTAGTGAGACATTACACGGCACTACACTTTGCTAAAAAAAGAAGAAGTGAGACATTACTTCACTAGTACACTACACATATAAAAGATTAAAATGATCCAAATGAAATGTATTACTCTTAGAGCATTTGCACTAGGACTTCTAAATGGCATATGTAGGATAGCTTTACCATTTTCACACAAAAACCAAGCTTCATCCGAACTTCTAAAACTCAACTATTGCAAAAAAAATTCTGATAGTGCTACAGTGCAATTCTACCTTTAGAATTGCACTGTAGCTCAATTCTAAACCAAAATAATAGTTTTTAATACTCTTTCTCCTCCTTTTTTAACCCCGAAATTTCTCTCTCCTCTCTCATTATTTCTCTTCTTTTCTCTCCCTTCCTTGTTTCTTTCTCATCTACTCTTTGCTCTCTTCAGACCCAAGACCCCGTGCTCTCTCCGATGACCATATCTTTCTCTCATTTGGTGGTTGTGGGTTTCTCTGTCTCTCTCTCTAGTGGTGTTGGGATTGTGACTGACGTGGGCGTGGGTTTTGACAACAGTGGAGATTGTGGGTTTTGATGACGGTGGGTCGTGGGTTTTGACGACGGTGGAGATCGATGGGTGGCAAAATTGGAGTGGTGGAGATCGGTGGAGTTGTGGTGGCTGTGGCGTTGTGATTGGTGTGGGTGTTAATGGGTTTTTTTTTTTTTTTTTTTTTTCTATTTCGTTGATCTGGGTTGATATGGATGATGGAGGAGTTGTGTGGAGGAGTTTGGAAGGTGAAAAGTAAAGTTAATGGAGGAGTTTGGAAGGTAGTGTGTGGAGAAGAAAATTGTGAAAAAAAAAAGAAAAAAAATTATTTTATTATGTAGATATATTATTATAATGAGTAGAATAGGAAAATAAAAGTTGGGATGCTAAATTTATTGTAAAATGGTATTGTATAATTGATAAAGTAGGTTTTTGAGATGGTAAAATAGAATTTGCTTATGTGAATACTCTTACAGTCAAACACAAAGTATCAACTTAAATTTTTTTTTTAAATTTTTAAATAGTGCTACAACAAACAATATTTTTACAACAAAATTGAGATGATAAATTGTTATCAATTTTCATCTAAGTTCATTATTGTCTATTTATTGATATCACTTTTTACCTAACATTAACAGCTTAACACCTAGTTTTTATTGTAAAATAATTGTGAAAATGTTGTGTCTAGCCAACCAAGTCTAAAATTCACCCACATCAAGCAATGCAAAGTTTTGTAAAATACACAATTGCTATAGTAACCATGTAAATGTACATTAACACTATTCATTTTACATTTAGTTTTTTATTATTTCTTTATGTATTCCGATGTTGAAGGAAGAGAATAAATTGTAATTGTCGTGTGTGAAGAAAGAGAAATAATTTTAAAAAATCAAAAAAATTGATATTTTAATGAAATTTAGTATAAAATTGATAATCTAATGGCAGGTGTTTTGAAAAATGAGTATGTAAAATATAAAAAGTAAGTTCTTATGCTAAAATATATAGAAAATTTTGCTCTAGCTAGTTGATGCAAATGCTCTAAGTGAGTATATATATATATATATATATATATAGTATTTATATGCTAAATGCTTTTGTATTTTTTACACGAACTTTTAAAATAATAAACGTTTAGTACCCATACTACACACGTACCGTTATTTATTTGTTTACGTATTTTTTTGCTAAAATTTTGAAACGTACTTTTATTGAAAGATACCGAATTGTACCCATCCATATGTTTACTGTAATATATGCATACCGTATTTTACTAACTATGGCTGAAATATTTTACCGTTAGAAAATTTCACTACTGGAATATTTTACTGCTGAGATGTTTCTTTGTTGTAGTGGGCTTTTCTATCTGTATTGACATGTTTGCTGTAGGAAATGCTTTGGGCCTTCCCATAATCCTTGCCGGGCCTAACCTAGGCCAAAGTATAAAAAAAGGGGAATCTCTCAAAAGTTTCACCGATAGCCTTTGGGCAGTGCTTTAAGCCCATCATCAAGTTTTGATTTGGCCCCCACCCAACTACAATCACATTAGATGGAGGGAAAACTTTTTCGCCCTCGATAGTAGTTATGTAACTTGAGTAGAAGAGGATCCAATTATCATTGAGTCGACTTTGACTCAATATGTATTGAATTTATCTTCATTTTAATAAAGTTATTTGTCTATTCATTAAAAAAAATTGCAATTTACTGTGTGTCTTTTAATCTTAATCTTGACCTATATAATTCTTTAATAAGAGTTAAGATCATAATATAGGTCTGTTCACAAAATTAAAAAAAAATCTATTTGTACATTTTTTTTTTATTATTATAAGAAAAGAATTAGATAAAAAGGCTAAGTAATCCCCAATGATTTAGGACGAAGCCCATTAAGATGCATCCCCGCATGGTGACATAGTTCATTACCAGAGACCTCCACCACAAAAGATGATGGAAGAGAACTATAGTAGACAAAATCAACATTTTGGGAGGCACTAGCCTTCGTTAAAGCAAGGTTTTTAGATCCGGACCGTTAATTGAACCGTAAAAGGGAGAGGTTCAAGGTTTTTGAGGTCGAACCGGGGTCGAACCGTGATGACGTCATAATTAATTTAATAACTAATTAAAGCCTAAATATAGATAATAAATTAATAAAACTAACAAAATTGACAATATATCTATATATGTGAGGGAAATTTAATGATTTTCAAGCATATATTTAATAAGTAAATAAGAAAGTTAATAAAATAAAATAATAACCATGAAAACATTAAAATTTATGCTTAATTTTTGAAATAAAGTTGAATATCTTTGAAGGATTTTAATTATAGTTTTTTTTATTCCTTGTAAAAGATGGATAATTTAATTAAGTAGAATAAAATTGTGTTAAGTTGTTTTTTTTTTTTTTTTAATTGCTAAGGGGTTGGACCGCACGGTTCTCACAGGTTCGTGCGGTTCAACCTCGGTTTTAGCGGTTCACAAAATTAACAAAAAATCTGGTTCTTTAGGCTTAAAAAACCGGTTTCATCCCGGTTCTCAGTTTTCATGGTCCGACCTCCCGGTCCGATCCGGTTTTGAAAATCATGCGTTAAAGCGTCAACGCATCTATTCACCTTTCTAAGACTAAATCTTAGATGGGAAATCTATGAAACTAGCAACCTGCAATTAGGGGTGTCCAGGACCCACTAGACCCACTCGACCTGCGGCCACCTGAACTGTAGGCCGATCGACTCGAGCACCATCGCAATCAGTAACAGTTCTATCCAATGAAACCCGACACTTGTCAGTTCAAGTCTCAGTTTCACTTCTCTCAACCCGTCGGAGCCGACCTAACCGAAGAAAATGGTAGAGTAGTTCGATTTCTCTCCCCCCTCTCTCTCTTTTCCTCTCTCAAATCAGTCTTTATCTAGTGGAGATTGTGCGATCTCTGCTAAGATCCAATAGAGATCTTGAGTTCTTTGTCCAGATCCAGTGGAGATCATGCGATCTCCATCTAGATTCGGTGGAGGTTGACTCATTTATTGCCGTTCTCTCGGTTTCGAGCGAAACCAACTTGACTCGTGGCAAATCTGACTTGATCCGAACTGTAGGTAGTATCGGTCGACAACGAGTTTGCCGTTCTGCCACCCAATGGGATTGGGTCGGTTCTGAGTTACCTATCTGTCTTCTTAGTGGTGCGAATAAAAGTTTTGGCCTTGTTAATATCATCATGTGAGAGAAGTTAGTCACAACTCACAAGGAACAATTTGGTGAATATAGAAATCTAAAAGAAATAAAAGGAAGAATTGAAACTTCAAGGAATGTTTTTGCAATTGACTTAAACCCATGCGATGTTTTTGCATTTTGGAAAACACAGTTTATAGAATCTTAATTGGCAGAAAATGAATGTGATATAATTGAGTGATGTAATTATTGAAGTAAAATCTAACTTGCTAGCTTATAATCAAAGCAGTGCAATACCGTATTAGAGGTCGTTTCAGTTTGCTAGGGGAAAGAAATATTTTAGAATCGTCAATACTAGTGTACACTAGTATTAACTTAAGTACATTAACCTAATGTATTATCTCAAATAACATGTTTTATATTATTTTTTAAACATATTTTTAGTATAATTTTTTTTATTTTATCGGCCGAAACACCCCATGGGTATTACCAAATATACATCCCAACATTTTATCTGGTTCGTTCCAAATGAGTACGCGTACAGTTTTAATGGTCGGTACGTCCGGTACTACGTACCCCAATTGTGTTAAGGAATTGTCATGTTTAATTTCAAATTCTTCCCACCTAACCCTAAGATTTCTTAATATTTGATACTTGTTGTGGTTTATTTGCATGTTGTAATTTTCAATGCCTTTTAAACTTATCTTCTTTTTGGTAATTTTCTTGAATGTTGACAAGTGTAAAGATGTTTTTAAATATTTTTAAAACTTATTTCCTTTTTTTTTAATTATCATTTTCTTGCATGTTATCAACTTGGGTGCATGTTAGACAAGTGTAAAATTACCATTTATGTTTAAAAGAGATATTCATGTATTTGGAGGCTAGGAGTCTAGACTCTAGAATCAATAGAGAAGAAGAAGAAAATTTTATAGCCGCATCCACTCTCCATTGTTATGAAAAATAGTTACTATCCCTGATAACAAATCTTAGATATACCCATCAAAAATCTTTGAAACATATTAATTATAAGCACTGTGGAACTTGAATTTGTGGAATCAAACAACATGTGAAAATCATAATTTATTTGACTGTTTAGGAAAGCAATGTACTCCCTCATACAGTAACAAGTGTATGATCTCATTATACCACCTTAGGTGGTGTGACTTTGAAAGTACACTAAAAGGCTAGAAACGTTACCGATGTGAACAAAAGAAGAAAAAAAGAAGGATGAGGAGGAAGAGGATAAGAGAAAAGATAAAGTAGAATATGAAACATACCCATTCATATATATTCAAGCAAATTCACCCACCAACAATAAGAAACTCTTATTTTCATCCAAGCCACCGGTAAACTTAATATATAAATATAAAGAGCACTACACATTATATGGTTTCGAGTTGGAGGGCGAGGGTCACAGCTTATGGCTTGATGACCTTCTTCAGGGGCTTCTCACCACAGCAAATCTTACGGAAACGGCAGCAGGGGGCAACTGGGTCCCAACCAGGATCTGCAACTGCATGGAACATGAGTAAAAAAGAAATAAAAACCTTCAGGAAAGTCTTAAGAACAGCCATATTGATGAGTGTAAGAAAGTTTTTAAGTATGGAATAAGTTCTCACTATGCAGAAATCAATATTTATAGGCAAAAACATTAAATCCAGTGACATCTTTGCCCTTACCTTAAGCAGGGATAGAGCCAAAAATCTGGTGTGTTTAACTGGTGCGTTTCAAAGGAGCACTGGTATCGTTTTAATGGCCAGTATAGCTGGTAATGTTATGATATTGAATATTTTACTTATAATACACTAGCTTGCTTGTACATCATTTTTGTTATATGAGCGTTTTATGTTAATGAATGCTACCTCAACTATCATAGAATTGTCATGTTTAAATTGAAATTCTTCCCACTAAAGCCTGATATATATATATATATATATATATTTATATTTATACTAGATAGAATTTCTTAATATTTAATACTTGTGGTTTCCTCTGCATGTTGAAATTTTCTACGCATTTTAAACTAATCTTCTTTTTGGTCATTTTCTTGCATACTGACTAATGAAAGGTTGTTTTTCTATATATGTATTTTATTAAACTTATTTCCTTTTTATCATTTTCTTGTATGTTATTAACTTGGCTGCATGTTAGACAAGTGTAAGGTTGCCATTTATTTTTAAAGAGATATTCATGTATCTGGAGGGTTTTAGAATCAATAGAGAAGAATAATGAAAATTTACAACACCTTTCTCTCCCTTTGTGCTGAAAAATAGTTACTATCCCCTTAGAAAAATTTGATCTTTGATAGTACAATCTTAGAAGTGCCCATCTCTGCTTAGGATACTATCATTTTAATCAACTTAAAAGAAATTGATTTTCTTTCAATTAATGTCTCATGTGACTTTACACTCTTTTTTGTCTCAAATATCAACAAATTGAATACTAAAAAGTAGGAAAAAATAACAATAAATTGAAGAAAAATATTTGAGTACTTAAGAAAATTATAATTAAAAAAATATATGCATATTGCATGTAATCCAAAAAGTGCAATGTTGAAACTTGGTTGACAAAATCTAAAATTATTTTGAAAATATTTTATTATTCTTACTAAATAGGTATTTTATTTTAATTTTGATAATAAATTTTCTTTAGCCACATACCTTAATAGAATTGTATTACTTAAAACCCTAAAGAATTGCAATGTATTATTTTCATAAAATAATGAATTTCAACTGGTTTTTATAAAATGTGCATAATCTATTTGTAATGTTATTATTTTTTATGAGATACTACAAATTTTTTTCAAAAGTTCTTTAAAAGACTAGATTTGAATTTTAACCGATTGAAAGGTCTTAGCCAAAAATTTATATAATAATCTTTCAAGTATTATATAATAATGTTAATAAATAGAGAGATTTCTGCGTGCAAATATTCCAAAGTTAATTTCTACTTATTAATTTTGTAATTGTTGAAAGCAGAAACAATCATTTTGCTTTCTTTATTAGAATTTATTTTAGTTATTTACAATTTGGTGTCTCTACTAGATATTTTTAGATAACAAGACCTTTTTTTTTTTTGTAACAATAGCAAAAATACAGATAATTTAAAAGAAAAACCTTGCAACGCACGGGCTACAACTAATTTACATAATTCTTGATGATTATTATAAATTTATAAAGAAAAACCATGCAACGCACAATGCACAGGCCAGCTACGACTAAGGGTCCGTTTGGATACAGCTGAAAACTAAAAACTGAAACTGAAAACTGAAAAATATTGTAGCAAAATAATTTTTAAATGTGTAAATAGTATCGTGAGACCTATTTTTAATAAAAAAGTTACTGAAAAGTGAAATTTGTGGGTCCATAAACCGTGCACGATAGGCTGATTGGTTGGAAAAAATAGAAAAGTCAAAGTTTGCGATTACTGTTCATTGAACAGTACATAAACAGTAGCCACAAACTCACAAACGCGCAAAAAAAAAAAAAAAAAAAAAAGCAAACGCCAAATGCGCAACACGCAATCCAAACCCACCCTAATTTACATAATTCTTTATAAATATTATAAAATTAATTATTATGGAGCATTTGAGTATTGGACTCTATAAACTAAAGACAATCTTTCAATTTATTTTCCATTGGGTATTCACCAATAATTCATTAAAACGAGGTACCATTGTAAGACTTCTCCCGCTTATAATTGAACTTATGAACTCGTGTTTATTAGGGATGGCAATTTTTACCCGATCCGCGGGTACCCGGTCCGGCCCGACCCTAATGGGCCGGATTTTACCCGATCCGATAAGGAATAGGGTCGGGTTTGGGTTTTTAAAAAAAAAAAACCCGAACCGGGTCCGGGTCGGGTACGGGTTTTTATAAACCCCCGACCCGGCCCGACCCGAACCCGACCCGTATCTAATATTATTTAAAAAAAAAAAAAAAATCCTAGGTATAAATACTACTCTTTCTCTTCAAAAAATCATTTCCCTAACCCTAATTTCTCAACTCTCAGCCGCCCCTCCCTCTCCCTCACTCTCAGCCACCCCTCACTCTCTATCACTTACTGTTGCCGGTCCCTCCTCCATCTCACCGGTCTCGTCGGTCCCTGCCTCCCTCATCGAATTGCTCACTCATCCACCTCGCCACAGAGATCGCTAGCTCCTCCCTCACCACGCCGCTCACTCCTCCATCTTGCCGCAGATGCCGCTCACTCCTCCACCTCGCCGCAGATGCCACTCCTTCCTCCAACTAACTTGAAATAGTGGTCGGCTTAGACTTTGATCTGATCTGTATTTTTATTTTTATGAAAGATCTTATCTGTATTTTTTGTCTTAAACTTTGATCTGTGGGGGTTTTTTCATGGTTTTGTTTTTGGAATTTTGGAGGGGTTGAAATAGAGGCACTTTGCTTTGATCTGTATTTTTTGTTTTTTTGATGAAAGATCTAACTTGTATTTATGGTCTTAGACTCTTATCTGTAGCATTGAGCAGAATTTTTATGCTTTTTACTTTGGTTTGCATTGTTGTGATGTTTTCTGTTCTACATGGCTTAAAGATTCAGGCAATTTTTTTTTTTGATGAGGCCACGGATTGGACCTGAGGTGGCGGGGCCTGCAGGGCCCGTGGAGCCCGACGAGGCGGGTCTGGGTTTAGGAAAAAAACCCGTTTAATAAACGGGGCGGGTTCGGGCTTCAGAGTTAGACCCGCGGGTCGGGTTCGGGTACAAAGAAACCCGACCCAAACCCGACCCGTTGCCATTCCTAGTGTTTATAGTTTGGAGTCATGATTTTGACCTTACTTAGGCAAAGAAATCTAATGACTATTTTGGTAATAAAATATTTAGGAAAAATTGCAAAATACAGTCTCTAAATAGTAAATATGACCAAAATTCATTTCAGTTCTTTAACTTTGCTTTCGTTCTATTGAGTCTTCTAAGTTTCAAATTTATTTAATTAATATTTTCGTTAGTTTCTGTTAATCTTTTAAAAAATATATATAATCTAGGAAATATTTTTCAATAATTAATCGGATTTTTTAATTTAAAAAATTTGAAGAAAAATAAATAAAATTTGGACACTTAACTGCAACATTTAATGAAATTTGATGAAGATGCTTTAATTGAATGGACTTGAAATATAAAGGAAATAGAATGGAAGCAAAGTTATAAGACTGAAATGAATTTTAGTTAAACTTAGAATGTACAATCTATATTTTTGACAAATCTTTATAACCAATAAGACAATAATCCCTCCTTAGAATGTAAATCATGGTTGATAAGACGGTTCCATACCAGGCAAGTTTCTTTCATCAAATGGAAAATGTTTAATTTGGAAAAAAAAAATCCCTTCAAACTTCTCATATATATTTTTATTGAATGTTAATTTTAAAAATCTAATTGTTGAGTTGCATGTTCTTATTTTATTCTTTATGATTGCAAAATTTTAAGAAGATAAAAAATTAATAACTATATTATCAATCAAAATGTTTAAATTTCAAGTTTTTATGGTCTAAAATTATGTATAAAAAATAAGTTTATTGATCAAATAGTAAATAATATTTTATTTATACGAAATTTAACATGTATATTAAGAATATAAAGAATATATAATTTAATGATTAGATTTTTAAAATTCACATATAATAATAAAAAGATTTATAATAAGTTTGAAAGGTTTCTTTCTAAAATTTATATTGTAAATTGAAAGAGGTCTAAAAAAATGAAAAAAAAGAAGAAGAAAGGACGCTCTATTTCTATTGGCTAGCACCTAGCAGTGCCAGGTCATATTGAATAATTTCACAAAAACGAAACGACGACGTTTTTTTTTTTTGGTTTTTCTCCCGTTGGCATTTCCTTTCCTTGAGAGTTGATTGATAATTGATCTCCGGTGATCAAAATTGGAGTACACTTTTTTTTTTGGATAATCAACTGGAGTACACTTAGACTTATGCAACACGGGCGAGAATTGAAATCGAGAATTTAGAGAATTGAATTGAAAGATGGATCCAGCAGGAAGACAGGTATTCACGGTGGACCTTCTAGAAAGATACGCCGCAAAGGGACGCGGAGTTATAACTTGCATGGCCGCCGGCAACGACGTCATTTTGTTGGGCACCAGTAAAGGTTGGGTCATCCGCCACGATTTCGGCCTCGGCGACTCCACCGGTTCGTTCCTACTTTCCATTTCCTCCAATTTCTGAAATTCAATTTATTTTAATCTTTTCCCGATTCCACACAATTTAACACTTTCTTTCTTTCACATTGTCAATTCCATTAAAAATGTGGTACTTACTACACAAAGCTCCCACTTTTGCGGGGTCCGCCTTTCCCCTAATTTGTTGGAGAGGGACAGTCTGATATGTGTTACTAATAAAGTAATTTTTTTCCTGATATTTGTGTTATAGAGATTGATCTGTCTACGGGTCGTCCCGGCGAGCAATCGATCCACAGGGTGTTTGTTGATCCAGGAGGGAGTCATTGCATTGCCACTGTAGTTGGAAGTGGAGGCGTTGATACTTTTTATACTCATGCCAAGTGGATTAAGCCTCGAGTTTTAACCAAATTGAAAGGTCTTGTTGTCAATGCTGTTGCCTGGAATAGACTACTCATTACTGAAGGTAATGTTTTTATCCATGCCTTGTTTCTTTGATTCATACATGTGGATATAGCCAAACATATATATATATATATATATGCAGTTTGATTTTGTTGTTTTAAAACACAGCTTCGACAAAGGAAGTTATTCTTGGTACGGATAATGGCCAACTTCATGAGATTGCGGTCGATGAGAAGGACAAGAGGGAGAAGTATATTAAGTTTCTGTTCCAATTGGAGGAACTTCCCGAAGCTTTCATGGATTTGCAGGTCTCTCTTTTTCTGTGTTTTTCTTTCGAAAACAAAAAAAAGAATATGGATTTTTGTTTGCTAGTTACTGAATATTTCTGACTAATTTGTGTGTTCCGATACACAAGAAGCAACTAAGAAAGTTTTTCTTTGGATAGTAATAATTTTAATGCTTTGGATTGGATTGGTTGTTTGCTTTGCAAAAACAATCATTCCCTTCTTTTATTGATTTCCTAGACTCTTGCAATTTTTGTATTTGATTTCTTGACCCCCTATACACTCCTTGTGTACTAGGGTGTTCCTTTTTTATATCAATAAAACTTATTACTAATTAAAAAAAAAAAAAAATTTTAATGCTTTGGTGTGTCGAGTTGCGTGCATTTGCTATGTATCCAGTTGATTTGGCTTGTTGGCCATCAATTTTCTGTCAGAAAATGCCTAATCAACTACTGTGGATTTGCTCAAGCTCTTCAAACCTTGTATGTTTTGAAGATTAAAGGATTCTTTTGCTTGTTCTGATAGATGAACTTGTGAAGTACCTGTAGGGGGTCAAAACACTGGAATGCCATCTTTATTTTTTGGGGGAGGGGGGGTAATTGAGTGGGGGCAACTGGGTTGCTAGGTATTGGAATGAGAGCTAGGTCTTGATTTTCAGAAATTGACACTACAGTTTATTTGCCAAAGGAATTTATCTGTGTACAATTCTAAGGCATTCTGTTTTGGTTTCTTTTTTTTTTATTACAGATGGAAACAGCTAGCATAATGACTGGAACTAGATACTACGTAATGGCTGTTACTCCTACACGACTTTACTCTTTCACTGGGATTGGATCCTTGGAGGTAAGATTAACTCTAACACCCAATTTTTACAATGAACACGTCTGACTCTATGGTGGGACAATTTGTTATCTACTTATAGCTTCTGTCTTCTTATTGTATAATTTGAATTTCATGCTTATTGATCATTTTAAATATTTAGACTGTTTTTGCAAGTTATTTAGATCGTGCTGTGCATTTCATGGAGCTTCCCGGTGAAATACCAAACAGGTAAATGCATTTTTTATTTGAACATTATTTTGAATAAGTTATTTACAAAATCAGACACTAAAACTGTAGAGGCTGGAATATTCTTTTATACTTACATTGGCAGTTTGCTTCTCTTCTATAAAATCAATTATTTATGGTACTTGGCATTTCTTTTTTAGCTTTCTGAATATGAGGTTTCCCTGTGATTTTGGTTTACTATCAGTGAACTGCATTTCTACATCAAGCAACGAAGAGCTGTGCATTTTGCCTGGCTTTCAGGAGCTGGTATCTATCATGGTGGCCTAAATTTTGGAGCACATCATGGGTAAAGTTTAACATTATTGATTTTCTAGCTTTCATGTCAAATTGGAACCATTCATTTACACTATTGGATTTCTTACTTTAGTGGGTGCTATGTGGTTTGCCTTTTGGAATGTGCTCATTGCACTTCCCTGATATAATGAGTGGATTGTTTATTGATTTGTGTCAGCTGTAGTTCAACTATGAAATCTGCTTTGTTTATTTATATATTTATTAGTTTTTGTTTGGAAAACTCTTGGGCAGCTCTCCAAATGGAGATGAAAATTTTGTGGAGAACAAGGCTCTATTGGACTATTCAAAATTGTCCGAAGGTGCTGAAGCAGTTAAACCGAGTTCTATGGCAGTGTCTGAATTTCATTTCTTGCTTCTAATTGGGAATAAGGTCAAGGTGCGTATTCACTTAACTAGTTGACACTCTTAACCTATACTTATGAATGTGCCCTTTTCTTGTCAACCTTATGAATGCGCCAATCTCAATGCTGGTAATAAGTATAATGTTTTGGACTACTGCTATTAATTAATATGAGGTACAGTAATCTTGCATTATCTTTATAATGAGGTTTTGTCAGTCTTCTACCTGAAGTTTCCTACATATAACATAATACATTTATTCCGTTTTTCAGCCCTATAACTTCTTTTCTAATTCCTTTGAACGTTTTTTTTTGTAGGTTGTGAATAGAATTAGCGAGAACATCATTGAGGAACTTCAGTTTGACCTAACATCAGAATCAGTTTCCAGGGGTATCATTGGATTATGTAGTGATGCCACTGCTGGATTGTTCTATGCATATGACCAAAACTCTGTTTATCAAGTTTGTATCTTCTGATGACTTCATCTATTCTATTTTTGGCCCATGTCACAGTAGAAAATACCTTTCTCCCATACTGCTTAATTTAAGAATACCATGCCAGGTGTCTGTCAATGATGAAGGCCGAGATATGTGGAAGGTTTATCTGGACATGAATGAGTATGCTGGAGCTTTGTCGAATTGTCGTGATCCACTCCAGAGAGACCAAGTATACTTAGTACAGGTCAGACTAATTGATTTTATTGCAGTTGAGCTCTTGGTTGTTCTGATTATATGCCTCTTTTGTAGTTTCTTCTCACAATTTTTTTTAATCTTTTAAGGACAGCATATATGTATCAACTAAATCTTGTTATCTGAGTTGTGTATAATAGAGTGATTTGTGGTGCAGGCTGAAGCTGCATTTGCCTCCAAGGATTATCACAGAGCAGCATCTTTCTTTGCAAAAGTGAATTATCCATCACTTGATCTTATTCTATCATTGTATTTTAGTTACAAATTTTGTTATTTTTACTTGATTCCTTATGTACGAACTTAGTATTTTTACTTTGTACTTCCTGCGTGCTTGGAGCATTTGTCTTAATAAAATTTGTTACTTATCCAAAAAAAAAAAAAAAAAAAAAACCTAAAAAAGAAAAAAAAGAAAAAAAAAAAAAGGAAATAGTGAAACATACCAAACATCTTTCACCTGTTGAACTCAGTAAGATTTTAATTATATCTATAAACCCTAAAGACTTACTACTGTCTGATTTCTCAGACATCAAATTTCTTTTTTTGAATAAGTTATATAATGCAAAAGTGTTTTTTTTTTTTTTTTCTCTGTCAACAACTTTTTGCTATTATACTTGAGTAAAATGCAAGCTGTTGTGCCTCATCCAGGCAAAGCCACCTGATCTGCAGTTGCATAATTGACTCCTCCCTCAATTGTGCATAGTCTCATCCCCCATTTGGAGGATAGTAAATTTTGATTTATTTAATTTTTTTCACAAAGATATTGATTTCAGTTGTGATTCTTCTGAATTTGAAAATGTCTAACACACATGCAACTCATTCTAATTCTTAATTCATAACATTGTTCTCCCCTTTGTACCAGTTTTTCATGCTTTTGTTAATTGATTCCTCCCTCAATTGTGCATGGTCTCATCCCCCATTTTGAAGGATAGTAAATTTTGATTTATTTAATTTTTTTCACAAAGATATTGATTTTCAGTTGTGAGTCTTCTGAATATGAAGGTGTCTAACATACATGCTACTCATTCTAATTCTTAATTCATAACACTTTCCCCCCCTTCCAACCAGTTTTCCATGTATGTGTTGTTGATTACTATTTCTAGCTTATGTTGGAGAAGAAGACACCTCTATTGTTCACTCTATCTTTCTTCACTTTCTCTTTCAATGGTCCTTTGTATCTTCTGGTGCCTTTATTGCAATTATGTTGCTGGCTTGTATCATTATCAAACTGGCTCTGACTCACTAGTTAACTGTCTTCTGAGGTAGCATACTAGATATAGTTCATATAACTCTGATCAGTTAATGTGACAATATTGAAACTTTTAACAGACCTGAGAATATACAGACAATTCTTTGTTGGTGAAATCACATAAATCATGAATAATACTTAACTGATGATGCTTTTTTCTTTTAACTTGAGAGCATTATTCTAGTTTATGTATATGTGTGTGTGTGTTTTCTTCTTGTGTGTTATTTTTTTTAATTATTTTTTTTATCTCTTGTAACTGACAGGAAATGTTTTGCAGATTAACTATATGTTGTCATTTGAGGAGATCACTCTAAAGTTTATTACCATAGGCGAACAGGTAGTTGGAATATTATTTCATTCTTTTGACTCAATAAATATGTAGGGAAAGTCAATATAACTGCCTTTTCAGCTGCATGCAATGTATCATGTTCGATGCAAGTGTAACGCAATTTTGGAAGTTCTTGTATGTCAAGTTTATATGTTCCTTCTTTTTTGATTTTTTGATTATTTTTATTTTGATTTTTTATGTTTGTGCTTTAGCAGATGTAATGCTGGAACTGGGGTTGAAGTAGGGAATATAGATTTTATGTTGCCTTTCATGTTAATTCCAGTTGGTCAAATATCCTTGACCCAGTGCACATTTCTTTTTACTGCAAGACAAATCATTATGAACGTATGCAGAAAAATCATGAAAAATGCAGATTTTAATTTTTGACTTATCACTGCTGCTAGGTGTGTAAAATTCTCCTAACTTCCATGTGGATGTAAGCTGTAAAAAATATTATGGTAGATGTATATTACATACAATATCTGATATATAATTTATGACTTTTGTCTTTGAGCCTTCCAAAATTATAATTATGAGATTGCATGAGTTTAGCTAGACTTCCTTTAACTGGAATAGAGAAGCATACATTTACAATTTTATATTTTGCTTTGCTTACTTGCAGGATGCCTTGAGAACTTTCTTACTCCGGAAGCTTGATAATCTTGCAAAGGATGATAAATGCCAAATAACAATGATCTCCACTTGGGCTACTGAATTGTACTTGGACAAGGTTTGCTTCTTTCCATACTGAATTGTACCAATGCAATCTCTTTACCTTATTAGAGTATTTGGTATGTTAAGGCTCCTAAGAGGGTTTCTTTCTTTGTTTGTACTGCACCATTATGTGGGCATATTCCCTTAATAAACCACCATTACGTACTAAAAAAAATGCGTGAAAACCATTTTTGAGACATGTGAAAGAAGATTAGGAGTTTTAGATATCTTCAACATCACATGTATTGTATCATTTGAAAATATATTATCCATCCCTTGACTACAGTGATTGCAAAGCATGGATTATAATGTTGCCATTTTTAAAATTAAATTTATATTTCATCAATTATTTGTAGATAAATCGGCTGCTCTTGGAAGATGACACTGCTGTGGTTAATCATGGTTCAGAGTACCAATCAGTTATTAAAGAGTTCCGTGCTTTTCTTGGTGATTGCAAGGACGTATTAGATGAAGCAACTACAATGAGACTTCTGGAAAGGTAATTGTTAATGCAATCTGCTAGAAATTGTTTGCCTCCCTTGAATACATGTGTCTGAACTATTCTTTCTAATCTTATTCTCTGCCCCCTGCGCCCACCACCAAGGGGGAGGTGGGGAGGTGAGGGTGTCACATTTGCATTTGTTATCAGTATCTTAAATCTCATATGTTCTTTGATGGTGTATTGTAAATAAATCTATTAGAAAAGTGCAAAAAGGGACACAAACCCTAGTACAGGGGAAGCATACAGGAAAAACCAAAACAAAAGGGGAAAAAATCAATTAACATTTAAAATTCAGCTGATATAAAAAATCTAGAAAATTAGTCGAAGAAGTTGAAGTGTTGGTGCGAGCTTGTAACCTAAGCAGGGGCAAACAGGTAATGGGACTCTGCTTTCTTATAAAATAAATTTTTTTTTGATATTAGCCTATCCCCACTCATTTACACTGTAAGACCATTGACCTTTAGGTCAAATGGCAAATTATGGGTCGAACGCCCCCCCCCCCCCCTCCTCCAAATAGTTTTTTTGTTTGATAAGTAAGAAATATTATTTATTCATTAGCCTCCAAATGGTCCACATCAAACATAATGGAATAACCTACCAAATTTCAAACCCTACCATACTTTTAAAATTTTCTAGTCCAACAAGCCTATAAGCTAATCTCAGATCTTGGCATCACCCAAATCACCCCAAACAAACATATCACCCCAAACAAACATAAGTCTTGTGCATTCTAGTCATGTAGGAATAGGTGATCTATGGACTCTCCATCTGATTTACACACCACCAATTAGTGATTATGATACCTCATCTTTGGAGGTTATATAACGTTAAGATTTGATTCATAGTAGCTGTCCACCCAAATAGGCCATACAAGGATGAACTGCGACTCACCACATACCTCGCTAAGAGAATTCTGTCATCCCCATTACAGTATTCCTTGATATGGAAACCATGACCTTTTGAAAGAGACCATAGCGGTTTGTTTCCGACATCCTGAAGGATTATAGCAGTAAACAACTCATCTAAAAATAACATCATGGATTCAAGCTCCCGATCTTGGACTGGTCTCAAAAAAGGAGATTTCCAATGAATGTCTCCTATAGAACAATCCAAAAAATCTACCACCATAGCACCTCTATCCCTTGCTATTAAAAAGTGTTTTAAGATTAATTTTTTTTTCAAGGACCAAAGATCATTCTAAAATAGAATTTAGTGTTGTTCCTTACCTCCTAGTGAATAAGCCTAACAAAAGTAGCCCACCCATTTTTGATGTTCTTCCATAGGCTTACTTCTCCCCCATATCCATATCTTTGCAACTTATGTTCCAATAAAGTTATAAACTAAATAGAACTAAACTCCTGCCCAAAACCACCGAATAAAAAAGTCTTGTTGGAATTTTTTTTTTCCCATTCTGTTGGCTAGGCCTGCAGGCATAGGGGACAAAGACAAAAAATAAGTGGGAGCCTAGAGAACATACTCTTTATAAAAATAAATCATCCTTTATATATATATATATTAAAAAAAAAAAAAAAAAACTTCCAGCTAGCCAATCTGCATTCCATTCACACTAAAATCCCATCTCAAACAGCCTTGGATTTAAAGTGAGCAACCAAGGGTAAACCCAAATATTTCAATTGCAAATGGCATGCATTACACATAAGAATTTCAGCTAGCTCTTCCAAATTCATTACCTCACCTGCAGGAGCTATCTCAGATTTGCTCGTATTAACCTTTAAGCCTGAGACAGCTAAGGGTGTGCCTTAAATACTGAAGCTGCATCACAGAAAATAAGATAATCATCCATGATAAATTATTGAGAGCTTCATAAGAGCATCGCTAGCCGTATCTGCAGGAAAACCTATAGATAACCCTGTTCTACAGCCTTAGAAATCAGCCCAATTAAAAGTTTCCACAGCAAAACCAAAAAAAGGATAGGCGATAGGAGAACCCCTTGCTATATGCCTCTAGTACTTTCAAAAAATTCTCTAGGACTACCATTCACCAGAATTGAGAAGCGAACTATGGAAATACAAAAGGCTATCCACCTTCTTCACTTTTCCCCAAATCCATATCTTTGCAACTTATGCAAAAATAATTCTAAATATACATGGTCATAGGGCTTTTC
Organism: Quercus wislizeni; assembly: GCA_023055345.1. Classification (NCBI taxonomy): domain Eukaryota; kingdom Viridiplantae; phylum Streptophyta; class Magnoliopsida; order Fagales; family Fagaceae; genus Quercus; species Quercus wislizeni. The sequence goes on from JALGQJ010000035.1 coordinate 2,541,668, forward strand.
TAGGTCTAATTTACATTACACCCTTGGGAGCCCTTCCTTTATTCTATTGTCTAGACATTCATTCACAATTAAGCCAATCTAAAATCCGCCATCCTTGAAAAATGCAATATGAGTATTAGAGAGAAAGTCCCCTCACAATTTCAAATCTGTTTGAGAGCACCTTAGCAATGAATTAATGCATACACTACCTACAAGGCTAATAGGGCTGAAATTCTCGACATTTACAGCAGTTTTATTTTATTATTATTATTTAAATCAGAGCAATGGATGTTGCTTTTAAGCTTTTTTCAAACATATCCTTCTCGTGGACGTTTTGAAATAACTCCATAACGTTGTCCTTCACCATAATCCAACAAGTTTGAAAGAAGGTTATAGAGAAGCCATATGGTCCAGGTGCCTTCAAACTCTTCAATGCTTGCAAATCCTTTTCATCCTCAAATGATCTCTCTAACTTGGCTGTTGTATTAGCATCAATTGAATTAAAAGACAGTTCATCCAACTTGGGTCTTCAGTCTTCTGGCTTACTGTATAGATAGATTGCTATAAAATTGCAGTATTTTTTTCTGGATCTCGTCTTGGTTCTATGTGAAAAATTCAACATCCCTAAGTTGTCCAAGTTATCCTATAAAATTGTTACCCGTGTGAACTGGCCAATCTATGCAAAAACTGAGTATTTTGATCTCCCTCCTTAAGCTATAATGCTCAAGATTTTTTATGCCAACTCATCTATTCCAGAAGAATCACCTTCCATAGTTCTACCTTTGAAATCTCCCTTTTACTCAACTCATTTGCTGACAGAATCCACTCTTTCTCCAAGCTGTCCATTGTCCAAACTTCCTCTACTAATTCTTCCTTTTCCGCCTACATCACTGAACTTCACCTTATTCCATATCCTCAAATCATTCTTCAAAGGCTTTAGATTTTTTGCCAAGACAGAACTTGGTGATCCTGAAAACTAGTAGCTGCACCACCAATTTTGAACTTTCACTACAAAACCTTTAACTTTCATCCACATATTCTTGAACTCAAAAGATCCTCCTCCACTATTTATCCCATTGCTAATAAGAAGAATAGGGAAATGGTCCTACAAGAGCTAAGTGAGTGGTAGCCTTTGATTCAATTGCTCAAGTGCACTTCCCACTCTGGTGATTTAAAAAAATCTGCCAATTTTCAACATGGATGGAGGATCATTGTTATTAGAATACGTGAAAGCACCCCCTTCTAGAGGAATATCAACAAACCCATGCTCTAAAATAAAATTAGAGAACTCTTATGTTGGAGAATGGCCTCTTATAGCTCCCATACTTTCACTCTGGAATTTGGTTATGTTGAAATCACCTCTAATGCACCATGGGTCCCCCCCACCAATCATAGAACCCACTAGTTCCTCCCAAAAATGATTCTGTCCGAGTCTTTGTTGGGGACATATGTTCTGTAGAAAATCCAAGAATAGTCGTCACGTGCATGTTTAAATCTACAAGACATAGAAAATCACCCACTGCTTCATCAATTCTGAATACCACATCTGCTTTCCATTCCCTCAGTAAGCATAACATGTCTGCTTCGGACATGCTCTCTAGAAATTGACTCGATTTTGGTGTCTTGTAAGCATACTCCTCTCTTTCCATTCTCTCGGTAAATCTCTGATCCTTAATCGCTTCTCTCCTTCATTTAATCCATGCTCATTCCAAGAATTTATATTCAGCTACATGATTATTCAACAAACAAGACCCTTCTTCTTTTTGATCTACTGCCCTTTTATGCCCTTTCCTAGAATCATATTTTACAGAGTAAAATAAATTCAGCACCCTTTTCCCCATACCTTAACTTTTCTGGAAAACCAAAGGTTTTTTCTTTGGGCAGGGTGGGGGGGGGTGGGTTGGCTCAAGGTCAAATTTCATGTTTGGTTGATTAGTCCCAAAATTAATTAGCAAAGTATAAGGTGGGAAGTTGCTCAATTGCCCCAACATCTGGTTGATTAATAATCATGGAGACCAAGTTCTTACCTAGCTAGCTTGAAATTTGTAGTTTGTAATTAGCTTTCTTATTATAATGCATGGTATTAACTGTTAACCCTAAAAAGTGTATTGTAGTTTACTTATCTCATTTCTTTGTTATTGTGACTATTGATGCAGCACCATGCTTTATATTGAAAAGGCAAAACTCATTTCTTATGCATGTAAATCTCTCATAAATTTCTAGTCAAGTTAAAGAATGCTAAAAACTTTTTTTTTCTTTTGGAATGTGCTACAGTTATGGTCGGGTTGAAGAACTAGTATATTTTGCTAGTCTAAAGGAGCAGTATGAAATTGTTGTTCATCACTATATTCAGGTGCTTTCTCAAAGCTTTGAGTTTCTTGTGGAATGTTGTTGTCACCTGTTGCTACTACTATTTATAGATTAACTCTTATATCCTTTTTTCTTTAACGTAAAATAGTGATTGTTACATTTAGACTCACACTTTCTTAAGTGTAGCTTCTGATTTTAATTTTCTCGTTCATAGTCATGCTATGTTTTTCCTTGTTGATGTACTTTCAATTCCTTGTAATTCTTTACTTTTTCTAAGGTTCAGCTTTGAAATCTTTTTGGGTCTCACGTAGTTGTCTAATGCAAACACTAGGTGGTCTTGGAGATTTTTTTTTTGGGGGAAACATAGTCCAGCCTTTGTAGCTCCATGTGGTTTTTAGGTTTGTTCTGCCCTCCCTAATTTTATTAATAGCAAAAGGTCATAACCCTGAGGAATTTTCTACACAGAAGCCCTACTAATAAGTAGCGATATTCTACCAGCATTGAGAGGATATATGGTACAAGTCCAAGAATTACCTAATACTTATCCTCCTTTGGCAGATAAACCGTGGACTGCATACCAAATTCTAAAGATTCTTTGAGAGGATTCCTTTGCCTTCTACTGCATCAGTCCAAAGATGGAATAAAATTAGATGTTTTGTGCTTAGTGTTTTATCCAATGGGATTTGAAAGATGTTTTTAGTAGAGAACAAACACTGGCACTCTCCTCAAACCAATAACATCTTTCTCAACTCTTTGATTTCTAGTAAGGAAGCCCCATAATATTGAGGAGGCTGACAGACAACTCTCAACATGACATATCAGGAGAGGGCATTGATACAGACAAATCTCAATATACCATACCTGTGCTTGTTGCCTCTGCTATAGGGTCCCACACATATTAGCTTTTTGCTTTAAAAATCCGGGCACTTGTGAGTTGTGCAATTTCTCTTTGGCTCAAAAGAAAATGAATAAAGAGTGGTGGAAGTTTTTTTTTTTTTGATTGGTTAGTTTTCACACTCAACCAGTGGGTGTTAAGCCCATGACCTTACCCTCCATGCTTTCTTCTCGAAATGGAGGTGCTGTCGGAACTAGGGCTCATGGGTGAGTGGAGGCTAAAATTAGAAGCTGATATAGTTATTTGATTATCCAGTGGGTTTTAAACCATAAATTTACCCTCCACCCTTTCTTATAGGGGGAGGAGGTGTCATTTGAACCAGAACTCATTTGAACATAGCCATGGCCTTGGCTGCGTGCCCACGGGGCTGCCATGGCCAAGTAAATCTTGTTGAAATTAAGTTTAATAATCTTCTTGCAAATCCTGGACTATGGATTAAAATTTCAAATTACTATCCAAAAAAATTGGGATTAATTTTTAAAGTTGCACCCACTGAAGCAAAATTATGTCTCCATCACTACTTATAGTTGTCATTTTATCCTCTCTCTCTCTCTCTCTCTCTTGGTTTTGTATTCAGCAAGGAGAAGCAAAGAAAGCACTTGAAGTACTTCAAAAACCTGCTGTTCCTATAGACCTTCAGGTAGGATAAGAAAATTTCAACACTGAAATCTACATGTTGGGTGATTTTTTCGCCACTCTGGGCCCTCCATAATCATTGAACTCTTTTTTGCAGTATAAGTTCGCCCCAGACCTCATCATGCTTGATGCATATGAAACTGTGGAGTCATGGATGGCCACAAACAACCTGAACCCGCGGAAACTGATTCCAGCAATGATGCGTTATTCAAGTGAACCTCATGCAAAGTAATGTGCACCTACTTGTATCTTTGATCAACCATATATTCCTTTCAGATTCATCACAAATTTTTCGTAATAGTAGCATTATGTTGTAATGTTCATGGTTAAACTTGCATGCGATCCTGGAAATTGTCGTAGTTCTAAATTTGGTCAAGATTTTTGATTCAAAGCAGTTGCAGCTAACACCTGTATCTGGCATGATCGCTTGTAGTGGTAATGAATTTTTATTTCATTTGGTTCTTCACCTTTTTCAATTTTTAATTTGGTAGAAGGGAAATGTGTTGAAATGACCTAAGCAGCAGTGCGAATAGTGTACAAGTTAAGAGACATCAAAGACTTAACATCATCTGGTGGAAGAGAAAGTGAAATAAAATCTATGTAGAGGCTCTTTACTTGATACATTAAATACTCTGGCCAAATGGTAATTCCTTCTTCAATAAGAATGGCTGAAGGGTAAGGTTAATCAAACACCCGAGAAAACTAACCCAATCCAGATCAGACAGTTTTGCCGACTCAATTAGTTGAGAGAGACTGGATTTTAGAATGCAAAACCTGATCATTTTTTGTTAGACATTGGGGCCTCATCCTATGAACCTGATGCACCGAACCAAACTGACACCTCTATGACCTTCAGCCATTACACCTCACCGATCATCACTGTTTCTCTTCCATGTCCCCACTTTGCCTACTTTCTGTCTTTTGCCCACCTTGCCATCAACCTTTACTGGCCTGTGTCCCTCACAATATGATCTATAATGAGATTCAACAGAGATCTTTGCCAAATCCAACAGAGATTGCTTGTTGGCCTTGACACCACCTAAAATTGCTGGCATTGACAAGGTGAACCAGCAAAATCCCAATCTGATTGTCAACATAACCTTCCTGATCTGTCTATGACCCGCATCTTCCTAGTTGGCAGCAGTTGAGCTATCTTCAAACCTGATGTGATCAAGTTGGTTGGCAAGTTGACACTTATCCCAAGCCTGACCTATCCGTGATCGCTCCTAAGGTGAGGTCATGGATCATGGATTCAATACCCACTGGGTGAATATGTAACTTGCCAATGGAAGAAATCATCAGTTGATACATTAGAAAATTTTGTGCATTTCTTGTGGTAAAAAATGGTACTATTGGTCATTTTTTAAATGCTGAGATTTTCAGCTCTTAACCCCCTTGAATCCAATGGATTTAATAAGTCTTGCAATGTCAAGCCCCTTAGCTTTCTTTTGTTTTGATAGGCCTCTCTGATGGTCTATGTGGTTATATTTGTACATATTCCTACTCACCATCTATTATGGATCTAGTATAAATGCAAGCAAAGTAGCCTGCTTACTCTCCAAGTTGTGTATGTTCGAAGCAAGGAGGCATTAAAAACTAGACCATGCTTTTAGGTTTTGCTCATAAAAAGAAAATTGTCTTTGTCCTAAAAGAAAAAAAGAAAAAAAAAACTTTTTGGTTTGATTCAGCACTGAAATTAATGTACTGATGACATGGTATGAATACTTTGGTTGGGGAGGGGGGGTGTAGAATTTATATATATGTCCAGGGAGCTCGGACAAGGTATTTACTTCTGAAGCCTTAAAGGCACCTATATGTGGAGCATTCTCTGATCACCAATTGAGATCGAGGATATACTCAGTTATCTTCTGTGTTATATTTGTGCCTTTTCTTTGAAATAAATTACAAGTACATTTGGATTTCAGTAGTTATAGTACTTCACTTATGCCTCGACAAATTCATATTATGGAGAAAATTACATCTTGTCATTGTCAGATACAACACTTAAATTGATAAAAACCAACATTAGAAGTTACTATGACCTTTTGAAGTTCTGTTTCTGTTTAGGGGTTAGTTATGCATCTAGACTTTTTATTTTATTTTTTTATATTAAAGTATAAACTTTGTATTAATGGTTTATTGCTACTATATATCACATGCAGGAATGAAACACATGAAGTCATCAAATATTTGGAATACTGTGTTCATCGTTTGCATAATGAGGATCCTGGAGTTCACAACTTGCTTCTCTCCTTGTATGCCAAGCAGGTTGATTTCCTTACTTAAGAGTTTTGAAATAATTTTTGTACTATGTATCCGTTTGGATACAACGTCTGCATTTCATTCTTTTTTTCTTTTTTTTTTTTGGGAAGAGTGTTTCATGCTTTTCCAATGGGTCCTGTGCACTGTTCACGGGACTCACAAACCTCTTTTTTCAATAAAACTTTCATTAAAAATGGGTCTCATGGTACTATTCACACATTTAAAAATTATTTTGCTACAGTGTTTTCAGTTTTCAGCGGTATCCAAATGGACCCTATATGCTTTTAAGTTAATTGCACTGTAATTCTTTTTTCATGCTCTATCATATATTATAATTAATGCACTCTGTATTGAGTTATTGATGTCATGGTGTCGGTGGAATATGGTTTGGCTGATGCATGCTATAAATCTATCAATATTTCCAAGCATTTTTATCAAAACTTCCTATGTCTCCCTTTTTTTATGAATTCAATGTCAAAATAGTTTCTGAAATATATTTGATTTTTTTTATCATTCATAAATTGTTTTGATCATATAATAAAGTGGAAGTTGGTCAGTTCTTACAGTGACTTAAAGCTGACTCTTTTGTCACTTATGAAACACATGTATATCCTTCTGTTAGTTTAAGATATTGTGGAGTGAATTGAATTTCTTTTGGGTTCAAAAATTAATTATTTCTTTTGGGTAAAATTCATTCAGTTATTATCTAAATATATATATATATATATATTAACTTACTCTGGGATTTGTGTACAGTATAAATAACACTGCATCTAGAAATTGAATTTTGTTTTTTCTTTCATATTCTATCAGGAAGATGATAGTGCACTTTTGCGTTTCCTACAATGCAAGTTTGGGAAAGGAAGGGAAAATGGCCCTGAATTCTTCTATGATCCCAAGTATGCCTTGCGCCTATGCCTCAAGGAAAAGCGAATGCGTGCCTGTGTTCATATATACAGCATGATGTCTATGCATGAAGAAGCAGTTGCTCTTGCCCTACAGGTAGCAATTTAATGCTAACAATTTTGTTATTCTGCCTTGTTTAATTTGAATACATTGTAGTTTAGTTTTTCCATAGCTGTTGTTCAAGTGATAACCCAGTGGTAATGGCATCCTTTGTGGTGCACCATTTTTGTGGTTCCAAACACACCTTCCCCTCCCCCACTATCTATCTATCAAGGGGGGAAAGAATCCCCCATTGGAAGTATGGCATTTTACTTGTGGGGTTTTGGCTAATTTTGTCATCAAAACGTGTTGAACTTCTTTTTTTTAACAAGTAATAAAATTCTATTAATGGAAGAAAAGCTCAAATGGTAGAGCTTCTTAAAGAAGTACAAGATAACCCATAGTGTAACATTGAATAAAAGATGCAAATAAACTAGACTTAAGGTCAATGATTTCATGCCCTTGAATGTTCAACTATTCCATGCCGTTGGCAGTAAGTTGTGGTTGTTGCATCCTAATAATTAGAAATCTCGCATATTTGGAGGCTGGAAGTCTAGAAACTAGTTGGTTTAACCATACCCCACCATGCGCTGTCTTCTTATGTGTGGAACGTATGCAGATTCTTAGGCAACATACTTGTTTTTAAACTTTCTAATGGTTATCTTTGCTTTCACTTTAGAAGCATTTTTATCTTATGTAATTCCCCTTTTGGTGCATTAGGTTGATCCTGAGCTTGCAATGGCTGAAGCTGACAAGGTTGAAGATGATGAAGACTTAAGAAAGAAGCTTTGGCTTATGGTTGCCAAGCATGTTATTGAACAGGAAAAGGGGGCTAAACGGGAGAACATACGGAAGGCTATAGCATTTCTGAAGGAAACTGATGGCCTTCTAAAGATTGAGGATATATTACCATTCTTTCCAGACTTTGCTCTGATTGATGACTTCAAAGTGAGAATTTATCACGTTCAATTTTGTTCTAGTTTCAGTGATCACAACGATTCCATTTCTACCTTGGGCTACAATTCTTCTTTTGAAAAATTGATCACTCTTCTTTTTTTTTTTTTTTCCTGTTCTTGCTTCATAATTTATTTAAATCTATATTCACTAATTATTCTTAAGTTCCATGTTAGTTATATTCAACTGTTCTTTGTGCAGAGCAACTCCATTTCAAATAATTCTCTTCTCCTCAAATACCGATTAAATACAATTCATTTGCCTTTAGAAGAATCTTTTCAGTTATATCCTTAAATCTCAGATGATTTTTAACATTAGCTCAGGCTAATTCCCTCCTTTTGATAATGGATTCTTTCTTCTTTATTGCTTGATCAAGTTTGGTGGCCATTTGCTGATGTTTCCAACGTGGAAGAGCTTGCTTTACCCCCATATCTAATATTTTAGAGTTTTCCCTTCCATTGGTCTTCTGTGTCTGGATTTCATCTTATGCCACATAATGAATGTATAAAAACCCATAAGCTTGCTATTTCCCCAAGGGTTAATGGGTTTAAGACTTTCTTGTGCCTTGCATACAGTAGTTGAGCTGCATCCCTCTGTTGGTTCTGCCTTAGTTTTCTACCACATGACTTCTGCTCTCTTGCACTTTTTTTTTTTTTTTTAAACAAATGCTTCGGTCCTAAAGGTTTTGAAGAAAACCCAAACTTCTGTATGCTTTCTGGAGTTTGAAACTTATATAGCATTTCTTCAATGTGCCAAAATCAAAAAAGAATTTTTTCCTTATGTGCCTTTTTACCTTTCAAATCTCATTTTTATAACCTCATGTCAAAATTTCAAGGGTGCAATATGATTCTGTTATATTTAAAAGAAAAAAAAATATTGTTAAACAAATATTGTGTGATACATGTTCTTTCTGAAAGTAGTTGATTTTTTTTAAAAACAATTGAAGACGGCATGCGTCTAAATGATCCTATGTCTAATATAACCAACTTTTGGATTACTCTTACTCGCTTTTTTTTAATCACTCTACTTGCTTTTAAATTTGTCTTTGGATGCCATTAGTTCTTTAATTTCTTTTATATGTATGTAGGAGGCAATTTGCTCATCGCTAGAGGATTACAACAAGCAAATTGAACTACTGAAACAGGAGATGAATGATGCAACACATGGTGCAGACAACATCAGAAATGATATCAGTGCACTTGCTCAAAGATATGCTGTGATTGAGCGTGAAGAGGAATGTGGGGTATAAATCATCCTGATTTTTAGTTGCCATGGACAAGCCAAAAATTAATTGAATAACGTTACAGTTGTTAGTTTGTGCATGTTTGAAGATAATGTGAATTCACTTATGCACTTTAGATTGGAGTGGAAGCAAATTATCATACTTCATATGGTTTTCTTTGATAGTGCTCCGTCTAATTACTTAAAAACCTTTTAGAGTTCCAAAACTGGCATCTCTGATTTAAATACCTATAATGGAGCAATCTCTTTGACCCCGCTACCCCTCCCCCACCATCTCCCAAAAGAAAACCCTTTTTCTTTTCCCCCCATCAATTGAATAATGATTTAGGTGTTGAGAGTGACTCTGTTGGAATCTTTCTGATGCTTTCATTTCTTTTTTACTTTTTTATTTACTGTGTTTTTTGCTTTGAAGTTGAATGACACATCTCTCTGTCGTTGTGAACTGATTGAGTTTTTAGTTAGTTTTGTGCCTATATCTGAAATGTGACTTCTGCATCTGTGAATTATCAGGCTTGTAGGCGTAAAATCTTAACCGTGGGTAGAGAGTACCAGATGGCTCGGGGTTACACATCCATCGGACCAATGGCCCCTTTCTATGTCTTTCCATGTGGACATGCCTTCCATGCACAATGCCTGATTGCTCACGTGACACGTTGTACCAATGAAGCTCAGGTAAGTTGTGTTGCTATTGCTTTATTGGATTTTAGCGTTAGCGTAAGTTTATGGCTATCATTGTTTCTGGTTAGTTTATCACTGGCTGTGTCAAAAGATTTGTGAGATGTATCAGAGATAAGTTTAGACTAAAACTATGATATATTTCTTAGATGACTATTAATGTTCAGGTGTGTTAACTAGAGGGATCAGATTTTTAACATGTTCTACTGCAAACATCATCTAAAGGAATAATGATCAAAAGCTTTATTACTTCTCAAAAATAATAATAATAATAATTAAAAGATTTGTTAAAACTAGGGGGGAGAAAAAAAAGTGATTTTGATTGCATTGACAAGCACATAGTTGAGACATATGGCCCCTCTGAATGTGAATGCGGTTGTGCCACTTCATTTATCTGTTTCCCTTAAATTGGTGGAAAGGAAAAAAAAACTGGGAAGCTTAATCAATAATTTGGGGTCTGACACCAAGTTTTACAGAATATCATGGGTAGAAAAATGTTCAATTACTTAAATTCTGTTTTGTCACTAGCTTCTGTCATTGTTGGCTTCTCACAAAATTGTATATAATTGAAACTTAATGTGCTTGGTACTCTGAGACTGAAGGAAGCACATGCTTTGACTGCTTGATTAGAGCATTCCCATCAAGGGTTTTAAAATTTTTAGCATTTACCATCTCAAAAACCAACTTTATAGCATTTGACACATCACTTTACAATTCACCCTACATCAAAACTTCTATTTTTTTGCCACTTTATTTTTATTTTTTTATTATTATTATTATTATTATTTTATACAAGATAGATTTTCTATTCTAACCTAATCTAAGTGTATATGTGTGTAAAGTTCTCTCTTGGATACTTGAACCCTGAATCTTGCCCCCCACACCCTACAAGCACTTATACTTGTGGAGTGACCATTGCACCAAGGGTGTGCGGTGGTAACCAGTTTATTTAAATATTCTTTATTTATTATTTTTTATTCTCTCTCTCTCTCTCTCTCTCTCTCTCTCCCTCTCTCAAAACCCAATAGCTGTAGAAGACTAGAACCTTCTCCCTCTCTCTGATCTTCTGCTCTCAAACCCGTGCTCCGTGGCTGACCTCCAAGCTCTGTCGGCCTAAAACACTTCTCACCCTCTCCGTCGGCCTAAAGCACTTCTCACCCCTTTGAGCTCTCTCTCTAAAACTGAGCTACCTCCATGGCCAGAGCTTTTTAAGCTCATCACCTCCAACCACAGCACTCAACAACCTCATTCTCTGTTCTATCTCTGAATTCAAACCGGATCTGAGCCTATCTAGACTTTGATCCCTTCAATCCAAACGAGGCAAAGCCTCTCCGTTCCACCACTGAACCCAGCCAACACCAATGCCAACCTCCACACACGATCTCAGCAGTGGATTTGCAATGAGATTTTGAGGGTTTTTCAGTGGTTTGTTGCTGGGTTTTGGGGCTATTTTTGGTGGTGTGTACAGAGGGAGTTTTAGGATTGATTTTCTGGGTTTTGGGAGCTATTTTTCTATGTGTGTTTTTATTTTTTTGGTATTTTCTGGGTATTTTCAGTGAGGTTTTGGGTATTTTTTTGTGCTGATTGCAGTGGGGTTCTTTCTGGGTTTTTTTGGTTGGGTTTCTGTGTGATTGTAGCAGGGTTCTTTCTGGTATTTCTGGGTATTTTCTGGATTGCAGTGGTGAAAGAGTTGGCTGAGATGGTGAGAGGGAGAGGAAGAAGCTTGGGTGAGATGGTGTGACAGAGGAGAAGTGAGAGAGAGAGAGAGAGAGAAATTAATAAAAAATGATAGCATGTTGCTACAGTGCGGTCTCAAAAATGAGAGCACACTGTGGCAAGATGACAAATTTTTTAGCATATGGCATCTTTGATGGAGTAGGTTTTTGGGGTTTTAAATGCTAAAAATAACATTTTAGCATTTATAACACCCGTGATGAGAATGCTCTTATGCTGATACATTTAGAATGGATGTTTTTTTGGTTTAAGATATGTTCCAGTAACAAGATCCTTCTGGCCCAGTCAAACTTATTTTCTTCTTTTTTTTCCTCCTGAATGAATGAACCTTGCAGGCAGAGTATATACTGGATCTGCAGAAGCAACTTACTTTAATTGGGGGTGAAGCAAGGAAGGATTCAAATGGTAGCCTAACTGAGGAATCCATAACCAGCGTGACCCCGGTAGATAAGGTCTGTACTTTCATGTTTTCCTCATTTGCATTTTAGCAGCATGTATCTTTTTATGGAAATCAGAGGCCATGGCGCTATTCCTTTTGACCTGTACTTTATTGGTTCATATGGAGTTTGATACCATTTGAGAATGCATTGCTCTGAATTGCATCTGATTTGCATTTACTTCTAGTTTCCTTCCTTAGTAACAAGCATTTCATTGTTGACCACTATCTACCAATCAAATTTTTAGTAATGTTTGTTTTCACTTTTTTTTTTTTTTTTTTTTTTTTTTTTTGCAATTTAATAGTTTAGCGTCTTCAAGAAAATGCTAAAAATCTCATCTTCATATGAGTGTTCGAACACAAGCCTATAAGCTAAACTGACTAATTTATGTCCAAATGATGGCCAGCTCCGATCACAGTTGGATGATGCCATAGCCAGTGAATGCCCATTTTGCGGTGACCTGATGATCCGTGAGATATCTTTGAATTTTATCCTCCCGGAGGAAGCACTTCAGGTTGCTTCATGGGAGATAAAACCAAGTAGTCTTGGAAGCCAAAGGACTCTTTCTTTACCTTTGTGATCATGTTGTCTGTCTGTGTATTCAGTGCCTCTTTTCCCCAGAAGTGTTATTATCTATGGTGATTTGCTATTTTGTTTCTTTTTTTTTTTTTTTTTTTTTTTTTTTTTCCGCAACTGTATTGTCTTAATGTCAATTTGGTTATGATCAATGGCCCTCAATGTATAATTTTTTTTTTATGGAGCCCTGAGGTAGTTGGGTCGATTCCTGCCTTCTTAAGCGCGGAATTTGCCTTTTGTGGTAATGTAATTTCCCCAATGATTGATTTGTTACAGTTTTAGTTTGTTTCCTATTGTAAAATCCTTCTCAACGGGTTTGTTTTTTTGTTTTCTAATCAACCATATTAGTAGTTGATGGAAGTTTAGGATTTTCTTGTTCTCGATAATGCAGTTCGAACACAAATGAAGCACAAACAATGCGTTTCAGTAAATGTTGTTTTGTGGGCTCAAACTCTTCTTTTTTATTTCGAACATTATCTCTTTTTCCTTCCTTAGTTCTCTCTTTTATAAGGTTTCTGAAAATCGGACCAGATAGATAACTGAGAAAGAATTGGTTCATCATTCTCCGATGTAATTGCCAAATTGGAGTCCGGTCAAACCAATGGTGTCATAAATAATTTTATAATTATTCAAATAAATAACATAAATATATAATAAGTTTATGACTAATGTATTTACCAAAAAAGATGTTTAAACTTTAAAGAATACAATTTTAAAGTGAGTTTTCCACTCCTTATATTAAGAAAATAAAATTAACAAAATGTAACTAAACATATTAATACTATAATATAAAGATAAGAATAATTTTTTTATTAAATAATAATGAGACTCAAAACTATATAAATAAAGAGGTAGATGATGAAACATTAACCTTACCTTTTGGGAATTAACAAAACTCAAAGAAGGATTTGAAAACCAAAAACAAAAGGAAATTTTTCATTTTAAATCTTATAATTTAGGGGTGTAAGACCATTTATATCAGTGTAGCTATTTTAATATTTTAGCAACTATATGGCTAAAAGCTCCAAAAAAAAAAAAAAAAACTGACACATTAGTCTCAATATTGATTTGTATTTTCTCCAAATTTTATTGATTTGAATTTTGATCAATTTTTCCCCTTCCCCAATATGCTTGATGATGGGTATGATGCCCAGTTGAGTGTATGTCTACCATATATAGGCGAGTAGTTGGTAGCTAGTGGGTTTGTTTGTGGGTCAAATGGCCCAATACCCACCATTTTTGGAAATTTTTAGCAAGAAAACACTGTTTCGGAAATAATTAGCAAAGTACCACTTTTTCTAGAACTCGAGTTTCAGAGACTCGAGTTCCTCATTAGTTTTCCACCGTGGCACTGCTGAGTTGGATTTATGCGATTAAAAAATTTTTTGTGGTACTCGAGCTTGGTAAACTCGAGTACCATTTACACAGTACTCGAGTCTACCAGGCTCGAGTACCTATTTCTTAAAATTAAAAAAAAAAAAAAAAATTACACAGTACTCGAGTTTGGTAAACTCGAGTACTGTGTAAATTTTTTTTTTTTTTTTTTTTTTCTTGTTTGGGGATAATCAAAAAATAAACATAAAGATAAAAATAAGTAGTTTTTTTATGTTTTTATTTATTTAAATAGAGGCATTGTAAAATATAGAGATTTTAATTTCGAAATATGAATTTAATTTCTATATTAATTAAAACTAGTGTATGACCCGCACAATGTGCGGGTTAATTAGTTTTATTTATTTATTTTGAATTAGGATACTCTTATTTGTTATTTATGGTAAAATAAATAGAACTCTCTAATTTATAGGTATGGTATCTTAAAATTTTAAAGAAGCTCTATTAATATGGTATTACAATTTTCACTTATTTTATGAAGCTAACAAAATGAAAATGAAGTGACGATAATTATTTTAGAATACCTATCATCACTCACTTGAAGTGTCAATGCTAGGTTTGTAATGCCCTTGATAATAACAGCCTTCAATCTTCTATATGATCCAATCCTTAATACATATTGGGTTACACCTCACCCACATAAGTAATAACCACTAGCCATATACTTAATAACCGCTAACCATATACAAAGTATATGGTAAACTTCATTCTCAAAAAAAGAAAGTAAACTTAATAAATTTAATATTGTATTTTATTTTTAGGAACCAATATATAATGATTGTTAATTTTTTAAGTGAAAGAAAAAATAAAAAGAGTGATTAGATTCTTATTAAAAATAAAAGCAAAAAAATTGTCCTGGTGTAAATAAAGATACATATTGGGTATTTTGTGAAGTATGAACCTTCGAAGAATGTTCCTATTCAATTACTTTTACTATTCCCAATCCCATCTATGATTGAGATTTATCTCACCTCTACTATTCCTATAAAATTACTTTTATCTCACCCAATATGTATCTTTATTTACACTAGGACAATTTTTTTGCTTTTATTTTTAATAAGAATCTAATCACTCTTTTTATTTTTTCTTTCACTTAAAAAATTAACAATCATTATATATTGGGTCCTAAAAATAAAACGCAATATTAAATTTATTAAGTTTACTTTCTTTTTTTGAGAATGAAGTTTACCATATACTTTGTATATGGTTAGCGGTTATTAAGTATATGGTTAGTGGTTATTACTTATGTGGGTGAGGTGTAACCCAATATGTATTAAGGATTGGATCATATAGAAGATTGAAGGCTATTATTATCAAGGGCATTACAAACCTAGCATTGACACTTCAAGTGAGTGATGATAGGTATTCCAAAATAATTATC